>CM034541.1:45689317-45748818 GCA_020002185.1 Paraescarpia echinospica
GCGAGATGTCTCCATTCTATGTTACTAAATCAATGAATAGTATTGACGTGATGATGCCTCCGAGTACAGTGAACAACTGTTGTTAGTGTTCTCGTTTATTATATATTGATGTTATGCCTATTATATTTTATTTAATCGTTGAATATGTTATCGGTTATCACAAGTTAGAACATTGAAGGCGCGGGTAGCCATGCATGACCGAGAGAAATCGTGTTGCAGCCCAAAAAGTAAGCAGTTGCCGGTGTTTGCGATTTAGGCGCAACTAGTTGGACACATCGTTGACTGGGAGTAAAAGACTGACGTTCTGGTGTGAAAAAACAAATGTGTAATGTAAAGTGTTTTAGTTTGTTTTTCCAGCGCGAATGGTATATTTCTGTGATATTTTGGGATAATGTTATCGCACGTGTTTCAATTACAGATAACGTCTCAAATAATCTGCGTACAATACCAAATGATAAAGTTCACGTTCGTAACATCAGACTTTTTTAAACTTTGTGTTAGCGGCCGACCACTAAGAATGAAGTTAGAATAGTGGGGGCTTGTGCCTGCTAGCAAAGACAGGATCCCTACTGGGGAAAGGCACGCTCTGATCCCTCGTCACAGGTTGTTTATATTGCGTAGTTTGTTTTTTGGCGAGGCTAACGTATCATGGACCCTGCCTACTAACTATCGCCTGCATACAAACACCATGACGCTTTGGCACATCTACGCCATTGTTTCCCTGTACGGAACACTGAACGGAAACATAATCATGGGAATGTAAAATACCGTGTGGTTGTGCGTTTGTGTGTGTGTGTGTGTGTGTGTGTGTGTGTGTGTGTGTGTGTGTGTGTGTGTGTGTGTGTGTGTGTGTGTATGTGGTGTGTCCGTATGTGCGTGCGTGCGTGCGTGCGTGAATTGTGTGTAAAAGCGAAATATACAGGGAAGTGGAGATGGACAACTACGGGGATAAAGGACAACTACGTGGTAGACATTATAGCTATAACAGAAACGTGGTGCACCAGCGGCATACCAGACGGCCCGCTCTCGCTGTCCGGGTTCAATAACTACCGGAGAGACAGACAAGACGGCCGCCAACACGGAGGTATAGCCTGCTATGTTCGAGATTCAATTCCAAGTAAATATTGGCCCCAACTAAATTAACACGAGCTAGAAACATTGTGGATAACTATACGCCCACCAAAGATGCTTCGCGACCACCCGCACATGACAATTGGAACCATATATCATCCTCCCGGGTCAGATGATTGGGCAATGCTAAATCACATCGACCAGTCGCTAGACTACATACGCCGACACTACCCACAAACAAGTATTGTCATAATGGGCGACTTCAACAAGATAAAGGATTCTCACTTGAAACGAAATCACGACTTAAAACAGATTGTCGATCAACTAACCAGAGGAAACGCGATATTGGATAACGTCTACACCAACTTACAAAACTTTTATCGTTGCCCTGTAATGACCGCGCCAATCGGCCTCTCAGATCATAAGGTGGTTGTTTGTATTCCGTCAACATCGTCAAATTATACCACACCAGTGGTCTCAAACACACCTTCGCGCAGTCACAAACCATATGACCGGGCCAGTTTTGCGGCAGCGCTTCGAGCCATCTCATGGGTAACGCTATTCTGTTTGCCAACCTGTGAAGAGCAACTAAATTTCTTCAACTCTAATATAAGAACATTACCTGATTTGCATCTTCCAGAGCGCAAAATCAGACGATGCTCAAGTGACAGACCTTGGATAGATGATAATGTTCACTATCTACTTCGCCGCCGTCAGAGTGCACTTCTTGGTGGAAACCAAATACTGTATAAGCTATGTAGAAACAAAGTCAATCGCGAGAGAAAGTCATTGCAACGGAGATACTACGAATGGAAAAATCCAGGCTCTTGAGAAAGATCACCCGAAACGATGGTGGAACAACGTTAAAGACAGTGTTGGTGTCAAAGTAAACCGCGACAATCTGCAGGGACTCGCTAACGCGCATTGCTCCAGAAATCTAGACGTTCTCGCCGACGACGTGTGCGATTTCTTCCAGTCCGTGAACGATCTAACTCCGCTGTCACCGGACGATACATTCCTTCCGGGAGGAGTTGATACAACCGTCCCAGATACCTACATCATCAGTAAATAAGAACAGAGTTCCATTTGTTCAGTCACTTTACTAAAGAGAAAGCGTGAAATGACAATAACTAAACAAGTATTGAACAGGTTGAAATGCGAGTGTGTAATGGTTCCGTTTCTAGTAGCGCATGCGCACTGGTATAAGGGACCGGTTATTATGCGGGAGCAAGGGACCGGTTTTATTGTTCTCTATCTCCCTCCGAGTCTTTATGCTACTGGATAAAGGCTGATAAATGTTTATTGACTATCCCATGGAGTAGTCCTTGTGCCAGGTAGGCACGCTGGTCGCTCTGGTGGATCGTCGTTGACCAATTGCTGGTGCTGGTGGTTCCACGTCAGGCTCCGATGGGGTGGAGATTTCGGGGTCTCTGGGGCTGGTGGTGGCGTCTGGAGGATCGCGCGCCTCGGTGTGTCTCGTCCTGGGGTTGCAGGCGTGACTGCAGCGGGCGGTGTCTTGCGCTGGGGTGTTCTCGCTGACGTCAGTGTACGTGACGGTGTGTGCCCCGTCTGCGTCGCAGGTGTCGCAGGGTCGTTATCGAGGTCAGGTAGTTGCGGTGTCACGACGGGTGTTGGTACGGTGACGCGGGTTGCTAGGTCGTCATAGACCGATCGGGTTGGCGGCCGGTCGTAGTGAACTGGGCTGAACTTGCGCAGGAATTTCCTGTTACGAAGTGTGACTCTGCCCGATCCGTCCATCTTGATCGCGTATTGGTCGTGCTGACGTACCTCAACGATACTGCCCGTCTTGTCCCATTTGTTGGGGTGAGGTCCTGTCTGGTTCTGTACGCGGACTAAGTCCCCTACCGCGAGTGGTGGAAGGCGTTTGGTGTGCTCCGCCCAGGTTTCAGCTGTGCGGATGTGGCGTTTACGGAGGGCTTCCTCCCTTGCTTTGAGTGTCTCACGCCAAGTCTCATGTGGTCTGTATTTCCCGGGGATAATCGGGATGAAATCGCGTGTCGGGCGGCCGAAGACACACATTGCCGGGGAGATCTTTGTGTCAGGGTCGGGTGTGTTGCGATATTGTAGTATCGCTATCTGCACAGCGTCAGTGTCCAGTTCTCCCTTCGGACCGGTGTTGTCGGTGATGAGTCGTTTCATCGTCTTCACCCCAATCTCTGCACGACAGTTGCTGCGGGGGAAGGCCACCGATGATAGGCGGTGGTGTACGCCCCATCTGTGCAGGAAAGACCTGGTCTCGGTAGAGGTGAACTCCGGACCCCCGTCCGATGCGAGCTCTTCTGGCGTCCCGTACGTCACGAAGGCGCGACGTAAGTGGTTGATGAGGCCGGTGGCGCCACCTGTCGACTGCGATATGATTGGCCAGTTTGAGTATCTTTCCACCGTCACGAGGTAGTGTACGCCCCTGTGTACGAAGAAGTCCGAGCACACTGTCCGGAATAGGTAAACGACCGGGATCGGTGGGATGGGCGGCGCTCCAGGTTGTGAGGGTGCCATCCGGTGGCAGTGTTCGCAATTTTTCCGAGTGGTGCTGATGTCGGCCGATATGCCTGGCCAGAACACAGAGGATTCTGCACGGGCGGTCATCATCGATACGCCCTGGTGGGCAGCGTGTAGGGTGCTCAGTACCTCACCGCGGAGTGAGGACGGTATGATAACCCTGTCCTTGTATAGGATCACTCCGTCTGTCGATGTGATGTTTTCGCGGTACTGGTGATAGTCGCGAATCGTATCTGGCATCTCGATCTTCGAGTCGGGGATGCCGTCGGTTGCCATTTCCTCCAGTGTGTGCATATCGACGTCGCTGCTGGTAGCCTCCCTGACACGGTCCCATGTCACTGATCGCAATGATTCGAGGCCCGCGGCGCACCATGTCAGGTTGTCCTCCTCGACGTCGTCGTCGTCGTCATCATCCGGTTCGACTCGGCGTAGGAGAGATAAGACGTTGATGTGCATGCTGGATGGTAGGTGGTTCATTATGGCAGCATTGTCGTCTTGTAGGTTCATGAGTGGTGGTAGCGCGGTGCCGACCGGCCTACGTGACATGGCATCTGCCGCCTTGTTCTTCATGCCTGGGACATGTGTGATGCGGAAGCGATAACGCAGGGTCTTCTCCTTGAGGTTCCTGAGGCGGGGGTTAGGTATGTCGTCAAGGGCTCTGTCCGCAAGGAGTTTCAGCAGCGGCTTATGGTCTACCGCTACGATCAAGTTCTCGTAACCCAGCACGAAGTAGCCCTCTATGGGCGCGTATCTGGATTCTGCTGCGTGTGTAAACCTGCTGCCGACAAGGGTTATTTTCCACCCGTCGTTGCAGCAGAAGGGTCTGATTGGTGAGCATCGGCAGTGCTTTTGAAATAGCCAGAATTCAATGCCTTCCTTCGACCAGTCTGTGGCGATGCATGTAGGCTTGGTCTTGTCTTCAACGATCACGTCCTTCGACTCGCGGAATATGTCCTCTAACTCCGGGGACCACTTGAAGCGTTCTCCATTTTTCAGGAGCTTCCGGAACGGATGCATTCGTTCGGCCATGCTGAACGCGTAGGCCACTTGATTGACCAGCCCGAACCACGATCTGACGTCGGTGATGTTACGCGGTTGTGGGAAATCGCGGATCGCCTCCAGGTAGCGGCTGCATGGTCGCACGTCAGTCATGGTGATCGTGAAGCCTGCAAAGTCCGCTGTGGGTGCGCTGAAGACGAACTTCTCCGGGTTGAGGATGATTCCATTCCGGCCACATATATCCAGCCATTGGACCGCCTGGAAGTAGCTCTCCTCGATCGTATCTGACCATAGTAGCGTGTCGTCCACGCACTTGGTCTTGTCACCAATGTCCGCGACGATCTCTTCGTATCGTCGTGTATAACCATCTCCTGACGCTATATACCCTTGTGGAGCCGATAGGTACCGGTAGCGTCCCCATGGAGTGATGAAAGTCGTCTTGTGGCGGTCGTCCTCGTGTAGAGGGACACTGTGGTAGCCGTTCCATGCGTCGAATACGGTCTTGCGTTTCCCGTTAGGTATGCGTCTCGCCTGGTAGAACGGGGATTGGGTGTGGTGGGTTTCGCGGAACGCATGTTTGTTCAAGGCCTGGAAGTCGATGGTGCGTCGCGGCTTGCCGTTCTTTTTCGCGCAGATTACCATGCGGTGACACCATGTCACCGGCGTACCGATGGGTACTTCCTCTAACACGCCGAGACGAACGTCCTGGTCAAGGCCTGCTTTTACCTCGTCTTGCCAGTGTATGGCCACGGGGATGGGAGTGTGATGGGCAACCGGCGTCGCATCCTCATCGAGTATAAGACGTAGCGGTGGGCCAGTCATTCTCGGTAAGGGCTGGTGCGGGCACGTATTGAAAGTGCTCTGAGCGTATATTCTGAGTAAGTGTTATGTAAGGTTTCTCTGTTAGCCCCGGTCGCCGGCATGGGGAGTGTGGTCGGCTTGGTCGGCGGCTCTGCACGTCGCGGGCAGTCACACAATTCAGAGGTCGCCAGGTTGACCTCCCCGAGTGTTGGGAACTTGTCCGAGATCATGCCCAGGTCCACGCAAGCTGCGCGGGAGAGGAATATGCGGTCCGAGGTGTCTGTCACGTACGCGATTTGACGCGTCTCCAATCTCCGAGTGCCACTGTTACCGGCGAATCTGACCACCACAGCTCCGAGAATACGAATTCCCTTGTTGTTCGCAGCCTTCATAGTCATGGATACGGGTATGAAGTCCTTGGTACTCAGGCCCATTTGTTGGGTGACTCCAATGCCGATCAGGCAGCTCTGACAGCCCGTGTCGGCCATGACAGGCAGGGATACTGCGCGGGTGCGTTTCAGGAGGTCAAAACCCAGCGCTTTGTAATCTTCGCGCTCGTTGGTAAGAGTGAGGTTGATGTACGGCTGCGGGTTGGACGCGCGTTTCGTCCATTTATCGCACATATCATCGTACAGATGGTGAGCGAGGGGGAGTGTGCGTAACCCGTCGCCCGCGCTGTCCATGGTGACCGTGCATAGCTCGACGAAGGCTGCCGTTTGCTCGTCATACAGCTCGTCTGTCTCCTCAGATGGGGGCTTAGTCGGTCGTCCGCTCAGGCACGCCTTGTCGAGGTGATTCTGGCGGCCACACTTCTGGCACTTTTTACCATACGCGGGGCACTCGGTGCGTCTGGTGTGCCACAGGGGCGTCTTGCCGTGACCCACCTCGCCGCAGTAGATGCACACCCCTTTGGGCTTGGCTTTCGGTTTCTCCGGCCTGGCTCCTCCCCTGATGCGGACGTTCTGCTGTTTCCCCCGCCGATACGAGCTGCTGATCGCATCCGTGTTCTGAGGGTCGAGTAGACGCGATGCCGAGCGTTTTCCAGACTCCTTGGCCTCGATATACTCAATCATGTCCTTTAATGGCATGTCCTGGTTCTTTTCACCGAGCAGATCAAGTTGTATCTCTTGGTCTGCGATGCCGCGGGCAATCACATTGCGTATAATCTCTTCTGTGAAGTCGTTGACTTGATCGCACTCCGTCTTAGAGCACTTCATCTCGTACTTGCATGTGTCCGCCTGCCCCTTGATACGGGCGTAGAACGACCGGATGGGCTCCTCGTGTCCCTGCCGCATGTTAGACAGGGCTACCCGAGCTACCATAGTGTTCTCCGCTCGGACGGCGAGTGCCTTCATGGCGGTGAGGACGTCTTTTTCGTCACTGCTCATTAGGCTCTTGCCCGCTGCGCGAGTGAGGTCTTTTTTCAACTCCTCCTCGCAGCATTCCAGTAGTTGTGCGACTATGTCGGGTCCAACAAGTTTAGTACCCGTCTTGTACTCACACCAGCGGGTTATGAAGTATGACCAGGCCTCGCCCGTCCCGGCCAGTGCTACGGAAGGACGCTTGAGTTTCTCCATCTTCGCATTCGCGCCCAGCGCCCGGGGGACTGCGACGTGCACAGTGGCGTGTACACTCAGCATAGCAGCCACCACTGCCGCCTCTGCGTGCGTAGCCGTATAGTCACAATCCTCGATCGGACACTCAACGTTCACAGGCGCCATCAAGTTGTTTAGTTATAAATAAGAACAGAGTTCCATTTGTTCAGTCACTTTACTAAAGAGAAAGCGTGAAATGACAATAACTAAACAAGTATTGAACAGGTTGAAATGCGAGTGTGTAATGGTTCCGTTTCTAGTAGCGCATGCGCACTGGTATAAGGGACCGGTTATTATGCGGGAGCAAGGGACCGGTTATAATGTTCTCTAATCAGCGTCGCAGAAGTAACCAATTCTCTATCACGGATTAGAACAGACAAAATTGTCGGCCTCGACGAAATACCTAACTGGATTGTACACGAGTACGCCACCACACTTGCTCCTCCCGTGTGCGCGATCTTCAACAGCAGCCTGCGGAAAGGGACTTTACCACTGCTTTGGAAATGCGCTGACATCAGACCTATACCCAAAGTACGACCGCCAAAGCCCTTCCATAAAGAGCTGCGCCCAATATAACTCACGCCGATATTTTCCAAGTGCCTGGAGCAATTCATTTGTGGCTGGACAACGGCCATCGCTGAAGACCAAGTTGACCCTCAACAATATGGTTCAGTAAAGGGAACGTCGACAGTGCACGCACTAATCGAGCTAGTGCACAGGTGGAAATCAGCGCTCGCTTCCACCGGAACCATGATCCGCGTACTACTCGTTGACTTTAGCAAAGCGTTTGATAGAGGTGACCACCACACTCTACTATCTAAATGCGCGTCACTTTGACTCCCGAATTTCATAACCAAATGGCTAACATCCTTCTTATGCCAACGGAAACAGCGAGTGAATATCGGCCGTATCAAGTCGAAGTACACTATTGTCAACGCAGGCGTGCCACAAGGAACAATATTTGGCCCGCTCGGTTTTGTGCATCATATAAATGACTTACAAACAGCTTGTGAACACGTCAAATATGTAGACGATTGCACAATATGGGAATGATGTTCACCTTCAGGCCTCGATAGCTCGCTCCAAACAGCGGCAGACGAAGTAGCACAGTGGACTGCCACCAACAAAATGGCATTGAACTTTGACAAAACGAAGGAAATGTGCATATGCTCCAAGAAAAAAATCCAGCCGATAATGATCAACGACAAACAGTTAGAACAAGTAAACTGCACTCGCCTACTAGCTGTCACACTTTCACAAGATCTTATGTGGCAAATTCACATCGACGAAATCACTGCTAAAGCGTCGCAAAAACTACATTTCATAATCCTTTTCAAGTGATCAGGAGGCGACCCCCATCATCTCGTCAATATATATTCAACCCTAAACCGATCGGTCCTAAAGTATGCCTGCCAGGTGTGGCATACGAGCTTAACGAAAAGGCAAACCAAGCAGCTGGAAAGTATCCAGAGACGAGCTATGCGGGTACTATTCCATGACGTGTGTTACGATGAAGCCATCGCCACAGCGAGACTACCAACGCTGGCAGACCGGAGGGAGACGTTGTGCAGAACTCTGTTCACGAACATACTGTAACCCTGGTGGATAGTCTAGTACTTAAGTCAATGTTAATTCACCTGAGGCCACAGGGGGTTTGAGGCCACACCCTGCTAGTCGAGCTAGACGGGTCAGCTACGTTAACAGGCGCAGTTTGCCCTGGGCCAGTGACACACACACACACACACACACACACACACACACACACACACACACACACACACACACACACACACACACACACACACACACACACAAACACACACACACAGACACACACACGTGTAGAGTCTCTGGGCCCAGTAGTGGTTCGTTCATACATACCGCCTGGTAAGTTAGTCTTGTTATATTTATGCGTTATATGTAGTGGCGGATTAATTGCTGCATTGTATTGATTATTATTATATGATACATTAGAAAGATACGTAACGTTAAACTTATGAAACGCGTTATGTTTCCACTTTAGACGGGGACAATAAGGGCGTGGCGGTTCTGTATACTGGATAGTTCGGTATTGTAATATAACTAATGCAACTGCATAGACATATGCTAGGTAATGTAGTAATACGACGCCAATTGTGTAATTACAAAGTTGCGGTTTGGTCGAATTTGGCGCGCTGCGTCCGTGCAGTTGATTGTCATCTCGAATTCACTGGTGTGTATTATATCAATCAGTTGTGTGTAATATTAAACATGTGTGTATACTGTCTGTATAATGTCCTACAATTACTTGCACTTTTCTTTCCATCCCAACCTACGTGGCGTCAACGTGATGCGGCCTCTTAATTGCTCCGTTTACGCAGCATTCCGGGGACAACCTAATTTTGCAGTTGGATGCTCTATCATAACACCATGTAGTCAAAACAACACATTCTTCGCTCGGAACAAGCCGGTTTATTTGCACTATGTACATTCCACGAACAATCTCAATTAACGCAGAATGATCCGGTTTATATGATATCACACTTATGTTAGCCAATAGGTGCAGCGGATGAGAAGGCTAGGTTTGCAAGGATAGAATGTGGAAGTTATAATATTAATATCCAGGAATGTCATTACTAAGAAGATGGATTTGGAAATAAAAATTGAAATATATTGAGGTGCTCAAAAATAAATATAAAACTTACGTATGTTTTTATACACGTGTTTCTTTTTCAAAATGGATGTTTCTGTACAAACCAAAATGTTTAATACACAAAGATGCATTTCTAATTATGTATAATATGATAATACTCCATTGATTCACTTTCCAAAAACAAATTCAAATTTACGATATTATAGCAATGTAAGAAGGTGTCATAAAACATAACCGACAAACTTTCATGAATATGGGAATATTTCACATAATTAAAAATGTCTTCATATCGCTAATTGGCTAGGAACAAGTGTTGAACTTTGTGAATAGTAGTTACCCTATGTACTGTCCCATTGAACCAATCTAACTGTCCAAGACTAACCATTGTAAACCGATTAGAGGCTTTTTAACACCCTTGTTTTGACGCGCTGCCGAGCTTCGGTGTCCTAGTATTTGATTCCATGCTGTAGAAGTGTCAAAATTGTTGGAGTAGTTAAATAGTGACAATTAATTGTAGAAGTGTCAATATTGTTGGAGTAGTTAATTAACTGATCAAACAATGACAACAACCACTGCCAGTCGAAGTAGGGAGCGGTGGTCGAGTGATGGATCGCCGGACTGTCGGTTGATGGGATCGGGGTTCGATTCCTACTACCGGTCGCTGTATAGAACCTTGGGCAATTTTGTTCAGCCCACGTTGCCTGTGTCTTTCAATAGAGACACAATTAGCTGTTGGTCTCTTCTACCTGGTGTCTATAAAAGCGAAGTAAAACAGCCAACGCACGGAGTAAATGTGTAAGCTGTATTGGACTCACTAATTCTATTGAAGGAAACTTTGAAATAAACCAGGATCACGATTGGAAACAACTGCTTGAACTCTCGTATGTCATCCCCATAATAGATTTGCATTTATCTTAATTACATTTTTGTTTAGAAGATTGGGAATAGATTAATGATAAATGCTGATAAAACATAGTTTGCAATAATTGGTACACAGAGGGAGCGTGACAAAATTAAAAGCTTTTTTTCACACCTGTGCTTTGCCAGTTTGTTACACCTGCCCCTTCAGCAAGACATATTAGAATGATCTTTGATGATCAGTTCAATTTTAGACGGCATATCTCTCAAATTTGTCGCTGCTGTTGTTGTCATATTCGTGGTTTACGACGTATTCGCTGTTATTTGCCTCTTTCTGTTGCAAAAACTATCTCTACTGCATTTGGTACTAGTAGGCTTGACTATTGTAATTTCCCTTTTCACAATGCTGCCCTTAAGGATATCACTAGGTTACAACGTGATTTACGACGTATTCGCCAAGGTCTACACAATTGCTTCGCTAGGGTTGTGATTCGGTCTCCACAGTTTTTCCACTCAGTGCCTATTCTGAGGTCCTTGCACTGTCTTCCTGTACGATATCGTATTATTTTAAGATATATACTATTACCTATCAGGCGTTTTCATGTAAGCAACCAAAATATTTATATTAATTGCTTTCTCGTGTAAAAACAACTATTTCTGATTTATTTTGTTTCTAGAGTCAACACTAATATTGGAACTAGGTCATATTATGTTGCTTCACCAACACTCTGGAATGTGCTCCTTCTCATTGTTTGATTAGTTGAAAATATTATAAAATGTTTGCCTTGTACACAATATAATTTACGTTTAATGTAGCATAAATATCAGCGCAATGCAAATAATATGTAAATCGAACAAATCAAGATAACATTATAATAATTATAAGAACAGTCGAATAAAACGAATACGTTAGTTTTAAAAATATAACTACTAAGTATACAATTTTAAACACATATTATATAATATATAAATATAGAATAATAGTAGTCCTTCGGCAGACGTGTAGTCACGCTTGTGTGTGCCGTCGCGGCCGCGGTAGCTCTAGGTAACTCTTCAGTAGATCGTCATGGTATATATATAGATATGTGTGAAAGTCGGTGCCGGCTTTTATCATTATTCATGCCAACCTTTGTTTTTTTTCTTATCCAGATCGTTTCTTTGATGGCTCGTGTTCTCCAACCCGACTCCCCGCCTACAAATCGGGCTCCCACCCAGTCTACTATGTGACTTTGTTGTGTCATATGATAGGTGATGGCTGAGTTTCCGATGAGGAGAGTGACGGATGCGGTTGTGAGTGCGTGAGTGTGTGCTCTTGTGCGTTCGTGCGTGCGTGCGTGTGCATTTGTGCGTATGCGTGTGCTCGCGCGTGTGCTCGCGTGCGTTTGCTCGTGTATGTGCGTGTGTGTGTGTGTGTGTACGTATGCACATATGTGTCTAATATCATAGGCTTGAGACTTTACCACCTCCAGAAACCAAATCTAACACATACCATTCTTTTAAAGGAGATGTAGATCTCCACCAGGTGGGGCGCGTGAATATGCACAGTTAGCGCACCTCCCATACTGGTGGCAATACAGCTAGATCTGCAAAGGTGATACACAATTGAGCTATTGTATCTGCAAATGCTTCTCTGTATAATGGCTTGTTTTTATATGTGTCTCAACGGCGAACCAACGGTTTCCAGCTTGGACTGGATGCAATGCTGTGATATATAATATTAGATCTCCGGTGTCAACTATCAGTGTCAGATTCATGTAGAGCTGTTGAATCTAGCTCGTGTAATACCTACGCTTGACGATTTTTCGTACTACAAAGCAACAGAGATTCAGTGGACATACCTTGAAGAACTCGATAATGTGGAGTTGCAAACAAGTGTGCATGACTATTTAGCAGCAGCAGCAGCAGCAGCAGCAGCAGCAGCAGCAGCAGCATCAACAGCAGCAACCAAAAACAACAACAACAACAACGATGGCGGCAGCAGCAGAGACAACTGCACACTAATGATGTGTGTTTATAGCGGTCAGTTAAGAATATGTTGAACCTGATTGGTCATTTCCAGGGCTGTTGATGTGTTAGCATTGCCTGAAAACTAGCTGAGAACTAACACTAACAAACAGGTGATTAACGAATTCGTGCTATATGGCTGCATGCTTCAACACACCTCGCGATGGAATGCGAAGCGTGGAGGAGTTCTCGGTTATTTCCGAAGGTGTTAATTTGAGATTGTTCGTCAGTTATCGCCCGCCTCCCTCTCAATGGTTCGGTTTTAAGAACAATGTATTCTTCGATGAATGGAACCGTGGCTCACGCACAAGAAAGGGCATATTTTGGACGTGGTTATCACCCGGGACAAATGCCCTTTTTGGTGGGTATGTCCACAGTTTCTGCATGTGTGATTATTTAGGTAATCGTTTGGTGACTACTTGGTTGTACAATTTAGAAAGTCGAATACAGGATGGTATTCAGACGTATTGAGACACGCTAAACTCGCGCGCAGACTAGCAGATAGTTGTGACGGCGGTCAAGATTATCTCGTCACCGGCAGTACTGCCGAGAACAGTGCAGTTCAGACAACAAGCTGGTGGCCAGTGACAAGAAAACATTCTTTTCCGCTAAAATCGGAGAATGCGTCAATGACCAGAATCAACTGCTTAAAATTAACGAGACATCTGATAAGAGGACTGAAATGGACGGGTGATCTACCCAATCCATGCGTCTCTTAACCAATTGGCGAATACATTCAGTGACATCTACATGAAAAACTTATACATACTGGGGTACAACTAGAATCGGCAGCCCGAGCAACACCTGCAAGCAAGCACTGGACGAGGACATCGTGTTGGACGGAATCCTGATCGAACAGTTTTCACCAGGTACCCACGACTAGGTGAAGCGAATTATTACAAATGCCTCTAACACGACATGCGAATCAGATGCAATTTCTACCGGGCTCCTGAGACAATGTCTTGATCAGTTGCCGTTGATTAAGGCCAACATAACGGAATCTTTGGCTACAACAGTGGTACTCCAATGTTTCAAACGAGCTGTCGTACGACGATCATTAAAACGGCCGTGGCTTGACCCAGAAGTGCTGAATAATTATCGGCCAGTATTCAATTTGCCATATGTGTCAGACGTCTGGAGAAAGTGGTTGAGCTTCGCTTGAAAGATTACCTGAACCTCAGCAATCTTCAAGAGACTCATTAGTCCGATTACATAAATGACCACTCTACGGAGACTGCTATAGTGAAAGTATAAAACGACATTACACGAGTTCTCGACCCAAACTGTATAGTTGTGTTGGTCATGTTAGTCCTGCCAAGTCCATTTGACGCCATCGACCATAACGTCACGCACAAGCGTTTTCGACACTCACTTGATGTGACCGCAGAAACCATGGACTGCATGTGGTCCTACATAACGGCAGCACCCTTTGTGTGTCGGTCAGTCCTGCTACATCGTCTGATGAACGTCTGTGCTACATCTTGCCACAAGGATCGGTACTGGGACCGAAGCTATGTTGCATGTTCACAAAACCAGTCGGAGACGTTGTAAAGAAACACAATCTTCTGTACCATTGTTATGTAGACAACAAGCAGATATATTTGTCCAGCAAGCCTATCCGTCATGATCGGCGACAAAGTGTTAAAAGCCGTGCAATCCGTTATAAATCGTGGCGTGCTAATGGGCAACGGTTTGACAATAACAAAAACAGGTGAAATCCTCTTTCTGCTTTCTACCATATCAGAAATGTTGACAAAGTCAACCAATATATCACTATCGACGCCTGTAATACCTTTGTTCACGCTTTAGTAACGTCGCGCCTGGATTATGTGATGGGAGAAGATGCTTAGTGCGAACAATACGATTTTATAAGAGCTAGGTAAAACAATGTTTGCGTTATTAAGACCATTAAATCAAATGTCTTCAACGCCAAACAAAAGTACTATGCCGATGAAAAGTACAAAAAGAAGTAAAACGCCAGATGGGTGTGGAAATAATCAAGAAAATGTCACCTCAAAACCCGTATCCATGGAATCCTTGGGGGGGAGACTACATTGACATTGACAACTACATTGACATCAAGAGCAAACTCAGAGAAACAAACTGGAATGAGACTCTGAGAAACCTAAGTGAGGAAGAGATGTGGCATGAACTCAACAGTACACTCTCAGGGCTTGTTGACAAACACGTATCAATGAACAAGACAATGACATGAAGGAGAGTTAAGCCTTTGATGAACAACGATGCAATGGGGAAAGTAAAAAAAAGTACAACAGTTGGAAGAGGTACACTGAGTCAAAACAGCACAGAGACTATGTTGAGTACTCACGCGTGTGAAACATTGCGACCAGTGCTGTAAGAAAAACTAGAAAAGACTTCGAGTGAAAACTTGCAACAGATGTCAGAATAAACCCTAAAGTGTTCTGGCGCTATGTCCAAGATGGAAGAAAGGTTGGGTCTGCCATTGGTGAATTTGACCTGGATGATGGCACAACAGCAAACACTGACCAAGAGAAAGCAGACACACTAAACAAATTCTTCACAAGTTTTTTCTCATACGAAGATCTGACGGAAATTACTACACTCGAAGACATACATAATCGAAACCTGCCGATCAGTATTAAAATCACTGCAGACGAAGTCCTGGCTAAATTAACCAACTTTACAGACAAAGAAGTCACCAGGTCCAGACAGATGTCACCCGTACGTTCTACATCAACTGAGAAATGAACTGGTGGATCTTAATTTTCAACAGGTCATTCAAGGATGGAGTGCTCCCAGCTCAATGAGCAGACGTAACAGCGCTACACACAAAATACCTCAAAAATACACACTTCCAACTACCAGCCAATCATTTTGACATGTATAGCATGTATAATTATGGAACTCATTATACGAGACCATATCCTGGCTCGTATGACTAAGAAAACCACATTCCACAAAGATCAGCAAGGATTTAGACCAGACAGGTCATGCACTTGAACTACCACCATTCACTCGGGCGGATGTTTAAACATAATATATCTTGACTTTGCAAAATCCTTCGATACGGTGCCACGCAAACAAACTAACTGCGTGTAGCATCCACGGAGATGTGGCAGCGTGGATAGAAGCTTTCATAACGGGAAGAAGACAAAGGGTAGTGGTAAATGGGAAGCCACCAGAATGGGCAGAGCTCACAATTGGCATACCTCATGGAAGGGTCCTTGGTCCCATTCTATTCATCCTGTTCATCAACGATATGCCAGACGGTACAAACAGTGGATTCAAGAACTTCGCCGATGATACAAAAATATGTCGAGACGTAAGGTGTGAAATGAATAACAAGATATTACAAGAAGACATTAACAAACTACCATCGTGGTTAAAGAAATGGCAGTTCAATCCATCAAAATGCAAACATCTGACATTTAGAAAGCCGAAGCTTAACATCCTGTACACGAACACAAATAAAGATGGGGAAGTGTCCGAAATCGACAGCACATCAGAAACAGAAAAAGATATATGTGTAATGTTTTTGACAAATTCCTAAAATTCCCATAACATATTGGCACCACTGTGAAGGCAAACCAGATGACAGACTTTATTAAGCACACGTTTAAACATCTGGACTGTAGCATCTTCCAATTTTTATATACAGCGCTAATGAGACCACGACTCCATCTGGAACAAGCATAACGCCGTAGATATCAACACCATTGAAGGGGCACACAGGAGAGCAACCAAGCTGATTCTAGAAATAAGAAACTTGAACTACGAAGACAGGCTGAAACATCTTAACTTACCAAGTCTGGCGTACCGAAGAAGAAGAGGAGACTTGATGCAAGTCTACAGAATCATCAATGGCATCGACGGCATCAATCAAGAGGACTTCTTCATAATCACAACAAACCGCACACGAGGCCACAAAACGTGATTACTCAACATAGTCTCTGTACTGTTTTGTTTCAGTGTGCCTATTCCCACTGTTGTACGTCTTTTTTTACTTTCTTCTTTGCATCGTTGTTCATCAACAAAGGTTTATCTATGTTTCTTGTCATTGTCTTTTTCTTTGGTACGTGTTTGTCAACCAGGTCTGAGAGTGAAATGTTCAGTTCTTGCCACATCTTATCCACACTTAGGTTACTCAGAGTCTCTTTCCAGTTTGTTTCTCTGAGTATGCGCTTGATGTCAGTGTAGTTGCCTTTCTCAAACTGGTACTGGTCTTCTCTTCACTCATTGTGTCACAATAGCAGTGGTATTCAATTCCACTGACAATATGGTCACCTTTCCCTAGAGGTGGCTTTTGTTTTATGTTTTGTGCAATATTTTCATCATTCGTGATTAATAGATCGAGAAGTGATGGTTCTTGATTGTCTTCACTCACACACACACACGCACATATGCACACACTCACACAAACACACTCACATACACACACATACTCATACACACACGAACAAACACTCACCCACACACCCACACACACACACGCACATATGCACACACTCACACAAACACGCATTCACACACACAGACAAACACTCACACACACTCATACACACACAAACACACACTCACATACACACACAGACAAACACTCACACACAAACATTCACACTCACATATATAACTACATATTCACGCACACACACGCGCACGAACACACTCGCAGACACACACACACACACACACACACACACACACACACACACACACACACACACACACACACACACACACACACACACACACACACACACACACACACATACATATACATATATATTCACATGCATATATATATATAATATTAATGAAATATTACATAAGTATATTATGATTCCGGTGTGCCCAATTATGCGCTTGAAACGATTCCGCATGATCGACTCGGTACGATCACGTTTCTTCGCCAGGTGACGCCACATTCTTGTTACCTTTCAGATCGCATCACCGTTGCGAACCATGAACAACACCAAGGCCATAACGACTACACACGGAGTCACCACACCAACCACCAGAGCTATTCTTCCTCGTAGATTCATCATCCAACAGGGTGGTAAGTGTACGCACTGTGAGAAATGGTCGCATACGTTCACACATTTCAATAAACGTGTAGCATTTCATTTGTGTGGGTGGTGAGATGGTCGGAATCAATTTATTCAACACTGTGGCGCCGTCTGTCGGCTGTAATATATATATATAATGCTTCGGAAATGGGATATTGGGGTGACTTTGCTCCCTCTATACGTTTTGGTGGGGAGAGGGAGCTGGATATGTGATTAGCTTCGTCTATTTTGGAAGGGGGCGCAGTGTTAGGTTTTGATGAATATGGAAGCGAGTGTAGTTGTTTTTGTTGAGCGTCAGGGGAGAATGGGACGGGGTGAAGATGGTTGAATTTTTGAAGAGGCTCAAGGAGGTGCATTAGAAGTTTTGATTTTTGTGAGCCTCACTGAAGTGTGCAGTTGGATGTTTTTGGAGAGCCTCAAGAGGGGATACAGTTGTACGTTTTGTAGCGCCTCTAGCAGGTGCAGTTCTATATTTTTGTGCATTTTGTGCAGTGCATTTAGAACCATCTCACATCAATTTGATGTGATGGTATTGCTCAAAAACCGCAAGACCCACATCACGTATTGGTGGAGACTGTTTGGGGTTTGAATGAATGTGAAGCACTGCACGTATATCTGGACTGCGAATTTATGATACCACCACCTAACAAAATGTTGCCACATGTATTATGCATCTATCAATGTTCGTTTCCAAAAAACATAAAAAAGAGAGTCGACATATATATAATTTATGCGAACGCAGGGATAGTAAATATATATTTATATTGGATCACGTCACTGCGTAAAATCTGGCATTTAAAACAAACTGTAATGCTTAACACCGATTTTCTTTGCCACTTTCCCGGTAATTGGTTTACTGAATTATTGCTAATACAACATAGCGTAATGGCATGACCGTTTGCAATAGGTTACGTCTGTATTTACAGTGTTATGCTTCACGTGTGGTAGCTTTATCAATGACGGCAGAAAGGAATGTAGAGTTGTCGACCCAAATATGACTATTTGCAGTGGGTGTTGGATGAGTGGGCAACGTTTGTATTGTGCCGTTTTAATATTTCGATTTGCAAATTGCCTAAAATATCAATATTTCAAATTAAAACAACTTAACATATGTTTGGTATTATGCACGTGTGCCGAAGAATCGAAATGCAATAAGTTGTGGAACACAAATACACCTTGAAATAATACAATAATCGATAATGACTAATAAGATATATGTGTGAAGTGTTGGCCTTCTGAAAAGCAACAATATACAACATAACTTTCGGACGGGCATGTTGCCTGTTTTCGTTCCAAACAACCACTGTTGTTTCTTATCACATATTTACCCGTTTGAAGTGTACGGCGAAGAAGTGAAGTTCGCTCGCGGCTGCCAGTCTGATCAGGTCCACGTTCGAGATGACACGTGCCACCGAAGATTGTTATTCTGATTAAAAACCAAAGTCAGTAAACAGATGATTTGTGTTTTTCATCTATTATGTGTTGCTAGCATACCAACGTCGACTTTGAACTTTGGTTATTCCTTCTCAAATCAAGTTTACGTTCTCACTTTTTAATCATCTGAACATCATAACGTCCGTCTGGCCATTAACCTACGAACAATCCAATATGTTCCCTTGTTCCCGAGCACTGTCTGGACACTATACTACTACTGGTAATAATTATAATGGCAGTGCTAAAACATACGTTATCGGTTCACACAGCAACAAAGACTAATACAATCATTATAATATATATCACATAAACATCCATCGTTAAACAAAGGGAAATTTGCCGGATTTGGATAATCATATTGGGGCCCAGTGCCATTAAAGGGTTTGGTACGCACGTACGATGTCAGTACCGATCGCCGAGATAGACATTTGAACTGTTTGAGTCATTTGTGTTTATTGTATGTCATTTTATTATTTCCGGCTTTGCAGGCAGTGCTGTCAACAGGACGGGTGTAACAAAGGAATAGTGTCCGGCATGATGGCAGGCGCCTACGTCTCCTCGGTGGACTTTCTCCTCGCGATTGTTACTGCATTATTGACATTTGATGTGCCGATATTGTTCTAAGCAACTTTACACTCTCCTCCTTAACAAAACACTTTGCAATAAAAGTGTATTCACATAATATGAAATAAATAGCATAGGAAGTATATGAAGTTAGACCCGTTAATACGGTCACTTCAACATTCATGTCGGTTTGGCGCAGTCCTGATGGTGACCTTAATAGGGAGGTTCCGGTGTATTAGTCTTGTTTTGCTTTTTGTCCATTGTATGCCACTGCACTGACCAGATGTACCGTTTTATACTTGTGATTGTATTTCACGATTTCGCAAAATAAATTGCATAGTTATCGCGTTTCGAGAACATCTTTGTTAAAAAAAAACAATATTGCACCTAACTGTGTTATCCCAATATAGTTACTACTAAATGTTACAGCTATTACGTTTTTATCTCATTTTTACTACACATTATATTGGATTGATTGTATTAGCAAAACTGTCTATTCTCCGACTTAACACACACATAGCCACAGAAGACGCTTTCACAAGAAATATTCTTACATCACGTAATATAACAAACGTAAGGTATATTGTAACAGGTTTTCGCCACGCCGCCACTGTTACTAAAAATGACCTAGCACGTCCCCACGTGATCGGAGAATCGTTTAGGTACCGCAAAACAACAGCAGTAATACTGTGAACAGTCCGTCTAAGTTCCGGTATGAACCCTTAACTATTATCAGCCCGGGCATTGAAACCGTCACATTAGACTTCAAGTCGGCCAAACCATCCCGTAGAACAACACACCAATCCCAGCCCAAAATAACGTCGTAATGTTTGTCACAAAGTGGTTTGTATAGAATTTAATCAGTCTTTAGAACAGTGGTTTTGTTTACAAAGTATTGTTGATGGGATGGTGCTGCCATCTGTGGTATGTATTGTCGCTGAGGTATACGCTGGTGCCCTCTGGCGATTAAGGCGTGTAACGTTTTAACTGCCGACGAGTCAGATTTAATTAATTTCATGTGTAGCGTACACCACTAATTTTATGGTTAGGTATACCAAATTTGGTACCAATAGAAATTATTTAACATGACTGGTAATATGGTGACCTTGCAAACTACTAATGTTGTGGTTATAAGAAGATTATATTATGAACTTATAAAAGTTTTTTTTAGAGAAATATAAGTGTAAAAAACACTAGGGTCACACCTAGCTTATGAATAGAGTGCGTGTTTTATTAAAATTATGGATTAATTCGTGAGAGTTGGAACGTACGATGAACATTGTGTTATCCGGCTCGATACAGGGAATCCAGTGATATTAATTATGTAAGTAATTCACGTAAGTTAATGATTGAATGAGCACTTATATAGCCAAACGTTTAGCTGGCAAAAACTATTTTAAACTCAGCGAGTTGAATGGATTGTTTCGAAGTGTGAAAGGTTTCAGGAGCCGGTTTTTGAAGCGACTTTAATTTGTATTAAGGGTCGTAATTGGTCAGACTAACTTCCGGCCAGCAAGCTATATAAGGGCAGGACGGCCATTCGAGGCCAGACGAACATTTGAGCAGAAGAAAGTGTTGTACTCTCGTCTCCAGTAATTGGGCCGAAATGTGTGTCCGGCCAACGCCTGTGGTATATACTTCTACGATTTCAACAGTACTGATTAGTTGTGAGACGCTGCACTTCTCCCGTGTAGAAGAAGATGTTTTGACGTGATCTTCGAATGCGAGGCCACCACCGTACGTCTGCTAGCTGTCGTAACACAGACTCCGTGACAGACCTTCTCGACATCGCCGACGTCGTGACATCGTTTCCGTGTTGTTGCCTGGTGTTTCGCGTGGGATCGACAAGGCAAATCTACAGTCTACTTTATCGCCCGAGTCGTCTGCTTTCGTCTACGAGAATTCGTTCGCCGAACGCCGAGTGACTTTCGTCCTGACCGAGGCTAACGTTGACATTCCCACAACACGAGACATTGGTTACAGTTCATAGACTTTACAACGGTGTATACCCGTCTTCATGAAAGTGACCAGCTGTTTAAAATTGTCTCCCATGTAAATTTTTATTTGGATGCATAACTCGTCGAGTATAATGTATGGTGTTATAAATATAATGTCATAGCAGAGTAATGGTTGGCCAACTATCACTGAACCGCATATGTTTATGTTGTTGTATTAAATGGGAACGCCAGTTGGCTTCTCGTACATACATATCTGATGTCACGTTATGTCTCTCGTTCACACTGAATTCTAGTGCACCTAACTTGCTATGTCAAATCGGGTACCGCCAATTTATTAATTCATTAATACTTACACTCGATTTTCTGACAACTCCCGATTAGGAATGAATTCCCCGGTTTTAGGGAAGCAGATGATAATATCGATGCTTATTTGACTCGTTTTGAGCGCTATGCTGAGAACGCAGGGTGGAAAAGAGAGGACTACGCATTAGGACTGAGCAGTCTTCTAACGGGTCGCGCGTTCGATGTGTATTCTCGTCTTCCTAGAGATGACATGCGAGATTATGTTAAACTTAAGCAGGCCCTTTTAACTAAATTTCAGCTAACCGCCGAAGATTACCGGCGAAGACTTTTTAGGAGTAAACAGGGGGTAGATGAGACGGCAGCCCAGTATCTTGGTAAATCAGACCATAACCTGAGCCAGTGGATCAGATTAGAAGGAATCCACGAATCGTATGGAGAATTAAGGGACTTAATTTTACGGGAGCAATTTTTACATTCGTGTCCTCGTGAGTTAGCCGTATTCATTAGGGAGCGGTCACCCTCGAGCATGGAGGTAGTGAAGAAACTAGCGGACGTATATGCTGCGTCACGTATGGCCGCAGGACTTAAGGAAATCCCTAAAAAGAATGACACACGCGACAACTCCCATCCTAGTGGTGGTCGAAAGGAAGAGGGAAAGTCATTGTTTCGCCCCGATCAGTACTCCGAATATAAGAGACTTAGCGCCACACCCCCTCGTGAGCCTATGAGATGTTTCTTGTGTTCACAACCAGGTCATAGGGCTGTAAATTGTCCCACGGGTAAACCCCGCCTGTTACCCCCACGGAAGCCAAGTACCCGACATGAGGCCGGCAATTGTTGTATTGCAGTCGAAAAGGTTGACCACCTTTGTAGCGATGAAGCAACTATGAAGTGTGGATGTAAGATCTCAGTTGTAGGATGTGTGTGTAATCACACCTACCCTAACTTACCAGTGATGCTTGGCAGACTGAATAAGAAATCAGTTGAGGTTCTAAGGGACACAGGATGTAGTGGGATTGTAGTTAAGAGAGATCTAGTTAATCCAGATCAGTTAACTAATCATGAGAAGATCCTTGTCATGCTAGACCGTTAAACCATAGCAGTCCCCGTAGCCCGGTGCTACATAGAGTCACTAGTGTTTACCGGTGAAACTGAGGTACTCTGTGTTGACAATCCTATTTGCGACGTGATCATTGGCAATGTGACAGGAGTTCACGCCAATTTCCATGGAGAAATGGAGTCATGCCCCAACCAGGTAGATCCCGGAAAAACTGTCGACGTGCCCTGTAAGGTTGCTGAGGTGCAGGAGACTAAACAGATATATCCTGAAGATGTTGTAGCAGGAGTCGTAAAAACTCGTAGTCAGGTTGTACAACGAAACAAGGATCGACTCCCCCTACGCGTGCCCGAGGCAGAGAATGTAAACATTTCAGCGGAAGCTTTCCGGCTGGCACAGCAGAAGTACCCTACTTTGAAGGCATGTTTTGCCAAAGTCAGGTGTCCTCAGGATGAAGACACTCAATCGAGTCACTACTTAATGAAAGGGGATTTGTTATACAGGCATTTTCAACGGCGAGAAGGACTGGAAGAGTGGAACCAGCTTGTGGTCCCCTCAAAATATCGCAAGCAAATTCTATGCTTGGGCCACGAAGCTATATTGGCAGGTCATCTAGGTGTCAAAAGAACCTCTGACCGTATCCTCAGAAATTTCTTTTGGCCATGAATTTTCGGTGACATATCCAGGTACTGTCAGTCCTGTGACATATGTCAGAGAACGGTCCGTAAGGGTAAAGTAAAGGTCGCCCCGGTGGAACTTATGCCGTTAGTAGGGGTGCCCTTTGAGAAAGTAGCTATCGACCTGATAGGCCCCTTATCTCCCCCCGCGGATAAACACCATAGATGGGTGTTAACGCTAGTTGACTGTGCCACCCGGTACCCAGAAGCAGTCCCCCTAATTTCCACCACGACCGAGGATGTAGCAGAGGCGCTATTGTCGATATTCTCCCGGGTAGGTTTCCCTCGCGAGATCTTAAGTGATAACGGACCGCAATTTGTGTCAGGTGTGATGAGAGAGATAACCTGTCTGATGTCGATACATCAAGTGCACTCCACCCCGTATTACCCGATGGCTAACGGTCTTGTCGAGATGTTCAATTGTACGCTCAAGAAGATGTTAGTTAGGATGTGTGCCGAGCGACCCCGAGATTGGTTCGGTACATTGAACCTCTGCTCTTCGCATATCGAGAAACTCCTCAGGAGAGTACCCGTGTCTCCCCGTTTGAACTACTATATGGAAGAACAGTCAGGGGGCCATGGCAATCTTGAAAGAGTTATGGGAGGATGATCCCCTGATAGTGAGACCAGGGTAACGTACCAGTACGCGCTAGAGTTAAGAAATGATATCGAAGATACATGTAAAATGGCAAGGGACCACTTGTTTTCGTCCCAGGTACGATACAAGAAGCAGTTTGACAAGAAATCAAAAGAACGCACCCTTGAAGCAGGGCACCAAGTGTTAGTTCTGTTGCCGACTGATCTCAACAAGCTACTTACGCAGTGGAAGGGCCCCTACGAAGTAATTAAGAAGGTAGGGGTCAACGATTATCAAATCCGAGTAGGAAACGGCCTGCGACTATTCCACGTGAACATGCTAAAGGAGTATATAGCTAGGACTGAGTATGCCGCAGCAATTACCGCCATCCTCAATCCTGAGGATGATCCCTCATTGGAGGTGCAACCTTTACTAGAAGGACGAGTAGAGAGCGGCAAGGATGTATCCCTAGCATCAGGACTTAGCAAGTTGCAAGTAGGTCAGATAGGACAACTGATTGAGGAATTTGATGAGGTATTCTCTGATAAGCCAGGGTGTATTAGTTTAGCCGAACATTCCATTAATGTTTTTCAGTGTGTTATTCCAGATACCACTGAACCTATTCGGGTAAAGCAGTATCCAATACCTTATGCAAAAGTGCCAGATGTAGTTGAGGAAGTGGATTAGATGCTTAAGCTTGGGGTGATCGAACCTTCTGCATCACCCTATTGTTCCCCCCTTCTACTAGTTCGAAAGAAAGATGTCCTGTAGTTGATTTTCGCAAATTAAACTGCGCAACTACTTTCGATGCGGAACCTATGCCTGACCCCGAGGCAATATTTGCTTCTCTCACCAAAGACTGTATTTTCAGCAAGCTGGTTTGTTCCAAAGGCTATTGGCAAATAATCATGAATGCCTACGATAGGGAGAAAACAGCATTTTCTACCCCCTCGGGCCTATTTCAGTTCCTGCGTATGCCTTTTGGATTAGTTAATGCAGGCGCGACATACAATCGCATGATGAGGAAACTATTGTTGGGCATAAAGGGGGTAGAAAACTATGTGGATGACATTGTGGTCCACACACAGACTTGGCCAGAACACCTAAATGTACTCCGCCAAGTGTTCACTCGACTCAGAGAGGCAGGGGTCACGGTTAAACCGTCAAAGTGTTGTTTTAGGTACCCATGCAGGATAGATTTCGTGGGTCACCAAATAGGGGAAGGGCAACTCATGACACAGGAAGATAAGGTGGAGCGAATACGGGACGCTCCCGTCACCTAAGTTCGTTCTTTTCTTGGAATAACCGGGTATTATCGTAAGTTCATTCCGAATTTCGCGACGGTAGCTACCCCTTTGACAAATCTTACAAAGAAAGGTCAGCCCACCCGAGTAATTTGGTCGGCCGATGCCGACTGTGCCTTCACGGAAATGAAAGCTATGATGTGTAATGCCCCCATACTGAAGCTCCCCGGTTTTGATCGCCCCTTTGTGCTTCGTACGGATGCACTCGATACCGGTGTAGGAGCTGTATTGCTCCAAGAGTATGAAGGAAAATATTTCCTGGTAGCATATGCAAGCAAGAAGTTGTCTGCGGCCCAGATGGCCTACGCTGTGATCGAGCGAGAGTGTCTCGCTATCGTATGGGCTCTCGAGAAGTTCTCAAACTATTTGTACGACCAGTTGTTTGTACTTCAAACGGATCGTCAACCGTTAGCTTTCCTCCATACGGCCCGATTATCAAATCCCAGGTTAATTCGATGGGCCTTGAAACTTCAACCTTACAGGTTTCGGATAGAAACTATTCCTGGAAAGGAGAATGTAGGAGCAGACTTTCTTAGCCGGCAGTATGTCAACGAAATATAGGCGGGTATTGCAGCGGACATACTGAGTTAGCGTTGAATGATTAACTAGAAACGTTACTTCATTAACAGTGTTTCGTTTTTGAAAGTAGGGTACGGCATAGATTGGTTAATCTGTAAGCAGGGTAGGTATTCGTGTATACGACCCTCCCCTCTGGAGCATAATTCCTGTTTGATTGGTATTACTTAGGTAAGGAAGACCTATTAGTCAGTTGACACTGCCTTGTCACACTAAGTGTAATTTTTGTATTTGATGATCTCTAATTTGAGAAGTGTTCACGCTCAAAAGAATAGGTGGGGCGTATAATACGCTAATTAAGTGTGACGAAACAGATCAACATTAGGAAGATATTTTACGCAGATAGGCGCTGATTAAATTCATAAAGGCCGGGGTAATGTCACAAAGTGGTTTGTATAGAATTTAATCAGGCTTTAGAACAGTGGTTTTGTTTACAAAGTATTGTTGATGGGATGGTGCTGCCATCTGTGGTATGTATTGTCGCTGAGGTATACGCTCTCTGGCAATTAAGGCGTGTAACGTTTGAACTGCCGACGAGTCAGATTTAATTAATTTCATTTGTAGCGTACACCAATAATTTTACGGTTAGGTATACCAAATTTGGTACCAGTAGAAATTATTTAACATGACTGGTAACATGGTGACCTTGCAAACTACTTATGTTGTGGTTATAAGAAGATTATATTATGAACTTATAAAAGTGATGTATGTGTGAAAAACACTAGGGTCACACCTAGCTTATGAATAGAGAGCGTGTTTTATTAAAATTATGGATTAATTCGTGAGAGTTGTAATGTACGATGAACATTGTGGTACCCGGCTTGATACAGGGAATCCAGTGATATTAATTATGTAAGTAATTCACGTAAGATAAAGATTGAATGAGCACTTTTATAGCCAAACGTTTAGCTGGCAAAATCTATTTTAAACCCAGCGAGTTGAATGGATTGTTTCGAAGTGTGAAAGGTTTCGGGAGCCGGTTTATGAAGCGACTTTAATTTGTATTAAGTGTCGCAATTGGTCAGACTAACTTCCGGCCAGCAAGCTATATAAGGGCAGGACGGCCATTCGAGGCCAGACGAACATTTGAGCAGAAGAAAGTGTTGCAGTCTCGTCTCCATCGGGTACCGCCAATTTATTAATTTATTAATACTTACACTCGATTTTGTGACAATGTTGTACAGTGCGAGCGGTAGTGTCACCTAGCGGATAGATGTCACAATACAATTGGAACGATGTTTAGCCTCACGTTTTCATGTTTCGGGTCAAACAAGTAGGAACATAGGGACTTCTAAAAATGGTTGATGTCGAAAGGGTTTAAAACAAATCTACGTAAATGGGAAAATGTTTCACTAAGCATGTCATTAAATATATGATGACTAGGCTTACTGCAACGCTGCCAACGCACGCGTACGTTTGGCATATATTCCATCATATTGAATCAAGTTAACGACACTCGGCACAATACGTTATTGTAGAAGACACAGAGGGCTTTGCAAATAACGGTACGTACTACGTACGATGGTTTTTACCTTCTTACGATTGAATATGGGCAATCTGTAATCTGACTGGCACAATGTCCACGCCAGTGCGCATGGTGGCTCTTTTGGATTATTTTTTACATGTTGGGCTATACTTATCTGGAATGAGTTCAATGATATACTTGATACAATGCTTGGAGGTAGAGTATTCCACTCTTTTATTGTGACTGGGAGAAAGCTGTTTCCAAATATGTTTGTCGAGAGCCTGATTTATACTAACTGTTTATTATGTTTTCGTGAACATCTGGTGTTGCGTTTGATGTATTGATCTAGTTGGATATCTATAAGGTTATGTTCCATTTTATATAATATGCTGAGTCTTTCGGTTTTTCTTCTTGATTGGAGGGTGTCCCATTGGAGGTCTTTAAGGAGTTGTGTTATCGTTCCTAGCTCTCTGGAATAGTTGTTCTTGCAAAATCTGGCGGCTTGTCTCTGGGTTGTTTCTATGAGTTTGATATTTCTTAGGCAATGTGGATCCCATGATGCTGACGCATATTCAAGTATAGGGCGGACAAAGGTGCTGTAGGCTATGGACTTGGTATGGGTTGGGCATTTATTTAAATTTCTTCTAATAATTCTTAATGTATGTTGTGCTTTTTTGTGACTGAGTTGCATTGCGTTGTCCAATTTAATGTATTTGATAAATATATGCCAAGATAACAGTGTGATTCAAAAGATTTAATTTGCTGTCCGCAGAACGTGTAGAGATTTGGTGTCAGTTTTCTTGAGGCTATTGTCATTGTATAACATTTAGTGTGTTACCATTTCTCAAGTTTGAGCAGATCGTTTTGGAGGACAGATGTGTCTTGGTTAGTCTTAGTTTGAACTTCATCGAATGCTTTGGTGAAGTAAAGGATGGCCATGTCTACAGATTTCTTCTCATCAATGGATGTGCTTATGTCGTAGATTGTTTGAATTAATTGTGTGTCAGTTGATCTTTTGGCACGAAATGTTGGTGGACAGTTAGAATGTGGTGCTGTTCCAGGTGTTTCATAGTGTCACTATGTATGATGTGTTCAAGAAGTTTAGAAACCACAGGTGTTAAGAATATTGGTCTGTAGTTAGATGTTTCTGCCCTACTTCCTTTCTTAACAATTGCTGTTACATTGGCTTCTTTCTAGGTATTGGGGACTTGTCCAGAGTCAACAGATGATTGGAAAATGTCATGTATTACTGGTGCTAGATGAGAGGCATATCTGTTTAAGAACCATGGTGGAATGCCATCTGGTCTTTGTGATTTATAAATGTTATTTTGAAAAGTTGATCAAGTACTCCTTTAAATGAAATTGTTAGTTTGGGGATTTCTCCATGTGGACTTCTGGCCATATCTGGTAGGATGGAATTTCCTTCGTCTATAAAGACACTTTGGAACTGATTGTTTAAGGCTGCTGCTTTATGCGTGTCGTCGCTGATGATGTTACCCGCAATGTTAAGGTCCCCAATACCCTGGTTATCCTGTGAGATGAAGCGCCAAAATGATTTAGGTTTCTCCGTTATTGTTGTTGTCAGGAATTGACTTATGTAGGATAGTCTAGCAGAACGAATGTGTTTGTTCATGTTTCTTCTGATGTCACATAATTCTTTCCAGTCTTCTGGATTTCTAGTTCTTTTTGCTTTGTTACATAGTTGTTTCTTTCTTTTGCACATTTTCTTCAAATTTTTATTGAACCAGGGAAGATTGTGTCTTGAAGTAGTAAGACCGTGCGGTACATATTGATTCATAATGTTGATGATTTTCGTGGAAACAAGATTCCACTTGTCACTGACTGTCAGTTTTGGTTTTGACAGAAGTATTCATGCGTGAAGTTTTCAAGAGGTTTCTGAATGTTAATGTTGTCAGCTTTTTTCTAATGAAGACTTTACGTTTTTCACGATGTTTGCGTTTGGGCGAGATTTAAAAAGATTTAACAAGATTTAACAAGGTTTAACAAGATTGCCACCCAGAGAATCCAGGTGGCAGGTGGACAAGGAACCCCTTTGACTTATCGAGAGTCCAACCCTTTTATCTATGTGTATCCCGCTCTTCTGAGGTATGTGTCGATTTTATTTTTAAACATATTGACGCTACTAGCACCCACACTATCAGCAGACAATCTGTTCCATTCATTTACAGTCCTTTGTGAAAATGAGAAATTTCTTATATCTAATCTACACTGCTCCTTTGGTAATGTAAGTTCATGTCTTCTAGTCCTTCTATCTTTCTTAACTGAGAACAAAATATTTCTATCAGTATTTTCATAACCATTCATTATTTTAAACATTTCTATCTGATCTCCTCTCAATCTCATGGTCTCTAATGTCGTTAAACCACATTCTTTTAGGCGAAGCGAATTTCATAACTAAGATCCCTCAGTTTTGGTATCATTTCAGTCGCTCTCCTCTGTAATCTTTCTAGCATATATATGTCCTTCCTGCGATACGGCCTCCACACTTATATACAATATTCTAAATGAGGCCTCACTATTGCTTTGTACAGCGGTATTATTAGTTCTTTTTCCTTATACGCTATAATTAATCCAAGGATTTGATTTCCCTTTGAAGCTGCAATTCCGCAAAGCTCTGAAACCTTCATAAAAGTACTAATGGTTAACCCTAAGTCCTTTTCTTTTACAATAGTACTTAGTACAATACCCCCCATTGTATATTCTACATCTTCGTTCCCATGTCCTGCGTGGAGGCATTTACATTTCCCAAATTTGAACATCATTTGCCACTTTTCAGACCATTTGATCAACTTGTCAAGATCATCTTGTAAATGTTGTCTATCTCCATCACTTTTAATCCTTCTAAACACTTTTGTATCATCCGCAAATTTCAACACATTGCTTGTTATTTCATCATCCAAATCGTTGATATATATTAAGAATAATATAGGTCCTAATACTGATCCCTGTGGTACCCCACTCAATACCGATTTCCCGTTTGAAGCCTCCCCATCAACTAATACACGTTGACTTCTGTCAATCAGCCATTTTTCTATCCAGTTTATTATACCATTTCCTATGCCATGGGCCTTTAGTTTAAGCAGTAATCTTTGATGTGGTACTTTGTAGAAAGCAAATTTATCGGCTATGCACTTAATTTTACTCTTTAATATATTTCAGCATTCTGTTGCTGTCTTATTTTTCAGTGTGTTATTCCAGTTTATCTTTGCTAAATATTTTCTCATGTCCTTATACCTTCCTTTGTGGAAATTTCTCCTATACTGCTTTTTACTATTCCTTTCTGATTTTACTTTGATGGTAAAATGTATCTGGTTTGTGATCACTACTCCCCAGTGGCTCACGTATCTTGACATTGTCAACTAATTCATTCTGTGAGGTCAAAAATATGTCTAACACATTCTCACCCCTGGTTGGTTCTAGCACATGTTGAGAAAGGAAAGTATATTGAACTAAAACTAAAAACTTGTGGTCTTCACTCCCCATACGCTGTAGAGATTTTCATTGTATATGCCCGTGGTTAAATTCCCCCATAATAATACAGTCCCGTTTGCTTACTTCCCTGATAGCGTTTTGTATTTTTTCATTCTCTTCTATGCTTATGTTTGGACTTCGATAAACTAACCCAACTGTTAACGTTAAGTTTCCTGTAACTATGTTACACCAAACAGCTTCTTCGCAATCTGCTTCTCTTTCTAATTTTATTTCATAAGCCTGGATATATTCTTTATATAAAATAACTCCACCTCCCTTTCTTCCTATTCTATCTTTCCTAAATATTACATATCCTGTCAGTCCAAATTCGGCATCTGATATATCGGTGGTGGTCCAGGATTCGGTTATACCTATTATGTGAGGGTCAATATCTTCTACCATAATGTTTAGTTCATTTATTTTGTTTACTATACTCCTTGCATTTAAACAAACACATTTATATCCAGTTTCAGAAGAGTTTTCCAGACTGTTCTTTGCTGATTTATTTGTGCTGTCTTTATCTACGCCTCCAGTTTCAGGCTTTTCTGTGAGTCCCCCCTGCGAATCTAGTTTAAATAGATGCAACCTGTCCCACTGTCAACAGATTGCAGCAGGTTCTCTGAGAAAACTGCTAAGATGGAGGCCAACTCTCATGTACATATCTTCCCTCCCAACAAAGTATTCCCATAAATCTGTGAATCCCACTCCCTCTTCTTCACACGTCTGCTCAACTAGTGCGTTGATCGCCATCCTCTTGCAGTTTCTATACGTTGCCTCCCCTTCCTCCCATTACTGGCAACATTACTGAGAAAATAAATACTATTATCTGCTATTCCGGCTACTACATTTATGTTCTGTATTAGCCTAGGTCTATTGGTGAAGACAAGATATAAAATATTGTTGGCATTTCCTGTCTGTGCGTGGGTTCCTTGACGTGTTGGATCAGTCCATGTTCTTCTGTAAGAGAGAGTCATTTATTGGCAGCAGTTCTACTGTATCCATTGTTAGGTGTGACTTATTGAATTTACCAAATGGATGATTGAGAGGTTGAAATCGCCAGTAATGATGACATTATGTGTGTTGATATTGTAACCTAATTTAGAAAGGGCTAGGTCTAGTTCTTCGATTTGAGTTCCATGAGAGTCATTTGGGGCACGATAAAGGGTACACATGATTATTGGTTTCATTCCTGTTATCTGGGTTTCAGTCCAAATGCTCTCACTGTTAGTGTCTAGGTCTTGTATGTAGCTTGTGATGAGGTCATCTTTTGATATTTGAAATACCCCCATCCAGTAGTGTCTGTTTCGCTGTCCTTTCTAAACACGTTAAAGTCGTTTGGGAATATTTCTCCATTTTTATTCCGCCGTTAGCTGCCGTATCTCAGAAACCGTTCAGCAACTTTTTCTCTAATTTTGCAAAGACATATCTTAGGGCACTGCAACTATGCACGAGAAATCTGTATTTGATTGAATCATTTTAAGGGCTCCCTAGGGCCTCCAAGGACCCCAAAACTGGTAAACATGTAACATTTTGCCTATTTTTTCTAAAAACTGTTCAGCATCTTTTTTTCTAATTTTGCATATATGTATCTTAGGGTGCTGCCACTATATACAAGAAATCTGTAATTGATTGAATCATTCTAAGGGCACCTAAGGGGCCCCCAAAATGCAAACGTTTTACATTATCTAGTGATGTGGTTTTGAGAAGGGCCCTTGAGACCACCTCCAACAGTAGATTTTGTTTATTATGCCAGAAAGCCAGCAGCATAACTAACCTCTGCAGCCTAGTGCTATTGTTCCATTGAGACCTTGACTAATCTTTAATTGGTCACAGGGCCCAGGCAGAGTAGAAACACTTGACCCCTGTTAGACTGAACAGTTGCCTAAAACTTTTAAACTGTATCTTCAAAACTATTGATTTTCTATAATTGCAAGTTGTGTTTCTTTTGATGTTCATTTAATTATTATAAAATGGTGTGACTGTGGTGTCTATTGGTTAAAGATGTATTGTCTGTAGAAACCTGTAGGTGACAAACATAGAAAATTAATATTCTGGACAACTATAGAGTGAAATATCCTACTACTTTATTGATATCAAATGCATTCTACTGTTCTGTTTACGCTTGCCATGCCTTGTGTAGACATGGTACTGTGTAAATAAATTATATCAATATAGACTAATAATTACAGATTCACAATAAAGTTGATACCTGAAACAACCAAATGTCAACCATTAGAAGACATAATCTGGCATAACTTGATAAGTCTTTGTAGCAGCACATTTGTACTTCCAGTGTATCATTGCAACATAACATACATATTACATACTGTGTGCCACATTTGAATGTTGTGCATGTAATATTTCCATGCAATCCATTTGCTTATATAATTTCAACAGCCGTTTTCTTCATTTTCACTTTTTGACCCCTACCATGTTCAATGCTCCATAACTTCGCCAATTTTTGTAGAAGTCATATTTTTTGAAACCGTGTAAAGCACCCTACCAAACCTTTACAAGGATGTAAAAAAACAATGTTACATTTGTTCCGACTTACCACTCATTTGGTCAGCCGGGGTTACATATAGACGTATTAGTCCAAAGGACTTCAGGGCCACTTGGCCCATTTTTTATTGAGTGATCTAACCACGATTCAGTGTGCCACAGATGATGTCTGGGTTGTGTAGATTGTTTAGTGCTTCGATGTCTGTGGCTTTCTTTTTAACGCTTTGGCAGTTTATGAGGATGCATCTGAAGTTTGGTCTCTTTTTCGGTCTATATGCTTTCTTGCTATTAGTTGCATTGTTATTGGTGATTTCGTTTAGGTTATGACTGTTACTGTCCAAAGGATGAAAGGGATTTGCCGTTCGGATTTCTGTATCTCTGAAGAAAGAATTGAATGAAGTTGAAGTTGTTGCATTCGGGGCAGGCCCACGAACATGAGGAATTTATTAATCGTTTGTATTCATTATCATCTATTGCGTAGTATTGTGTGTGGATCCAGTTTAGGCAGTGGTCGCAATAAATTGCTTCATGGTCATTTAAGACATCCCCATGGCAAACGCCACAGGGTGCAGAGCAATTTGAACAGTGCCATGGTACATTTAGGTTTCTGTATGTATTGTTAAATTCTTGTCTGGATATCCTGGCGCATTTGATATGTGTTGATTTATTGCAATCATTACAAATTAGGATGAGTGCATTAGACTTTAGTGATTTCTTACATGAGTGACATTTAGAGGGGCCTGGGTTTAGCTGAACATCTCCTGATAGCATGATGCATAGAAGTATGGAGAATGTTGTTGTTGTCCTGGGTTTGTACGGTAGGGGAGTGGTTAGTAATCCAGTGGAGGTGCTGGATTTGAGACATTTCTTGGTTTTCCATATGGGACTGTAAATGTAGTAGGACGTGACATAATTGGATGTCTTTTCTAGCTTTGGCGTTGACATAGGTCTCGCTTGTGTTGCTCTGGAGACTCTCAAACTTGGGATCATTTAAAAGCCTAAAAGTGATCTGCAGACATAAAACCATGAACAGAGTATATCTAAAAGTGCATCTTGTAGGAGTATGTCGAACGGAGCCTGCCATGTCACCATCTCGAGTGGTAGTGGCGAAGAATTTATAAAACGGTCAAGTAGTTATTAAGAAACACACCCACATTTAAATACACCCACACTTAAAAAGTATACTGAAATTAATATTAAAAATAAAAGATAAATAATTATAAAATATTTGTCCATGTAAAAGGTTTAGCGACTAGTTTTTATAGGCTGCAGTATTATACTGGTCCAGTCAGTTGTGACAAAACATGTGAATAAGTTCCAAGAGGCTTTGTGCAGTGCGGTGGAAATTGCAGGTCTTCGCCCAGGTAGGGCCCCAGTGCGGTACTGGGTAAAGAGCGTCTTGGCGAAAGGCCTGTTAGTAAACAGTTTATTGTAATGTGTAAGTTGTTGGTTTCTGGTTAGTTACTGCCAGCCTATGGTATATACTTTATATACGTATCGTTTATTAACATTTTATGCTTCACGGAAACGTTGCCGTTGTCGTTGCTAGGAGCGGGATTCGAGGGTACAATCCAATTCGCGGATTTTGTATTTTTATGATGTACGAGGTTAATTTATAGGCTTTGCAAAATAAAATAGTCATCAAAAGTGTAGCTGGTGATATGTAGTGTACTTAGCTGTTGGTAGTTTGGGTTCGTTACTTCTTCGTTGTTGATGTTGATGGTATCCAATATGGCGGTTTCAGCGGGAAATCAACTGAACGTTTTAAAGTTTCGTTTTAGTGATTTTACTATTTGTCATATATAGTACATTTGCAAATTAGGTTCGGCGGCACTATGGCAATAGACGAGGAATTCTCTACACTCCTATTACGTTTTTAAGGACGCAATCATTGTGGAAACATACAAAAACTCACAGGTCTTTTTGAACATTGAATACTTCTAAGTCCTTCCGTTTGTGTAAAACTAAGTGAAAATTACGTAAGGATGACGAATTGCGATAATTCCCGGTTCCATTGATCTTTAGCCTACGGGGAAATAAGAAACAATATATAAGTCTTACCATTATTTCGAGGGATCGTAGACAAGCGCGCGCGCACGCACGCAAACTCTCTCTCTCTCACACACACTCACACAAACACACACACACACACACACACACACACACACACACACACACACACACACACATAGATGACGAGCATACGTTTCTGCCTGCATGGATCGGTTCGACTGCCACGTGCTTGCCGTGCTTGACACACAGTGCTGCTGGAGGTATTCCACTGGGAATTCTCATCACGACGTCATCATCCCGTTCAACAGTCACGGCAGCTTTGCGCCTTTACACCAAACTCTTGTCTCCAAATGCATTTTGATAGAGTGGGCGAGACACACAAGTATTCATGACAGACGACTGCGAAACTGAAAGACAAAGTCTGGCCAGCGTTCTTCCAGAATCGACTCTGCCCTTGTGCACATTATATCTTCTGCAAGCAATTTGGCGATTCTTGAGGAACTCGTTCGCATTTGATGCCGAAAAGAAGGCTTGCAAGAGCGCCTCACAGTTTGAGCCAGCAGCACATCCTGAAGGTGATAGATGTAAGATCGGGCCATGGCAATCGGGCTGTAATGACACAGACATGATCTAGACATGTATACATGCAACTGTTCATATGTAGACCATTGAAATGTTGATGGTTATCTTCCTGCAAGTTCTGCTCGATTATATAAGAAACATGATTCCAGTTGTTCATGAGTGAATGGAAGTTGGAGTGACCAAGTAATCTTATATATGAACTTCCTGCAGGACCAAGTACTGTGGTCAAAAGGTGTCATGTACAGATGGTTCCGAAAAATAGGTAACAATGTGAACACACGACATTCATCAACTTTAACTCCTCCAAATATCGTGAATTATTAATGATAATATGTATGTCAACTACCTCGGTTTTGATTCATCAAAGTATGACTATTCAGATTCAGAACAAAATCCAATGGAACTACATTCATGCAGATATTATTATTATATGGAATTGTAAGAATTATTGATATTATTTAGTGGAACAGGTTTTAATACCACAGTGAGTGGTGCTGTTCAGTTGAAGTATTTAATTACCAGGCTAGTTGATCCTTGTTCACACCCCCTTACACAAATTCCATAATTGTGTGCCTGATAGAAAATGTTTCCTTTCTAATATTTAAATTTGCACATTCTTGGAATTGTGTCAAGCTATGACCACTTGTTCCTTCCTTTATTTCACAGTCTTCATATAGCATCATAATGTTGTTGTATTGCCAATTATTTTTCTCAGTCAGTGTTTTATAATGTTTTCTTTATACATTTACAATCTCCTTGTTAATAGTAATATTTCATGTTTGATCCATTTATGATTTGCTCTATCTGTATAACACCTGAATGTTACCATAAGAACAGAATGAGCTATTTTTTAAGAGAACACTCATATACTTACTATTTCATCATCAATCATACCTTTTTGTTTGTTGAAACTATGTAAAGGATGTGTGACTTGTTTCCTAATCACCCACTTGTGGGCTGCAGGAAGAGCAAATTATATTTTATATTAGATTATGGATTACTGGTTGAGATTACTGGTTGAGAATATATCTTATGTTAGATTATAGATTACTGATTGACAATACTGGTTGAGAATATAGCTTATGTTTCATTACAAATTACTGGTTGGGGATGAAATATTGTAGCTGTCATAAGGCTGTTTGTACATAAAACTGAAGTTACTGTGCGTGTTTCTATACCTCCCACTTATGGTACAACAATTCGCTGAGATTGCTAATAGATATTAAGGAAATATCACAATGCCATCAGAATGTTTGCTATTATTATAGTAATGTGTTCAAGTTGGTTTAGCCTAAGGGTATAATTGTGTTTAGTTACTTTCAATACCTATCTATTCGTGATTTAATTATTACTCTCTCATCATGCAGATGTGTAAATAAATGTTGTAATTTCCTTCAAACGTGCTATTCGTACCTCCTTAATTATTCATAACATTGGTTGTCAAATTAATAAACAATATTTAGATTTAGAAACAGTATAATGCTCATTCTCTTCAATTTACCATAAAACTGTATTGCGTCCACAATATTATATTGTACCATAAAGTACATTTATTTAGGTAATATATATAATGAGAGTGCTAAGAATTGAAATATTAAATACATTATCAATACTAACTTACTGTTTAATTGTTTTTTCTTATCTTAGTTTAAACTGTTCTCCTTCCCAATGAGAGCCTTTATCTTATTTAACTTCAGACTTTTAGTCACTTGCGCTAACCACTATAGTCACTACAACATGTAGAACGATTAACTACTTGATGGGGACACAAACTGTGCATGCAATCTTTTTTTTCGTTTAACAAAAACCTGATCAAATTCTTCTGTGAGATATCTATTTGCTAAATCTCTAACGCCAATTCCGTCAAATTTCTGCAAACAAACTGTTAGTATAGTATATATATAGTAACATTAATAACGAAAACGCTTGTTTTCACGCATGCGCAGATATAATGTTCTGATTCAAACCTGAGCGAGCGCTTTTTGGAACATTATATTCCTGAAACGATGTGGAATGATGGAAAAAACGCATTCAGGTATAACATTTAGGCACATCTGTCATAATGCCGAAATCGGGGTGGGCCCGGATTCCACACAACGTCGCAATTAAGTGTCCACAAAGTAATGCGCCGTTCCACCTGCTGCCAATTGGCTATTCCAATGCTACTGTCATCACCACAGTCAGGTTTCCCTACGCTGAAACAAATTCAATAGCCTTCAAAAGTAAGTCGTGGCCTTCTCGATATCGTTAGTTTAGCCTTAAGAGATCTCCCGATGTGACATTTGTAAACACGTAAGCTGTACGAGTACAAGAAAATGCCATACGGGCTTTGCAATTCACCAGCAACCTTCCAGAGATTAATGCACATTGTGTTCAGAGAAGAGATGAATGAAAAAAGTAGTTATTTTCTTGGATGATAAAATTATAATCATCTTCTCCTCTACCATCGATGAACACTTTGAACGACGGAATTTGGTATTCAAACGACTGGCATCTCACGGTCTAAAGATTGAGCTCACTAACTGTTACCTATTTCAGGAATTGGTTTCTTATTTTGGACAGATAATCTCTAATGAAAGGATTTCTGAGGATCAAGAGAAGGTGACCGCAGTAAGTGAATGGCCAATACCTGAGAATGCGAGAGAACTCAAGGTTTTTTGGGGAACAGCGGGATATCACCGACGTTATATTCATCACTTTTCACAGTTTGCATCACCTCTGTATGAACTGATGGATCAATATCCCAACAAAGGAAAGAAGAGAAAAACAGGTAGAAACTGGAAATCAGCCAAACCGGTACCATGAACACCAAGAAGCATTTGATTCACTGAAACATACTCTTATTACAGCTCCAGTCTTGGGATTCGCTGATTTCACAAAACCATTCATTCTGGAGACAAACGCCATTCACCAAGGTCTAGGAGCGATACTACACCAGGAACATGAATTAAAAACCCGAGTTACAGCATATGCTAGCCGTAGTTTCAGGGGTCTGAAGAACCGAACGGCTTATAGCTCTATGAAATTAGAGCTGTTATCAGTCAAATGGGCGGCGACTGAGAAATTCCGCGACTATTTGTTGAGCGTTCCGTTTGTAGTATATACTGACAATAACCCATTGTCGTATATTCAGACTTCAGCAAAGCTAACGGCGGCGGAACACCATTGGCAGGCATAGCAAGCCAGATTCAATTTCAGCGTTCGCTATCGTTCCGGACGACTTAACTCCATTGTCACCGGACGATACATTCCTTCCGGTAGGAGCTGATAGTACCGTCCCAGATACCTATCTCATCAGCGTCGCAGAAGTAGCGAATTCTCTATCGCGGATTAGAACAGACAAAATTGTCGGCCCCGACGAAATACCTAACTGGTTTATACACGAGTACGCCGCCCTATTAGCTCCCCCCGTGTGCGCGATCTTCAACAGCAGCCTGTGGGAATGGACTTTACCAGTGCTTTGGAAATGAGCTGACATCAGACCTATATCTAAAGTACGACCGCCGAAGCCCTTCCATAAAGACCTGCGCCCAATATCACTCACGCCGGTATTGTCCAAGTGCCTGGAGCAATTCATTTGTGGCTGGATAACGGCCATCGCTGTAAACCAAGTTGACCCTCAACAATATGGTTCAGTAAAGGGAACGTCGACAGTGCACGCACTAATCGAGCTAGTGCACAGGTGGAAATCAGCGCTCGATTCCACCGGATCCATGATCCGCGTACTACTCGTTGACTTTAGCAAACCGTTTGATAGAGTAGACCACCACACTCTACTATCTAAATGCGCGTCGCTTGGACTCCCGAATTTCAAAATCAAATGGCTAACATCCTTCTTATGCCAACGCAAAAAGCGAGTGAAGATCGGCCGTATCAAGTCGAAATACACTACTGTCAACGCAGGCGTGCCACAAGGAACAATATTTGGTCCGATCGGTTTTGTGCATCATATAAATGACGTACAAACAGCTTGTGAACACATCAAATGTGTAGACGATTGCACAATATGGGAATGATGTTCACCTTCAGGCCTCGATAGCTCGCTCCAAACAGCGGCAGTCGAAGTAGCACAGTGGACAGCCACCAACAAAATGGCATTGAACTACGACAAAACGAAGGAAATGTGCATATGCTTTAAGACAAAAACACCAGACATCCCGCCGATAATGATCAACGACAGACAGATAGAACAAGTAAACTGCACTCGCCTACTAGGTGTCACACTTTCACATGATCTTACGTGGCACTCGCCTAATAGGTGTCACACTTCCACATGATCTTACGTGGCACTCGCCTACTAGGTGTCACACTTTCACATGATCTTACGTGGCAACTTCACATCGACGACATTACTGCTAAGGCGTCGCAAAGACTATATTTCATAATCCAGCTCAAGCGAGCAGGAGTCGACCCCATCACCTCGTCAAGATATATACAACACTAATTCGATGGGTCCTAAAGTGTGTCTGCCAGGTGTGGCAAACGAGGTTAACGAAAAGGCAAACCAAGCAGCTGGAAAGTATCCAGATACGAGCTATGCGGATACTATTCCGTGACGTGTGTTACGCCGAAGCCATCGCCACAGCGAGACCGAAAGGAGACGTTGTGCAGAACTCTATTCACGAACATACAACAACCTAACCACAAACTGCACCATCTACTACATCCCTCCCGGACACCTCCATACGCAATCCGAAACGCACGCGGCTACAGTGCTCCTCGGTGTAGGACCGAACGCTTTAAGAACTCTTTTTTAACTTATGTTCAGTATCATTGGCAGTAACCGGACATTTTTTATTTCCTACGAATTACTCGCAATTGACGGTGAATCTTGTTTTAGTTATTTGTTCTATTTACTTATTTATACGCAAATTATGCATTTTAATTAGTTATAATTTAACTTATTTAGGTTGTATATTCCATTTAGTGTTTTATTAATCAACTTTAGTTAAATGTTTTATCAATTTTAATGTACCTATTGTGCTGTTCAGCCTGTATGGCTGCCAAAGAAAATAAAGGTATTATTATTATTATTATTATAATTATTAACAATGAACCATAAATCGAAGACCTGCATCAACGCCTGCCTCGCTCCAACGTGGTGAACAACTGGTCCTATCGGGAGCACGCCGTCGCCTATTGTTTTACTCTCCTCGAAACTGTTGATATTGATACTTGACTGTGATTCTAAAAAAAATATTTATTGCTCATTGTCTCGTGGTGAATCCGATATTGCATTGTAGTGTGACACAATATATGAGCCCACAAAACTTACTGAACACCGTTACTTGGATAGTGACGTGAATGCCGTACAACAAATATTATTAGTCAATAATCCTAATAAGAATGCTTCACACGGTCGTCATTACTGTTAAAAGTTCATCTTTGTTGATATGAAAACTGCTTTGTAGGGAATAATATTCACATCCCCAAATGTGCTCGAAAATGAATGATGTGCATAAATATATAATACATTCTTCTTCTACTTGTGTCTGTCGCATGTTCAGACGATCATGTCTCTGCATATTCCTCGGTTATGTGTGTCTCGCAATAATTCAATTTTACTCCGTCCAAATCAGGTAACCATTCTAGCAAGTATAACTTATATATAATTAAAAAGCCATGATGACGTCGAGAACATGACATGCGTCAGCATGACAAGTATCTGTTACACCAATTTCTGCGATACGTGACAATTCGACAAATTGACTGCTGCCTGCGTCCATTCACCTGTACCCGTTCAGCGTTGACATACAAAAAGAGGCTCCTAAAAATTACGACGGCGGAGTAGGCCCCATTAGCCTGTCTTGGCGCTTCAGCTTCTATCGCAGATCACACAGTCGTCTCTATGTAAGTACACTCCACGTGAACCCATTCAAGCGAGCTTGTCTGTCTAATTCCTGGAATCAGTCATATTAATATACACACACACATATATATGTATATATATACATATATATATATATATATATGTATATATATATATATATATATATATATATATATGTATATATATATATATATATATATATATATATATATATATATATATATATATATATAGGTGTGTGTGTGTATATATATATATATATATATATATATATATATATATATAGGGTTAACAGGTTGGTCACTGAATCGTTTGTAATGTAATGAATGAGGAGAAACGCCAATGCATCGCAAATGAAAGGGTCCTGCAGTTTACCCAGCCGACATCAACAATATTTCTAATAGAGTGAGTTTTGAATATGAATGTTTTGGGTACAATTTTACCATTTCGCGATCGCAACTTTAAACCAGTGAATGGTGTATTGGGCTTACTATTCTTAATGTACTTTCAACGTATTTATCACGAACAATAAGTACTAAACCGCACTAAGTGGGTAACGGAACTTTGGTTGTGTATAACAGCCCAGTGAAACTGCTGCTACATCATTCAACGACAACAAAGTCGACTGTGTGTGTGTGTGTGTATGTGTGTGTTGTGGGTGTGTGTGTGTGTGTGTGTGTGTGTGTGTGTGTGTGTGTGTGTGTGTGTGTGTGTGTGTGTGTGTGTGTGTGTGGTGTGTGTGTGTGGGTGTGTGTGTGTGTGTGTGTGTGTGTGTGTGTGTGTGTGTGTGTGTGTGTGTGTGTGTGTGTGTGTGTGTGTGTGTGTGTGTGTGTGTGTGTGTGTGTGTGTGTATGTGTGTGCTTCTGCGCGTGCGTGTGTGTGCGCGTGTGTGCGCGTGTGTGCGCGTGTGTGCGCGTGTGTATTCTAATTGTCGTTCTGTATTTCCGAACATATTTCTTGTAAACGCGCTTGCAGGCCCGTTGGGGTGATTAACATAAATTAGAAGAATAATTGTTTTGATTATTGGGAGGTGTGAAAATGTTTAAGGCTATGCCTGTTCAAGTTCAAATGGGATTTGTTTTGTTATCATATAGAATAATAATAGAGGCAGATACAAAAAAGTGGCACGTAAGAAATGTGGATGTAGATGGATGAAACAATTCTGAATGCATTTCAAGTTATTTCTGTTTTTTGTGAGTGCTGCTTCTTCGACATAATCAGATATACATTCATCTTAGATCCCTACCGTGCATGTGTCTTTGTAGTGCCTTCTCTCCCATATCATAAAATTAACTACATGATACGATTTCTGACCAGACCTTATACAGGGACTACCAAGTTTCCATTCTGGAGGGTGGTTAGTTATGATATTGCTTGTGATAATCAACACAGGGTAACGACAAAAATAAAATGGTTAGTAACTGAACGTATAATTATGATCATATTTACTAGAACAAACATTGTGATGATATAAACTGACATAACAATCAAATAACATATTGATCAACAACAAGGTTGGTCAAGCTTATAGAGTGGCCATCGTGTATGTGAATATAGCGGACATTCCATTTGATATATAATTTTAATTATGGCCTTAAATACCTTTATTTGCAACCAACAATTTGGGTAAAAGTACCTATCAGATAACCTTGTACAGGAATATATCTAGAGGATGTCATGTCGCCCTAGTAATGTAATTAATACTTATATGTAAGAATTGTTGGCAAGGCAACGCATGACAGAAGTCACGTGGATAATTATGAGTGTAGTGTCAGACAATCTTATAATGATTGAGTCATAGGAACATGTGGCTACAATCGAGATGTCAGATCACTGAACAGTTTTATATTATTTTTAATGTATCCAGCGTCGATTAGTCAATTGTCTAAACGCGAGTGATGTTCCATTTCAGATGAACACGTTCCAAGTGGTGCCGGTGGCCGACAGACGTTCATCGTACGTGATCTACAACTACGGCGATATCGCGTGGACAGCCGGAAAGGCGAGCGGAGGTGACGAAAATGGCTTGGGCGGCATTCCGGCCGAGGTGAGCTCAACGGAACATTCAACAATCAATCATTTGACAGTCGATTTTAAGGGAGGTTGTTTATATTTGATGGACAAAACAATCAATTATTGGTAGCATGTTGCAGAGGCAGTTGTATTTCGGCCGAGTACACAGGATTGTTTTTGTGGAAACGTAAGAAATGTGTATTTCCGGTTAGTACCGTAGTTAGTTTAGAAATGACATTAGGAGGAAAGAAGTCAAACTTTGCCACCTCTTGTAAATATCTTGGACATATCATTTCTAATAATTGGTCAGATGAGTCTGACATGCATCATATATTGGCGGTACATTGCTTGCGAATTTGTATTTAATAAACCGAAAGAGTGTTCGCAATTTGAAAGATGCACCCGCGAACTCAGCAGATTATGAAAAAACTTTCGAATACTAAACATCTGCTTTTTTGATAATTTTCACTTTTTGCTGTAAGTAGTAATATAGGTCCCTTACGAGTTACGCTTTCCGTTCCCGGAGCAAATTCCATGTTAAAAGATAGGGATTTTCCCCCAGGACGCTCCAAGGTTAATCAGCGTTGGAACGTCCTGGGGGAAATGGAAGAAAGTAGTTCCGGTCCCATGTTAAAGCATAGGCCTAGGGAATGTTATCTTAAAGGTATCCGATCACTTTTTGGATTTTCCCATGTTAAAGCATAAGCCATTTTTACCCATGTTAAAGGATAGGGAATTTTCACCCATGTTAAAAGATAGGGAATTTTTACCCATGTTAAAGCATAGGAGCTATTATCATAAAGGTATGCGAGCATTTAAAAAAAAAATAACATACCAAATATCGTTTGAATACGTCACACACGAGATTTCCGCCAAGGGACCGAGCTATTATTTGGTTGACGATGACGTGTCCAAAATGTGGTGTTATAATAAGGCGTAATTTATTAAAAAAAAGGATTATAAATTCAGCGAATGTCGTTTTATCTGAAGAAATGTCTACGAAATGTAGACTACATTATAGGACTGTGTTATATCAGAACCTATAGCATCGTGTTTTTTTCGAACAGAGCGACCATCTTGGAATTTGTTAAATATATGAGTACTGCCAAAATATACTCCAAACATCATCCCTGGCGGACAATGGTGTCTTTTCTTATGTCCCATAGGTTGTCGACCATTTGTTTAGGTGTAGGCCTCTCCTAGTCTATACATTTACAACTTTAACATAGGTCCAAACCTGATAAAGCATAGGGGCTAAAGTCTATCTGACCTACAGCTCATAACCACTGACAAACAACTTACAAACACTGATATATATCACACAAACATTTACCTACACCATACTTATACCGACCTACAACACATAACCAGTGCTAAACATTAACCTACAAAATATAAACATTGACATTGGTTAGCCATTGTTTTGAGCTTTCGCACTTGAATATAATCCCATCATGTGATTTTATGGTCAGTGATGTTATAGCGAGTGGAAAATTCCCATGTTAACCGGTATAAACTGGTATCAACGCGTAACGAACGCTCTGTGTTTTGGAAGAACAGCCGGGTATTGACCTATAATATTAGCTAACATACAAGATTTGTAGTTACCAGCCGTATAACAGTTGATAGTCTGTTTGTAAACTGTTTTGAAGGGCTATTCCCTGTTCAAGTCTCATCTATTTTCCTCGTTGTTATTATTAATGAAGTAAACACAATCGACACGCTATGCGCGATGCGCTATCGGCGAGCCACGTTGTCAACTCAGTGCCAGTGGCCTTGACACCAAAGTCGGCAAACCTCTTTTTCGAATCAGGCGCGCAACAAAGTGAAGCTTTATGATACAATAGTACAGGCCCATAATAACCTCCCAGATAAGATGTACCAGTATTTATATAGTTTACCGTATCAAGGATCAAGTGTACAAATGTCCATTAGAACGTCCATACTGTAGTATTTAAATTCATCCTTCTTCGGTAAAACCTTCCAAACTTCCTTCTGTCGTAGGAACTCATAGATTCAGACATAGATACATACACAGAGACATACATAGATACATACACGAGGTACGAAACGCACAACACATACAACACACAACATACACAACACACATCATACACAACACGCACAGCATACCCAACATACACAACACACATAACATACACAACACACAAAACAAACACACACACACACACAACACACAACACATACAATACACACACAAACACACACAACATGCACAACACACAACAAACACAACACACAACAGACACAACACACACAACACACACAACACACAGCATACACAAAACACACACACAAAACATACCCAACACACGCAACATACCAAACACACACACAACACACAACATACACAACATGCACAACACACAGCATACACGACACACACAACACATACCCAACACACACACACACAACACACAGAACACACAACAAACAACACATACAACACACACACACCCACAACATACACAACACATACAACACACAACACATACAATACACACACACACGCACACAACATGCACAACATAAAACACATACAACACACAAAACATACAATACACGTACACACACAACATGCACAACACACAACATACACAAAACACAACATACACAACATATACAACACACAGCATACACAGCACACACAACACACACAACACACAAAACACACAAAACACACAAAACACACAAAACACACAAAACACACACACACACAACACATATACAACACACACACAACATACCCAACACACAAAACACACAACACACAACACATACAACACATACAACACAAACAACATACCCAACATACACAACACACACAACATACCCAACATACAAAACATACAACACGCAGCATACACAACATACCCAACATACATCATACACAACACACACATACACAACATACACAACACACAACATACACAACACACACAACACACAAAGCACACACACAACATACACAACACACACAACATACCCAACACACACACAACACACACAACACACACAACACACAACACATACAACACACACAATACACCCAACATACACAACACACAACACACACAACACACACAACACACACAACACATACAACACACACACAACATACACAACCCACACAACACACACAACACACAACGCACACAACACACACACACATACACAACACACAACATACCCAACACATACACACACACACACACACACACACACACACACACATACAACACACAACATACCCAACATACACAACACACACAACATACCCAACACAAAAAAAACATACCCAACACACACAACAAACATCATACACAACATACATAACACTCAACATACACAGCATACACAACACACACAACGTACCCAACACACACACAATATACAACACACTGCATACACAACATACACAACACACAACTCACACAACACACACAACACACACACACAACACACACACACAACATACAAAACACACAACACATAGCCATATCAGACCGAAATCATAAAAATTTATGAAAATTGATACAACCACCTTGTGGTTGTTTAAATCGCGAAAATTTTGTTTTTGTCCCAGAGGGACAAAACATTAAATTTTCGCGAGGTTAACCCCAACTTTTTTTCTCTAACCTAATTATATACTTTTACCCACTAGATGGCGCTATCATGTGACGTAGTACTCCGATTATCCACTAGGGGGCGCTAAGCCGGAAGTGACGTCGTACCGCAAGTTACTTGACTGTCATGGCAGCCTCTACTAGGGACGCTACGTCGGAAGTGACGTTGCACCGGAAGTTACTTGACTGTCATGGCGGACTCTACGCTTCCGCTATTCCCAACGAGTATGTGTGTCAACGAATAGAGATCTATCATGGCCGGTAGCTGGCAATACTGACTAACTACATTGGTGTCCGTTCAGTGGCGTCGGATATCACCTCTCTCATGAAGGTGCACAGTTTTTGTGATAAGGGAAGTCACGTGATGTACGTTCGGTCTGATTGGCTATGTAAATGAGATGACGCCAAAAACTAGTGTATATCGTTTAGTGTTTCGTTTGTACAACTCGTGTCTATAGTTCGATTCGTTCAGCATGTTGGTCAAAGTGTAGTGTTTCGTTTGTCCGACTCGTTGGTCTGAGTTCAATTCGTGCCACATGTTCGGTTAAGTTTAGTGTTTCGTTTGTACAACACGTGTATATAGTTCGATTCGTTCAGCGTGTTGGTCAAAGAGTAGTGTTTCGTTTGTCCGACTAGTTGGTCTGAGTTAATTAACATCTCTTTACTGAACTACACACATATATAAATGGCTATCATCTCTACTGAACTACACATATACATAACTGGCTAACGTCTCTGTAATGAACTACACACCGACATAACAGGCTAACGTCTCTGTACTGAACTACACACATACATAACTGGCTATCATCTCTTCTGAACTACTCACATGCATTACCATCTAACGTCTCTAGTGAACTACACACAGACATAACAGGCTAACATCTCTGTACTGAACTACACAGATACATAACTGGCTATCATCTCTACTGAACAATACACAGACTTAAATGGCTATCAACATACTACTACGGTAACCCGTCGAATTGCCTGAAGGTGGTGAGATGTCACACGATAACGCGTCGAATTGTCAGAAATAGGTGAGATGTTACGCGATAACGCGTCGAATTGCCTGAAAGAGGTGGAATGTCACGCGATAACCCGTCTATTGAGGTGGAATTCCATCTTTTTGATCGAATATCACGCGATAACCCGTCTATTGAGGTGGAATTCCATCTTTTTGATGGAATCTCACGCGATAACCCGTCTATTGAGGTGGAATTCCATCTTTTTGATGGAATCTCACGAGATAACCCGTCTATTGAGGTGGAATTCCATCTTTTTGATGGAATATCACGCGATAACCCGTCTATTGAGGTGGAATTCCATCTTTTTGATGGAATCTCACGCGATATCCCGTCTATTGAGGTGGAGTTCCATCTTTTTGATGGAATCTCACGCGATAGCCTGTCTATTTGCTCCCTTTTGAGGGATCTCACGCGATAACCCGTCTATTTTCTCCCTTTTGGACAAATCTCACGCGATAACCCGTCTATTGAGGTGGAATTCCATCTTTTTGATGGAATCTCACACGGTAAACCGTCTATTAAGGAGGAATTCCATCTTTTTGATGGAATCTTACACGGTAACCCGTCTATTGAGGTGGAATTCCATCTTTTTGATGGAATCTCACGCGATAACCCGTCAATTAAGGTGGAATTCCATCTTTTTGATGGAATCTCACGCGATAACCCGTCTATTTGCTCCCTTTTGAGGGATCTCACGCGATAACCCGTCTATTTGCTCCCTTTTGGAGCAAATCTCACATGATAACCCGTCTATTTGCTCCCTTTTGGAGCAAATCTCACGCGATAACCCGTCTATTTGCTCCCTTTTGGAGCAAATCTCACGCGATAACCCGTCTATTTGCTCCCTTTTGGAACAAATCTCACTCGATAACCCGTTAAGTTTGGTGTTTCGTTTGTACAACTCGTGTCTATAGTCTTCGTGCAGCGTGTGGGTCAAACTATATTGTTTCGTGTGTCCGACTAGTTGGTCTGAGTTCAATTTGTATCACGTGTTCGGCTAAGTTTAGTGTTTCGTTTGTACAACTCGTATCTATAGTTCGATTCGTGCCGCGTGTTGGTCAAAGTATAGTGTTTCGTTTGTCCGACAAGTTTGGTTCTTGTCACTCGTTAGTCTAAGTTCGGTGTTTTGGTGTTTCGTTTGTCCGACAAGTTTGATTCTTGTCACTCGCTAGTCAAAGTGCGTTGTGTGTTGTGTATGTGTGTGTGTGTTGTGTGCGTTGTGTGCGTTGTGTGTGTGTGTGTGTTGTGTATGTTGTGTGTGTGTTTTGTGTGTTGTGTATGTTGTGCGTTGTACGTTGTGTCTGTTGTGTCTGTTGTGTCTGTTGTGTGTGTTGTGTGTGTTGTGTGTGTTGTGTGTGTTGGGTAAGTTGTGTGTTGTGTATGTTGTGTATGTTGTGTGTTGTGTATGTTGTGTGTTGTGTATGTTGTGTGTGTGTATGTTGTGTATGATGTGTGTTGGGTATGTTGCGTATGCTGTGTGTTTATGTTGTGTGTGTTGGGTATATTGTGTGTGTTGGGTATGTTGTGTGTGTGTGTTGGGTATGTTGTGTATTGTGTATGCATGTGTGTTGTGTATGATATGTGTTGTGTGTGTGAGTCTGTTGTATAAATTTGTGTGTATCGTGTGTTTTGTGTGTTGTGTATGTTGTGTGTGTGTTGTATGTGTTGTGTGAGTTGTGTGTTGTGTATGTTGTGTATGTTGTGTGTGTGTTGTATGTGTTGTGTGTTGTGTGTGTTGTGTGAGTTTTGGGTATGTTGTGTGTTTTTTGTATGTTGTGTGTGTGCGTTATGTGTGCTGACTATGTTGTGTATGTTGTGTGTTGTGTATGTTGTATGTGTTGTGAGTGTTGTGTGTTGTGTATGTTGTGTGTGTGTTGTATGTGTTGTGTATGTTGGGTATGTTGTGTGTGTGTTGTATGTGTTGTGTGTTGTGTATGTTGCGTATGTTGTGTGTTGTGTATGTTGTGTGTTGTGTGTGTGTTGTGTATGTTGTGTTTGTGTGTTGTGTATGTTGTGTGTTGTGTGTTGTGTGTTGTGTGTGTTGTGTATGTTGTGTATTGTATATGTTGTGTGTTGTGCATGTTGAGTGTGTGTATTGTATGTGTTGTGTGTTGTGTGTGTTGTTTGTGTTGTGTGTGTTGTGTTTGTTGTGTGTGTTGTGTGTTTTGTGTGTGTTGTGTGTGTGTGTGTATTTTGTGTGTTGTATGTGTTATGTGTTATGTGTTGTGTATGTTGGGTATGTTGTGCGTGTTTTGTATGTTGTGTGTTGTGTGTGTTGTGTATGTTGTGTGTTGTATGGGTTGTGTGTTTCGTACAACGTGTATGTATCTATGTATGTCTCTATGTATGTATCTATGTCTGAATCTATGAGTTCGTTTTCGGTTACCGAAGCCAGGTTAGTTGTTTTACGACAGAAGGAAGTTTGGAACGTTTTACCGAAGAAGCGTGAATTTAAGTACTACATTATGGACGTTCTAATGGACATTTGTACACTTTATCCTTAATACGGTAAACTATATAAATACCGGTACATCTTATGTGGGAGGTTATTATGGGCCTGTACTGTGATATCATAAAGCTTCACTTTTTTACGCGCCTGATTCGAAAAAGAGGTTTGCCGACTTTGGTGTCAATGCCACTGGCACTGAGTTGACAACGTGGCTCGCCGATAGCGCATCGCGCATAGCGTGTCGATTGTGTTTACTTCATTAATAATAACAACGAGGAAAATAGATGAGACTTGAACAGGGAATACCCCTTCAAAACAGTTTACAAACAGACTATCAACTGTGATACGGCTGGTAAGTACAAATCTCGTATGTTAGCTAATATTATAGGTCAATACCCGGCTGTTCTTCCAACACACAGAGCGTTCATTACGAGTTTATTCAGTTTATACCGGTTAACATGGGAATTTTCCACTCGCTATAACATCACTGACCATAAAATCACATGATGGGATTATATTCAAGTGCGAAAGCTCAAAACAATGGCTAACCAATGTCAATGTTTATATTTTGTAGATTAATGTTTAGCACTGGTTATGTGTTGTAGGTCGGTATATGTATGGTGTAGGTCAATGTTTGTGTGATATATACATTTTGGACACGTCATCGTCAACCAAATAAAGGCTCGGTCCCTTGGCGGAGCCTCGGCCTACGGGTCAAGCAATCTCGTGTGTGACATATTCAAACGATATTCGGTATATGTTATTTTTTCAAAAAGTGATCGGATACCTTGACGATAATAGCTCCTATGCTTTAACATGGGTAAAAATTCCCTATCTTTTAACATTGGTAAAAATCCCCTATCTTTTAACATGGGGTTAAAATTCCCTATCTCTTAACATGGGGAAAATTCAAAAAAGTGGTCGTATACCTTTGCGATAATAGCTCCTATCCTTTAACATGATAAAAATTCCCTATCCTTTAACATGGGTGAAAATTCCCTATCCTTTAACATGGGTAAAAATGGCTTATGCTTTAACATGGGGGAAATCCAAAAAGTGATCGGATACCTTTACGATAAAATTCCCTATGCTTTAACATGGGATAAAAATGGTCTATACTTTAACATGGGACCGAAACTACTTTCTTCCATTTCCCCCAGGACGCTCCAACGCTGATTAACCTTGGAGCGTCCTGGGGGAAAATCCCTATCTTTTAACATGGGATTTGCTCCGGGAACTTAAGGGACCTATATTACTTCTGCTGTACTACTACTACTACTACTAATAATAATAATGTATTGATTTCAGACAATCATCAAGTCCATATATACAAATACATCAATAAAAGTATGTAAATAAATATAAAAATACATCGATAAGAACAATATGTTTAAAAATTATATAAATCCCGGACCCACTGGTGCCGCAGTTTCGAAGTGCAATACTGTAGCATTTCTGCTATTTCTAGATGGTTAAATCTACTTGCCTGAGGTTTAATTTGGGAAATGAGGAAGGTCAAGCCAGTAGATAGACATATTGTTAACCAACCGGCTTAGTTACGTAATTACGGCAACTCGGTTGCAGATGCGCTCAGTGGGGCGTGGTATTCTGTTGCTAGCGTTTCTAGGCCAGCAGGTGGTTTCACTGTAATCTTAGAGGGTGTTCCGCAATGCTTAGTTTGAATTGTATATTGCATTAGCCAATATAAATGATGGAAACCTGTCATATGATGTGTAATTAGGTCCGCTTATATAAACATCTGTTGTACGCATTTCGCAATCTGGGCGCTGGCGAAGGACTGGGTCAGATCCAGGGTTGAACGAGACAGGTTGCCCTGCTGCCAAGAGAATGGCAAGTCAAGTCGCAAAGCGTGGTGGGAATCGTTAACGTGGGTTACGTTCCCAAGCTTTTGTGTGTGTGTAATATTCAGTGTCCAGAGTGACTGTTCGATCGAGCTTCGATGAAAGCCATGCCGCCACGTCAGCAGTATATTGAGACAACGTTCCGGTCGGCCCCAACGTATTTGCGTCGATGAACGATAATCTCGACGCGCTCACCCAGCTCGGGCCGTACTCGAACAGCGGTCTCACAGCGACATCGTCAGAAAGCTTGACCGAATGCGACTCGCAGCGGCCGGCGGTAAACGTATACTGCCAGGCATCGTCATTCGCGCGAACCCGTTCATCCGACTTATCGATCGTTTGCGACATGGCAAGACCTCTCGATCGAATTCGTAGCGGCCGGCGGTAAGCGTCTAGTTGAACGTATTCAACTGACTTCGCAATCGTTTGCGACCGTACGATCATTGAACGGACGCGACTCGAGAATTCGCGGCATACGACGGCAATCGTCAAGTGCCCGGCATCATCACTCGGGCGGCCGAGATACACCGTTCTAATTGTGTTCTGAGCTCGGCGTGTTGACTTCAACAAACGTTCGTATATATTCGAGATGGGACTAGCCCAGTGTAAATGTCTATTTTCTGATTGAACGTATCTATTATTTGCTGTATTGTGATTGGTAGTTATCTGTGGTTTTGAAGTGAGGTATTATTACCCTTGAAGTATTCACATATATATATATATATGTTGTAACAGATTACTGAAATGAGAGTCCGCGAGGACTAGCTTATACTGTGTATTTATATTATGGGAGTTATTCTTAGATAACACTTGGCGCCTAGTGTATGGTCGTGTAGCGGTATAATCCACCTTAGAAAGGAAGTGGAATTTGATAATCGAAAGATTCAGTGTTATTGTTTATTATGTTCTATTAAGATTTGGTTAAGGGATTTCTTTATTCTGTTTATTTTGTTAATCGAGATTTTTACCAAAAGGAATATATCTTGTAATAAAATTTATTAAATTTTCCTCGTTCTTTGTTGCTTGTTCACGATAACCGTTCTTTCTCATATGCGTTGACCTTGATATATAAGAACCCTACTAGACTGAGCCATCTAGTGTACGGAGAACTCGCTATTCCGTGACAAATACACGTCGCTAGTTTTAATGGTATAAATAATGGGATTCAAAGACATGTCAATCCTGTGCATTAAGCTAAAAATAGCCTTCCTGATTACACATTTACCCGAGCTGACATTAGCTGTAGCAAACATGTGGCCAGCGCTACATCTCATGGGCAAATTGTTCAATATCCCAAAAGAGTTGTTATATGCAACAACGAATTGCTGAAAATTCACTTTTCTAAAGTTCACCCATAACGCACACATATATATATTACCAAAATACGCTGTAAATAGCTTATTTTTTATAGCAGTTGAACAAAAGTGGAACTTTTGACGTAACATATTACTCTTGGCATACAAAAGTCTCACTTTGGCTTGCATGTCAGACTCATCACACAAGTTATTAGAAATGACATGTCCAAAATATTTACAAGAGGTGGCAAAGTTTAACTTCTTTCCTCCTAATATATTTTCTTTAGACAGATTTGCCATTCTATATTCAAAGTACATGTCCAGGGATTTACCCGCATTGTATTGCACGTCATGCTCACGTCCAAACGAGTAACACATGTCTAGTATCGTTTGTAGTCCTTTAGCAGAAGGTGCAAACAGAAGTAGATCATCGGCGTATATAAGGTGATTAACAACCATGTTACCAAGACTACAACCGATTTGTATATAAATGTTAAAAAGCAAAGGGGATAACTTCCCACATTGCTTAACACCATTGCCTACCGAGAAGAAGTCCTAGTAGGCTTGACCTTTTCACAATATTGCCCTTAAGGATATCACTAGGTCACAACGTGTACATAATTGCTTAGCTAGGGTTGTGATTCGGTCTCCGCGGTTTTCCCACTCAGTGCCTATTCTGAAGTCCTTGCACTGGCTTACTGTACGATATCGTATTATTTTAAAGATCTGTATAATTACCTATCAGGCACTTTCATGTAAGCAACCAGCATATTTAAATATTCATTGCTTACTCCTGTAAAAAAAACTTATCCAGTTTCGATCATCTAGTTTTGATTTATTTTGTTCCTAGTGTCAATACTAATATTGGAACTAGGGCATTTTCTGTTGCTGCACCAACTCTATGGAATATGCTTCCTCTTAGTGTTAGATCAGTTGAAAATAGTATATAATTTCGCCGTCATTTAAAAACCAATTTTTATAATTTTGCGTATCCACCTTAGCACCCTGGCGTATCGATCTATCCATTGACGACTTTAATATGGCTTATCTATTCTGATATTCACTAACCCTTTTATATTGATGCGACTCTGAGCTTGGTTTGCGAGGATTTAGGCCCAAAAGAAATTACCTTATTATTATTATTATTATTAGATACATCCCATATACCTGTGTCGCCACACCGCCATTCCATTGCGTCAATTAATAACAATACTAAGGATACTTATTTTTATAAAGCGCCATTTCCAATAAAATAATAAAAGCCTTGTACAAAATCTAATTTACGTAAAGCGTTAAGTGTAGCATAAATATCAACGCAATGCAAATAAAATTTAAATCGAACAAAACCAAGATAAAATTATAATTATTATAATAACAGTCGACTAAAACTAATACATTAATTTAAACACTGCTAAGTATGCATTATTAAGCAAATATAACGTATAGATATAGAATAATAGTAGTACTTCGGCACACCTGTAGTCACGCTTGTGTGTGCATCTAGGTAACTCTTCAGAAGATCGTCACGGTATGTATACAGACGTGTGAAAGTCGGTACCGGCTTTTATTACGATTCTTGCTGATCATAGATTTTTCTTATCCAGTTGGTGTCTTTGATGGTTTTGTTTTCCAACCTGACTCCCTGCCTACAAATTGGGCCCCCACCCAGTCTAGTATGTGACTTTGTTGAGTCATGAGATCAGTGATGGCTGATTTTTGCATCATCTTTTCCGATGAGGAGATTGTGTGGTGGTGAAGGTAGAGGTTGTGAGTGCGTTCGTGCGTGCTCTTGTGCTTTCGTGCGTGCGTGTGTGCGTGTGTGCGTGTGTGCGTATGTGTGTGCGTGCGCCCGCGTATGCTCGCATGCGTGTGTGCGTGTTTGTGCGTGTATGTGCGTGTGTGTGTATGTATGTACATATGTATATAATATGCGGGTGTGATCATAGGCTTGAGACTTTACCTCCTCCAGAAACCAAATCTAACACAGACCTTGGTACTAAAGGAGATGTAGATATCCACCAGGTGGGGCGCGTGAATACAGTATGATGTGCAAAGGTGATACACGATTGAGCTGCTGTATCCGCAAAGGTTTCTGTGAATGATATGGATGGCTTGTTTTCACGTTAGTCTCAACGGCGGACCAACGGTTTCCAGCTTGGTCTGGATGCAATCTTGTGATATCTGATATTAGATCTCCGGTGGCAACTATCAGTATCAGATTCATGTAGAATTGTTGAATCTAGCTCGTATAATAGCTACGCTTGACGATTTTTCGTACTACAAAACGACAGAGATTCAGTGGACATACCTTGAAGAACTCGATAATGTGGAGTTGCGAACGAATGTGCGTGAATATTTAGCAGCAGCAGCAGCAGCAGCAGCAGCAGCAGCACCAACAAAAACAACAACAACCACTACAACAGCAACGACGATGACAGCAGCAGCAGAAACAACAACACATAATGACCATTGGTTATAAACTGATAGTTCCAGAACAAGCATCAATCGACACAAAACACTGGTATTAAAATGGACAATCTAATACGTATCAACAGACCTTCAAATGTTGCCAGAGAAAATAATGAACATGACAGTAAACATCCTGAAGGTGATGTTCTACTAACGATGTGTTGTCTTAGCGGTCAGTTAAGAATAACAGTCTGTCCGTCGTGAACCTGATTGATCAATTCCAGGGTTGTTGAAGTGCTAGGATTGCATGCAACCTGGCAGGGAACTGACACTAACAAACAGGTGATTAACGAACGTGCTATATGGCTACAAGCTTCAACATACCTCGCGATCGAATGAGAAGCGTGGACGAGGTGTTGCCGTATTATACAAATGCGGCTTCACAATTAAGACCCTGGATACCACTTCGAAAAGCACCTTTACTCACTTTCAACACATGTACTTCTCGGTCATTTCCGAAGGTGTTAATTTGAGATTGTTCGTCATTTATCGTCCGCCTCCCTCTAATCGGTACGGATTTAAGAACAATGTATTCTTCGATGAATTGAATTTATATTAGACCGATGTGTTGTCGTATCAGACCAAGTAGTTACAACGGGTACTGTTTTGTCTCAGTGTACCTCTTCCAACTGTTGTACTTCTTTTTTACTTTCTTCTTTGCATCGAAGTTCATCAACAAAGGCTTAACTCTGTTTCCTGTCATTGTCTTTTTCTTTGGTACGTGTTTGTCAACCAGGTCTGAGAGTGTACTGTTCAGTTGTAGCCACATCTCATCGACAAATAGGTTACTCAGAGTCTCTTTCCAGTTTATTTCTCTGAGTTTTCGCTTGATGTCAGTGTAGTTGCCTTTCTCAAACTAATAACTGGACTTCTCTTCACTCATTGTGTCACAGTATCAGTGGTATTTCTTCTCAATGATTATATGGTCACTTTCCCTAGAGGTGGCTTTTGTTTCATGTTTTGTGCCATATTTTCATCATTCGTGATTAGTAGATCGAGAAGTGATAGTTCTTAATTGTGTCGATATCTGGTGGGAAAATTGACGTGATATTGTAGAAAGCAGCACTCAGAGTTTCGAGTATTTCCATTTCTAACATTTGTTGTTCTGGTTCTGTCCGTGTCTTCCAGTCAATGGCTTTTATATTAATGTCTCCGGTTATTGGGATAAGTGTCCGTTACAACCATCACTCTAGGGACTGCACGTGCACACACACACACACACACACACACACACACACACACACACACACACACACTTAAATACACACATTCACACACACTCACAAACTTACACACAAGCACACTCACACACTCACACACACACTCACACACTCTCACACACACACTCACACACTCACACACTCACACACTCACACACTCACACATTCACACACTCACACAAACACACACTCGTACAAGCACCCACCCCCCCCCACACACACTCAGACACTCACACACATACACACGCACATATGCACGCACACACGCACACAATCATACACACAAAAACACACACTCACACACACATACCGACACACACACTCACACACATAGTCACACTCACAAATATAAGTACATACTCAAGCACACACACACACACACGCACGAACACACTCACAGACACACACACACACACACACACACGCACGCACACACACGCACACATACACACATACATACGTACATATATATACATGCATATATATATATATAATATTAATGAAATATTATATAAGTATATTATGATTCCTGTGTGCCAAATTATGCGTTTGAAACGATTCCGCATGATTCACTCGGTGCGATCACGTTTCTTCGCCAGGTGACGCCAGATTCGTTTTTAAATTTCAGATGGCATCATCGTTACGAACATGAGCACCACCAAGGCCATAACGACTACACACGGAGTCACGACACCAACCACCAGAGCTACTCTTCCTCGTAGAATCATCATCCAACAAGGTGGTAAGTGCCCGCACTGTGAGAAATAGTCGCATACGTTCACACATTTCAATAAACGTGTAGCATTTCATATGTGTGGGTGGTGATATGGTCGGAATCAATTTAATCAACACTGTGGCGCCGTATGTCGACTGCAACATATATATAATGCTTCGGAAATGGGGATGGTGGGTGTTGGGAGATTTAGCCCCCTCTTTACGTTTTGGTGGGTAGAGGGAGCTGGATATGTGATTAACCCCGTCTATTTTGGAAGGGGGCGCAGTTTTAGGTTTTGATGAGTATGGAAGCGAGTGTAGTTGTTTTGGTTGTGCGTCCGGGGAGGATGGGACGGGGTGAAGATGGTTGATTTTTTGAAGAGGCTCAAGGAGGTGCATTATGAGTTTTGATTTTTGTGAGCCTCACTGAGTTGTGCAGTTGGATGTTTTTGGAGAGCCTCAAGAGGGGTTACAGTTGTACGTTTTGTGTCGCCTCTAGCGGGTGCAGTTGGAGATATTGTCAGTCTCAGCCCTGCGAATCACTTACCGCGACCCCTATGTCTATTAATACACATTTATGCTACTGTGTATATCATAACCGGGCGTAATGGTGGGCAGTGCATTTGTATCCATGTCACATCAATTTAATGTAATGGGATCGCTCAAAAACCGCAAGACCCACATCACGTATTGGTGGAGAGAGGTGGGGGGTTTGAATCAATATAAAGCACTGTACGTCTATCTGGACTGCGAATTTATGATACCACCCACTAAAAATATGTTGCCTCATGTATTATGCATCTATCAATGATCATTTGCAAAAACATAAAAAAGAGAGTCGATATATATAAATAATTTATGTGAACGCAGGGATGGTAAATAAATGTTTATATTGGATCACGACACTGCGTAAAATCTGGCATTTAAAACAAACTGTAATGC
>CM034541.1:45749818-45804509 GCA_020002185.1 Paraescarpia echinospica
TTTTTGGTATAGCAAATTTTTTTTTTATTGCAGTGGAAAGAAGATGGCCAGATGATGGAAGAACAACTGGTTGCAGCAATGGAGGTGATCCCATCTGCAGCAGGACCATGGATAGCTGCTTCAACAAGTCTTTCATCGGATTTACATCCAATTCATGTAGCTCCTTTTCCTGACTTTAAGACTCGATGCAACTGTTTTGAAATATGCACAACCATATTGCTTGACTTTTCTGTTGGGTCGTCGAGTACATGTGAACCAGGTCCTAGCAACTTGTCCCATGATCATTCGGACAGAGATGGCGAGTCCAACGTGGAGTGTGAGGGTGAGGAGGTTGATGTCCACAGTATAGTCGTTCGTTGTGCTGGCAGTTTTTTATCACTTTCAGCTGCTGCTCCAGAAAGTCTGCATATTTGGCGAGAAAATGGGAGACCTTACGGTCTTTCTGGAATCAGAGCCAGAAAATGTGAAGGACAAGAATGCTATTCTTATTAAAGTACATATGCCTGGTGTCTCTCAGTCTATTGGCTATATACCAGTGCAGGATTTGCCTAGAGTGCATAAAGGGTATTTTAACAAAACACTTTGCTCCACACAAAATTTACAAAATTATTGCTCAATACCGACCTCAGCAGGGAAAGCCTTTGCTGACAGCTTATATCTGCCTTTTGAAAACTGGGAAATGGCCACCGAAAGATCCCTCTTTTACGTACAATCAAAAACTGAAGTGCTCATTCATTATGGCCAACATGTAATATTTCTACACCAGTAATTTTATTTAACAGATGCATTTTGGTAACATTTACGGTAAGAAATAAAGAAATTCACAAACTATTATTAATAAAATAGTACAGAGTCAATTGACAAAAGGCACCACATACTTAAATATATTATATATATATAGATGGTTGTTTACATTAAAAAAAATTAAGAAACATTATCAGTGTTAAGGGCTTGTGTTAATACTTTCTGAAATGTGGTAATGATGTATGTTAACTTATTTATTTACTGTATCAGTGACTTTGCAATCTGTGTTCTAACTAGTTTGGAAGAAAATCGCTTGATGGTTATATTAGAGAATAGCATTCTTGTCCCATACAAATAGTTGTCATACAATTTCATATGGTTTTTAAGTTGAACTTGTTTTTCCGAATGTTTGGCATGTTAACATTGTAAGGAAAAACATTAATTTTGAAACGCTATACAATTGACGTATTCCTCTTTACCTTCACACTCCTGTTTTCCATGCTCATATAGTATAATAATACACCTGGTACCTTTTAAATTGTTGTGTCTTATCATGTCTTTTGCACGTTAATTTATTTATAACAATCTTAAGACACCCTACTACATAGGGTGAACCCTATAGTACATATCCTTGTCACATTTGCTGATCATGAATGTTAATATATAACTGTAAGATAGCTTCACTTATGATGTTTGTGATTTAGGTTTAACGTTAAGCTTCCAAAATGTGAAATACCCCCAGGTTGGTTGTTCCTGTCCAATATGTAATACAGTAATACACAGAAACATAGCCAGTAGTACTGTATCATGTTACATCTATGTTTATTGAACCTGCCACAATGACCTATTTTTGTGGCACTCGATTTCCTGTATACGTGGCTGCTGTAACCATTTATTGCTGTTTGTGTTACATGTATTTTATTATTTGAAGAACGTGAAACATTTATTAAACCATAATTTGTAATTAAGATATCTTGTTTTATTATATATCATTATATAAGGTATTTAATTTAAGGTAACAAGCAATATTAAATCATTCATACCCAAGTACTACTGGCGCAGTTGTCGAGGCAACATGTGTTCAGGCACAGGGGGAGGTCAGCAACTGAGAAATTGCATGGAACTTCTGCCGAATGGTTTGCGCGTGTCTCTTTGGCATGTACACTCGATTTGCCAAGAAGACTGAGTCAACTTCCCGTCTGTTGCACACCGGTCGGTGTAGTCGCAGAGGTTGGTTCTCGGGTGTTACATTCACAGGAACATTGACTTCAGCGTTGAAGTCTACCTCTTCCTCTCGGTACCGCTCATTTGCAGTCTTATAGTAAAACTGCAGCTCTGGGTCTATTTTCTTACTAAACTCACTGAAAATATGAAAGTATAACAAACATATTAAGTATGGTTAAGGATGACTACAAAACATATTTAAGAAACACTGTCATTTAACGAAACTCATCTCCCTCTACTCGCTTACATTGAATTATCCTCAAGAAACCTGTGAGAATTGTTGTCATCTCTTATGGTAAAATATATATGTAGTGTTGTATATCAGTGTTTTGAAATCACCCACCAACTTGTTATGTATAAACGAATTGATGCTAGTGTTCTAATTATTAGCATGAATTTATTTATATTTTGTTTATATTATGCAATTACATTTCAAAGCTCATTCAGGGAATGAGCAATGTCACATGGACACAAAAGTTCTCTCAGAAAAAAATGAACTTGTACATGAGTATGACATTATTATATTACACCAGTACATCCTAATGTTATGTACTTTTTTCTACTTAAAATAAACAATTACTATCCAAATTGTGTACATTTTAACTTTAACATAAAATATGTTTTACTTAAAATCCATACAGCCGATCACAGATCAAATTGCTGAAGAGATACTGAACTACAATTTTCGGAAGATTTATTTTCGTATAATTTTGTTTCCACAAATTACTAAGAATACTTTAATATTAAATGGCAAATTTGTACATATCAAAGTTCTTACTAAACAGCTTTGTCGTAATACAGTTGAACCTCGATTTACGGTCACCTCGGTAATACAGCCACCTCGAAACTAACGTCAACGTAAGATAATCCAAAATTATTTGTATAACAGTAAAGTATAGGAAAAGTAGTCTCGCTAACATGGACACCTCGTTACTCAGGTTACCTTTTGCCCAGTCCCAAGGTGACCTTAATAGCAAGGTTCCGATATAGTTGCAGTTACCTGTTGATGTCAATAAGGCTGTAGTCACGGTTGTCATGGTCGATCCATGGCCATCCAATCCTTCACCAAATAGTCGAGCATAGCGAGGTTGTATCGACATCTTTGTTCCTCTGAGAGTCCACGCCCGTCGGATGCTTCATACCAATCAGCTATATGTCGTGCACATTCAGCCTCATTGTTGTAGTTGTTTTCTGCCATGAAGGATGCAACTCCATGGGACAGGAGTCGTTTTACATCCACAACTGTATATTATAAGTTAACACGTTGTTTATTTGAAATAAATTTCCATTGTAAAGCGGTAATAAATATTTAATTAGATTACTTTTCTCAACCATATGCCCTGTGCTTAATGCATATATTTTATATATGTGCAACGTTATATATGCAATACCGTATTCCATATGATTAACTTTATTAAACGTAATAAATGAAAAAGAATTAAAATAATAGAATTTACATGCGAATTGATTTACATTACTGTCACATTTTTGTGTAGAAGTACCCATTCCGTAGAAGTACCCTAGAGCTACAGACTAGATTTGTCACAGACTACATATATGAAAACTACATCGACATTCTGTGCCTAACAGAGACGTGGTTGTGCAATAATGATGAGACTTTCACTTCTGCGATGGTCCCTCACGGTTACAATTTTGAACATCTCCCGCGGAGCGATCGACGGGGTGGGGGAGTTGGGGTCTTTTTTAAGACCTCCTTCCACCTTTCTATGTCCAGACCATGGCCCGCGGAATCTTTCGAATGCCTTGTAGTGGTGTTACGCGGGTCGAGAGTTGCGGCAACGGCACGCATGTTTGTAATTTACCGACCACCATCGTCTTGTCGCAAGTCGAAGTCCTTTCGCCAATTCCTCGTAGAATTCGGCGAATTTCTTGAATGCGTTTCACTTCGAAACATCGGAATCGTTATACTCGGTGATTTCAATGTTCGCTATGGAAACTATGACGACAAAGATGCACGTGACTTAACTGCATTGCTGAACAATGTAAACCTAAAACAACATGTGACATTGGCAAAACACTGCCGGGTTAACATTCTCGACCTCGTTATCACCCCGGTGAATGGCTCTATTGTGACAGATGTGTCGGTGGAGTCCTTGTTCACAGACCACCACATCATCATGTGTAAGTTGGTTTCATCTAAGCCACGACCAGTGCGTAACGAAGTGATTTATCGTAAATACGCTGCAATCAACTTGCAGCAGTTTTCGTGCGACTTACGCGCTTCGCCACTGATTAACAACACCGCCGACAACATTGAGAGTCTGTTTGAACAGTATAATGATGAACTTCGAACAGTAATTGACAGACATGCACCAGTCATCCAACGATTGATAAATGTGCGTCCAAGACAACCATGGCGGACTGACAACTTGCAGCCGATGAGAGAGCAAGTGCGACGAGCAGAGCGCAAGTGGCGTCACACGCGGCTAGCTGTCCATCGTGAAATGTACACTAACTTGCGTGACGCATTTAAGCAGAGCATCGCCACAACCAAATCTGATGATTACTGTGCTGAAATCGAAGTTACATATCACGATACCAAAGCAATGTATCGCATCACGAACAATTTGATGGGACGTACTCGTACGCCTGTGCTCCCCGAATGTGACGACCACCCGGATGCGCTAGCTGAGCGATTGGTCTGTAATTTCACAGATAAGATCACTGATATCAGTATACGGCTGGTGACTGCACGCTCGCAATGCCAACTGCCCGCATTCCTACAAGATATCGAATGCCGTATTGAAGAACCATTGTATGACTTTCAACTTGCTACAGTCACCAACATCTGCGGTCTGGTTGAGAAGACATCCAGCAAATCTACTTCAAGCATTGACGTCATTTCTGGAAGCATGCTTAAATCTAACATTGACATTCTTGGACCAGTGTTAACCAGCATTGTTAACGTGTCCATCGTGTCGGCATCACTACCTGTCGCTATGAAACATGCCGTAGTAACACCGCTGTTAAAGAGGAATGGTCTTGATCCAGAACTGTTATCGAATTATCGTCCAATATCAAACATGTCTTTCGTATCGAAGCTCGTCGAGAGATGCATTGCAATCCAAATACGACAGCACATGGATGCGAACGGCATCTTCGATATTTTCCAAAGTGCGTACCGTCCAATGCACAGCTGTGAAACAGCCCTAGTACGCATACAGGACGACATATTGCTTTCTCTGGATAACAAGAAGAGCGAGATACTGGTGGTAATAGATCTCAGTGCCGCTTTTGATACTGTCGACCACCATCTGCTGTTCAATCAACTGCACAGAATTGGCGTGCGTGGCAACGCACTGTGCCGGTTGAAGTCGTATCTGTCACAGCGAACACAGGCAGTTAAAGTTGGCAACATCATTTCAAGAAGTGTCGATCTAACATGTGGTGTGCCTCAAGGTAGCTTGCTCGGACCTCTTCTGTTCACGATCTACTGCCTTGGACTCAACCATGTTTTTGAACATCATCAACTACGCTATCATATGTATGCTGATGATATGCAATTATATGTGGACTTTCCCCATGACCAGCCACTTACAATGGCCACCGATCGAATATCTCGTTGTACCACCGATGTGAAAGCGTGGATGTATTTCCATAATCTCTTCCTTAACGAGAACAAAACCGAGGTGATCGTCATATCTGCAGTGAACAATCGGACACTTGTTCACCCGCCGGTTGACCAAGTCATTGATGTATGTGGCTGTGCTGTTTCGCCGAAGCCGGTTATCTGCGACATCGGCGTTGTACTCGACAACACTATGTCGATGACGAATCAAGTGCGTCGTGTTTGCCAGGTGGCATATTGTCGCCTCCGAAGCATCGCGTTAATTCGGAAATGTCTTACCACTAATGCCTGCAGAACCATTGTGAACGCCTTAGTCATGTCACGTATTGATTACGGCAACACAGTGTTATATGGTCTGCCGGAGACGCACTTGCGAAAGCTGCAGATGGTACAGAATTCCGCAGCACGTCTCATTACCGGGACAAGGAGACGATAACACATAACACCTGATCTGTGCCGTCTACACTGGTTGCCTATACGCCAGCGGATCGAATTCAAGCTGTTACTTCTGGTATATCGTGCAGTGCACCATCTCGGCCCTGCGTACATTTCATTGCTCGTGACATCCTACACGCCGACCAGATCACTTAGATCGGCCGAACAAGGTCTGCTGACTGTTCCGAGATATCACTTTGAACATTATGTCCGTCGTTCCTTCTCGGTGGCTGGCCCGATCCTGTGGAATGTCCTGCCTCATGCAGTCAGGCATGCAAACTGCGTTGCCACTTTCAAATCACTCTTAAAGACACACTTATTTCGACAGGCCTTCAAAGAACTTTGCAGTCCGCATCAGTGACATTTGTGCAATGTTGACATTCGGTTATGTACTTAGGTTGCAGTTATTTATTTATTTATTTTATTTTTGTTAAATTAGCATATTATATGTATTTAGTTAAGCACATTATTTATTTTAGGTATTTAAACGGCTAAATCATTTAATTTATGTATAATATATACACTTGTAAATATATATATTTATTTTTATTCAGGTTTATCTAACTGACATTTTATGTAATTTTTATATGCTACTTTTAAATCATATTCGTTTACCTTTCTATTTAATATTTCTATTTAATATGTTTTAGGTCATTTAATGTATTTTACTTATACTCTACGATTGTCAGCGCCTTTGAGCAAATTTGTTATCCGGACATACGGCGCTCTATAAATGCTTTATAATAAATAATAAAATTTAAAAAGTGCCTCAAAAACCTACCGGGTGGGCGGAGCTGAATTTATCAACATTTACTGCGCATGACCAGAGCCTGCTAACCTCCTCTGGTTACGGAACAAAAATCATAGTAGCCTCCGTCACTAGTTTTCAAACGTAGGTAAGAACCAAACAAATGGCAAAATGGAATGAAAATCGTGCCTGAACCAATACCGAAATCGCTTCGGCAAATCCGTCACAGGGGGTAAGCGCTGTCTTTGTGGCTCCTCGCTATCTTGCCTCGCCATTCTTTAATCCAACTAGCCTGGAACTGTGTTGTGTATCTCTTTTTCTTTGGGGGTTATGCATTCCGCTCGGGTGACATGTTGTTACGCTTCTTCGTCGTGGGGAAATCAGATCGCGAATGAGCGCGCACTTTACCGCGAGACCAGGATGTAGATCACGTATTCGCGAGAGAAACAAAATGTTGAATCGGAACGAAAATTTCGTTCCGTTTTTTATATAAAAAAAAACGTTATTTTTTTCGCGGTGACCGTCAAATGACGGAGATTTTCGTCTCCGTGACGGAGGTTTTCAGCGATATGGAAATGACGGTGTCTCCATACGAATGACGGTGGGTTGACATATCTGCAAAGCTCGCGATGCAACTGTCGTAAAATGTCACTATGCAATATTCAATACTAATGTAATCGTGAAATGTGTTGACAGTCGACAAGAAACAAAAACGTCAATCCGATTCAGATCCATCAAGCGCCATTGAAAAAATTGCATTGTTTAATAAAAAGAGAACACGTTTCAACAATATTTTTAAATCGTTGTAAATATTTATGAAACATGCGAATTTACAACCATTAATGATAGGATGTGACATGGCTTAGTATCAATTAACATGTTGATATATGACTTTAGCATTGTTCTCGTTGGACTCACTCCATTGTCAAACCTGAGAAAATGCTGCCGTGTCGAACATTAGGCATATATACAGTGGTGGATGTGTGTGTACGCATAGTCTTCGCGCATTCATTGCAGCGTGGCTGAATACTTCTTCCGAATGCCGTCTTACCGACTAGATACTGCGCTGTATGAGAACGTGACAAAAATGGCGTTGGCATAATATGTACACTAGAACTGTTACTGAGTTCCTGAATTACGTTCCTAAACAGAATATACAAGATAAAGGGCAAATGATAATATACATCTTAGAATGATTTTTGTTTGTATCTATAATACAATTTTAAATAGTTACGTGTACATGCATGTAAAGCGCCTGAGAGCAGTCTGATTGATTCGGGCGTTATACAAATAAATTATATTATTATATTATTATCATTGGTAGTTGGAGCCATTTCGATGCGACGGCTTCACGTATCTCCAAAAGTTTTTTGAAGAATCTTCCGGGAGAGCTGATATATTTTTTTTATTATTCGTCTGTAGTAAACATATATGGTTCATTTTGGTACCGCATGTCTGTATATAGTTGTATCTTAATTATTTTTAGAGAACACATATTTCGTGATACCCAAATTTATTGAAAACATGCACGATGAATATGATCAGCAACAATGTTCAGTCATTTTGAAATCTTTGCAATCATAAACCAGAATCTACTTATGCACATTAGTTCTTTTAGACATGTCCAACACGTGAATGTTTACCTTGTAAAGGCGTCCGTCGGTGTAGCAAACAACGTCTTCAGTACTATGTAAAAATCATCACGTATTGGATATGTCCGAAAGAACTAACTTGCATAGAAATTAACTATCCTGAAGAATGTTCAGCACTCATAGTGTACTACAGAGTCTACTTTTACTGTACAATCATCCGTGCATGTGTTTTTGCAATTGCATTTTATAAAACGTTCATCTATACTGCAATTACCATCAACGACTCGCAAAATGCAGTGGATTCACGTCAAATACAGGTAAATTAAAAGCGTGAATTACGTGTTTATGCTGGACCACGAAGGAAGCTGGTGGTATTCCATCTATGAAACTGTACATAATTGCAATGTGATGTTTCCATTTAATTTGCCGAAAGTGATCATATTCAGAACGATGTTTTATGCATTATTGTTCGGATCTACGGAACCTAGACATCGATATTCCCATGACTGACTCGAATTGGAAACACAGTGGTGTCGTTAACCGCTTGGCACTCACGATGTCGAACTAAATGTCAACGCAAGCGCTTTTAATTTCCGAAATGGTGTTTTAAATATAAAAGTGTATGAGTCGGTGACATAAGAGACTAATTCTAATCACTTTGAAATGTGGCATCGGTGGAAAATATTCCCTCAAGTCAGACCGAATAACTGCACGGCAGGATACACAGCGACAGTTATAAAAGCCTCTACTTGGAAACCCAATCATCGTTCTTGCTCGTGGAAACGACCCCCAGAACAGTTGAGTATATCTACGTTTGTAGTTTATTGTTCTTGTTCGTAGTGAAAATTCCGGAATAGTTGAGTATACCTACGTTTGTAGTTTATCGTTCTAGTTCGTAGTGAAAATTCGCAAATGTTGAGTGTATCTACTTTTTTAGTTTATCATTCTTGTTCGTAGTGGCAACTCCTGAGAAGTTGAATATGTCCACGTTTACAGTTGTGTTGTGTAGTATATTACTGCGTAAAATGGTGATGAGTCAGGATGTGAAAACATTCGAGTGGCGGTGGCCACGGATTATGATTGATGATTTTGTAGCAACAGCGACACTGGGCGTTTCATAAGTGTCTTCGCTAGAAGGCTGGAATCGTAGGATTGTCTTAGAGTTAATTCGGTTTTAAAGGCGGACACGGTGCCTTGGAGAATGTTCGTGCGATTGAGCTAACGATATCCCTCAGGCGGGATTGCATAGCGAGAGAAGGAGCGAAGTCGATATTGCGGGGTCTCACACCCACTCCTGTACGTATTCGCAGAATTGTGCGCAGGCGTCGGCAGTTTTGGAGGTGTGATAGCTGGCGGCTTTCATGTGGGGAAGTGACATACTTACATAGTGGTGTCATAGTAGTAAAGCAATCAAGAATGAGGGAAATGATCGTGTTGTGGAGTCCCTATGCGATGATCAGCATCCAACTGTAAGGATGCAACATCTACTTTGCAATAAACGTCAACAGCTGTCTTCAACACATGAAATACGTAGGAAACTGTATTATAATGAGTGTTATAACATTACCAGTATATTAAGACGCTAATTCTGGAACGCTTTCAAAAAAGACAAACGGCTCCGAAATTACACAAAGTCAGTCTTCCAGGTCGCATCGACAACGATAGCATTTCGGCGGCAATACCACTTCCCGCAACCAGGCTAACTGAAATGGTAACACGGCCGAACGATCAAGTTGCCAGAGAGAGAGAGAGAAACAAAAAACGAGTGCAAGACGATGCAATCGTTTTTCATTCTGGTGCAAGAGACACGAAAAACGCTTTGTAATATATATATATTCGGTTTAATTATATCAAACAGAAAAAAGGAAAGCTGACATTGTTTGTTTTCTCGTTTTTCGTTCTAAAGTTTGCTAACGAAAAATGAAAAGACGGTACATACACGGACCCGGGGTAGTGTTTTCAAATTAATGTAAAAACATTGCCGCAGTGTTTTCCGGAGGGCTGTATAGAAGTTGCTACACCGATACCGTTGTTCATGTATACTGCTCTACTCGGTTTCTGCTGTATGCAGTCATAATTATGCAGTTTTCACAAATAATTTTAGAAATAATTCTCCAACGTATTGTTATTATTAACCGGAACTACTTTCATCAACGGCCTGCAAACAAAGCGTCAAATAAGTTGTACTAGTGAAATACAATATTCGTGAGACGATACCACGTCACGAGCAAAACGAAAGTACTCGGTTTCTGCTGCTTCGTGTTCAGAATCATCGTTGTACGACAAAACGCAACGCATTAACTGTTTACACGCGATGGGCTGTTCGATAACGGTCCCGTGGTAATTAGCTTGAATGGTTGCTTACAATTTGAATAAATTGAAATATTATGGATGTTTAAATCACTGTCACCGATATAATAATAATAATAATAAATGTTATTGATATAGCGCAATATATCCGAATATAAAAAAACTGTTCGGTACAATATAATACTTATTTTACATATAAAAAGTATAATATAATAAGAACCTAATGGGAAATGTAAATGTACATTTCTAAATATATAAATTATATAACATAAAGTATCGGCTAATTATTGACTAGATTTTATTATCTAAACATTACACTGTTTGCTGTTTTAAAATCAATCACGTAATTAAATTAAATAAATACATAAAATGCAGTATAAAAATAAACCATGCAGTGACATTAGAATGAAAATACCTTATAAATAATCTTGAGATGTATTCTTGAAAAGATGTGCCTTTAACTGAGAAACCCCGTCGACCGTATCGTTCCATGTCGTAGAGTGGCACAGTTAGTAGGTTTCTGTCAGCAGAACGAAGCCGGCCCCCTGGTATATACGGCGAGATCAAGTCGACAATGTTCACTGGCGCGAGATGGTGTAGCGCGCAGTACGCCAACAGAAGAATCTTGTAGTTGATCCGCCATTGGACCGGGAGCCAGTGAAGCGTAACGAGGATGGGGGTGATGTGTTGATGGTCGCGACAGTGTTGTCTCGTTATTAGGCGAGCCGCCGCATTTTGTACCCTTTGTAGATTATCGATTAAACGCACGTTCACTCCAAAAAACTGCATTGCCATAACCCAGTCTGGAAGTAACAAGTGCGTGTACAATCGTCTTGCACGCATGGGTTGTCAAACACTTTCTGATTTTAACGATCTTGTGGAGCTGGAAATACGCCGAAATAGGACATGTCACGTGGTCTACGGTCGCTGCCAAAATATGCCTCAAAAACCTCAAAAGAATATCAAAATGCAGCAGAAACCTACATACAGCAGAAACCGCGCAGATGACTATGTCAATGACGATCTCCTGAAAAGCCAAACGATCCGCGTCTAGGGAGCACCAGGGATAGCACTGCTGCGTGCCGTCATCTAGCGGTAGTTGTTTGAATACGTATGTTGAATGCGATCGACAGGTTACGCGACAAAACAGCTTATATTGCCTGTGAAATACTTTCAAATAATATCGATTTGAATCATCCAGCCTGATGAACCTCTTCAGACCAATAACGTGTTAGTTTGATGAAAACACAATTTGAACGGAGATATGCCTTGTTTTACTCATTACTTAATTTACTTATCTTTGTCGTGCCGTGTGGCACATATAGCTCGCACCAGGTCTTGGGCCCTCCTTGCTACTGTGCCCCAGGTCAGCCCAGCAGTCTTCATTTTTCTACTTATTACACTGTGTACTTAAATTGTAATGTAAAGATGATGTATTGCTGAAATGATTATAAATACGCCGGCATATTAACTTGTTGATAGCACTTTGTATATTGCATATATTAATCTAAACCAGATTACAACAACACAATGTGGCGCTCCCTAACGAATGTTGACCACGCAGTTTGACCACTGAAGAATTAAATAACTCTAACTAACTGTAGGTTTCTTTCTTAAAACGTTAGTTAGTAAATCGGAGGCCAATGGTTCACGGAAGCAAGCTAACGCAGTGATCGATTGCTTGTTTTATTAAATACAAAAATGTAAACATATCAAAACAGAGTACTAGATCTTGTATTTATACTGTGCTGCTTGCATGTTACGTTTAAAGCTTTGTCACTGACACTATCATAGAAAAGGTTCAATTTTAGTTGTTTAACCAGCAGCCATTGGTAATATACTGACCTGTCTAAACTACGTTGATCCAATGTGGGTTCTGGCTGGTGCATTAAGAATGAACCGGATTTCCTTGTTCTGGGTACAATGTAGTCTAGATTTATATTTCCTAGTTAAATACATGTGAACAGCTGTACGTCTGCTAGCTTTACCTGTGACCACGTGTGATGTATGTGAACACTTGACCTCCTGCTAACTTTACCTGTGACCACGTGTGACATATGTGAACAGTTGTGCTCCTGCTACCTTTACCTGTGACCACGTGTGACATATGTGAACAGTTGACCTCCTGCTAACTTTACCTGTGACCACGTGTGACATATGTGAACAGTTGTGCTCCTGCTAACTTTACCTGTGACCACATGTGACATATGTGAACAGTTATGTTCCTGCTAACTCTACTTGTGACCACGTGTGACATATGTGAACAGTTGTACTCCTGCTAACTTTACCCGTGACCACGTGTGACATATGTGAACAGTTGTGCTCCTGCTAACTTTACCTGTGACCACATGTGACATATGTGAACAGTTATGTTCCTGCTAACTCTACTTGTGACCACGTGTGACATATGTGAACAGTTGTACTCCTGCTAACTTTACCTGTGACCACGTGTGACATATGTGAACAGTTGTGCTCCTGCTAACTTTACCTGTGACCACGTGTGACATATGTGAACAGTTGTGCTCCTGCTAACTTTACCCGTGACCACGTGTGATGTATGTGAACAGTTGTACTCCTGCTAACTTTACCTGTGACCACGTGTGACATATGTGAACAGTTGACCTCCTGCTAACTTTACCTGTGACCACGTGTGACATATGTGAACAGTTGTGCTCCTGCTAACTTTACCTGTGACCACGTGTGACATATGTGAACAGTTGTGCTCCTGCTAACTTTACCTGTGAGCACGTGTGACATATGTGAACAGTTGCGCTCCTGCTAACTCTACCTGTGACCACGTGTGATGTATGTGAACAGTTGTACTCCTGCCAACTTTACCTGTGACCACGTGTGATGTATGTGAACAGTTGACCTCCTGCTAACTTTACCTGTGACCACGTGTGATGTATGTGAACAGTTGTACTCCTGCCAACTTTACCTGTGAGCACGTGTGATGTATGTGAACAGTTGTACTCCTGCCAACTTTACCTGTGACCATGTGTAATGTATGTGAAAAGTTGACCTCCTGCTAACTTTAATTTTGATTTCTTTCTTAAAACGTTAGTTAGTACATCGGAGGCCAGTGATCCAAGGAAGCGTATTAACGCAGTGATTGGTTGCTTGATTTATTCAATATAAAAATGTAAACGTATAAAACAGAGTACTAGATCTTATATTTATAATGTGCTGCTTGCATGTTACGTTGAAAAAATCGAACAAATAATGTGGTGCTCTGTCATTGACAGTATTATAGACAAGGTTAAATTTTAGTTGTTTAACCCGCAGCCAATGGTAATATTAAAAAGAGTAAGGGTCCAATAATTGACCCTTGTTGGACACCATACGTTGCAGTCGCCGGTTTATGTAAAGCACCACCAATGTCGACTGATTGCTGACGTTCATATAAATATAACTGAAACAGGAATAACCAGTCTAAACTCAATTGATCCAATATAGGTTATGGCTGGTGCATTAAGAAGGAACCGGATTTCCTTGTTCTGGGTACCCTGTAGCCTAGATTTATATTTCCTAGTTAAACCGGAGAACCACGAAGAACAGGCATAGTCAAAATGACATTGTATTAAGGCAGGGGTGAACAATTTGTTTTGTTTTCATATTGACATTTCTTGTTTGCCTCTAACTAACTTTAACTTGGCATTTGATTTATTAATTATCTTCTGAGACGCACCTACAGTTAGTGACTGATTTAACTCTAACTATAAAAGAAGTTTATAGTGAACAGCCGAGGAAATATCATGTATATAAATTAAAAAGAGTAAAGGTCCAATAATTGATCCTTGTTGACACCACACGGTACAGTCGCCGGCTTAGATAAAGCACCACCAATGTCCACTGATTGCTGACGTTCATATAATTATGACTGAGACCAGACTAAAGCAGATTTATGAAGTCTTATTGTTAGCACCATAACTATATAGTTGCCTTTATCCTGTTCCTGTGTTAGGAAGTCAATGAGATGTATCAAATATGTGTCAACAGAACAGGAGGATCTAAAACCAGATTGATGCTCATATGGGAGCTGATGTGCTGTTGATAGACGATTCTCTCTAATAATTTCGAGATTGCATTGAGAATCGAGAACGGCCTGTAGTTACCGGCTTCCAACTTACTATTCTTTTTGTAATTATACATCATCTTTGCTGATTTAATATTGTCTGGAATTTCGCCGGTTGACAAAGATAAATTTTAAACATACGTCAAAGGAGACGCAAACAATTCAAATGAAATCAAATTTATGTGGACACCGCATATCTCTGCAAAGCAGACTCGGGAGTGTTTACAAATAAAAACATTACGTAAGAATACATTACGTAAGTCGTTATAATTTATATTATTATGTAGGCCATATATAAAATTAAAATGTACATGTATGTATTTAAAAAGAAAATAAATTACAAAAAAGCCCGATTAAAGGTCTCTCCTAAAAAGTCCAGAGTCACGTTGGCTTCATAGCGCTAGAAAACGCGTCGGCCGAACCGTTCCATGTTAACTCTAGGAATAACCACGATACACTGGTCGGCCTAGAGAAGAGTGCGACAGGGAACATGAACAGATACACGGTCAGCAAGGTACTGTTGAGTATTAGCATGCTCAGCGCCGTGCACCAGGTCAACAAACTGAATTCGCTTCGCCACAGGTAACAAATGCAGCTCTCGTGGTGCCGCCGTCATGCCTTGTTGTTCACGCCAACGTAAGCAGAGGACTACACGCGCAGCTGATCGCTGGACCATCTCTAGTCGGTGTGACAAGATTCTGGTAATATCATACAGGTCAGGGTTTTCCGAAGTCGAAATCTTAGACTAGGCTTTTTAGCATTTGTCATAATTTCTTTGTTTGTTATTTATATTCATCAGCCTTGTTTGCAATGAAATATGATTTGGCCTGTTTATTTTTTATATATAGGACCTGATTTCGAAGATAAATGTATTTGCCATGCCAACTATGGTCTTTGGTCTTTGGTCTTTTTGAATTTGACAAACGTCTGATGTCTTTCATGAATGAGATCCAATATCTCCCCGGTCAGCCATGAGGGTGTACGCTGTTTAATAAGGACATACTTCAAGGGGGCAATACTATCAATGACGGCCATCAACTTAGATTTAAAAACATAAAAAGCCTCGTGCACCGAGTTAATAGCTAATACACCCAGCCGTCCATCTCTTGCAGTTTTGCTTCACAAGTGACCTTACTGTAGTTTCTGAGCGATCTTATTGTCACACCGTTGGTTTGATTAACAGGACTTTTCTTACATTTGCGTGTACAATATTTTAATTGATGGTCACTTATGCCAACATCTAATACACCACATTGTGTTATTTTAACAGGGTCTGAGACAACGATGGGATCTAAGATGGTGGAAGTTGCACTGGTAATCCTTGTAGACGTGTTATTGAGCTGGGTCATACCAAACATATACATATAATGGTTTAGTACTAGTAAGTAATTTCGATTGCCGAGTCTGTGACCGACGAATCTAACCAAGATTCGGTGATGCCGATCACCGCCACTTTAGTGTTGGCTGCGAGAACTCTTAAAATCGTCAAGTTTCGGCAGAAGACTGCGTGAGTTCAAATGCACAAAGTTGAGACCTTTGAAACATTGAAAGTCTGAGTTTCTCACTCGTTGACTGTTCGACGGGGACACCAGCAGTGAGCAACAGGTGGTCGTCGCCATCAGGATAATATCCCTCATCCCCGAGTGTTGCTTGCGTGAAGATCGGTGGCTGGTGGCTGATATTGTTGTTGGCCGTGTCGTTAGCAAAGGAAGGATGCGAAGTGAGATTTGATCACACAGATAATTAAATAAATCATGTTGCATAGCTCGTCGTATGCATTGTTTGTAAAAACACCAGATCATATGTTGTGTTTCCACTGGCCGCAGGACTCAAGCGTGATTGTTCTACTGCTGGCAATGACACCTTTAAAAAAAAAGAAACATTAATAGTGGTACCGCTATCTATGCTATCAGGGTCTCGGAGGAGATACAGTTGTTCAACGTTACCACATTAATATATAAATGTAATAACACAAATTAATAAAACACTGACGACGGGTATAAAACAAAGCAATTTGTTTCAATTAATTGCACATGCAAACATGTTGTGTACTGTTATCGGCGTGACGGGCGGTAGGCGCTCTGAAAAGGATCTCCGATGCCGTTGTGTTGCATACGCAACAGATCGTTGAAATGTTAAGTGTTAACATTTTCCGTTCCGCACTATATCCTATTTACTGAAGCGAGCGTTGAACTGCCGCGTACACGCTACACAATACGTGAATGGTACGTGAGTGCGTCTACAACAGTACGTCTTGTACAGATTTTACGTGGTTTTAAATACTGATATATTGATTTTATTGTAAAAGCTGCCAATATATCACCCATCGCTATTGTCCTGCACCAACTGTGTCGAGGTCATGCGTGGCTGCACTATTGTGCCCTGATATGTCGAGGCGTCTCTGGGTGCCGATGCCGATCGACCCAATACAACATAGAATCAGCACGGGTCGGTTCGTGTTGTGCCCCCGAAGAATGAACAAGTCGTCGAGTCTCCATCACACACGCGTGACGGCCGGTTTCATCTTGATGGGTCTTCTGCCGATTCTGCTTATGCTGAGTGGGGATGTAAATCCCAACCCCGGACCTAGCCCAACCCATAAACTCTTACCAGAACACTACTAGCATCATCGGCAACTTACAAGACTTTAACATTTTCTTTAGCGATCATGACTACAACTTCATAGCGATAACCGATACATGGCTGCGGGGGGATATTTTCGACAACGAGGTTTTGCCAAATACATACAACATATACAGAAGAGACAGAGACAGCACAGTTGTGGCAAACAAAAAGAAGTGTCGCGGCGGTGGTGCCTTGGTTGCAGTGAGTAATACATACAACTCCAAACGTAGGCTGGATCTGGAAACTGATCTTGAAATAGTATGGACTCAAACGCGCTTGACGGGACAAAGCCTGTACCTAGGGTATGTTTACGTCCCGACCTGGTCGGATGTGGACACCTGGTGAGAGCTCGACAAATCGCTGGAACTGGTCACCGGAGCTATGAACCCTGACAGCGATTGTGTGATACTCTTGGGCGATTTCAATCGTCCAGACATTCAATGGACACCGTCAAACAACATAATAGGCCTTATGCCCCATTCATGGAACAATCCACAGTCCGCACTATGTGTTGGAATGTTATCTGAATACGACCTTGTGCAGTGTAACGCTTGACCACACGTGCAACGAGCACACACTAGATATTGTCTTTGCGCATGGTGCAGAGTGTAATGTTAAGAAAATAGACAAGGCGGTGAAATCCACACACGACGCCCTACATTGTGAACTGTTATATGCCAACCGAACAAAGCAGGAAACCGCTAAATGTTTTGTTTATAACTATCGCAAAGCGGACTTTAGTCAACTGAGACACGTCTTGTATCCCGTTGTCACTTCTCAAGGACAGTACTGACAGTAGTAAGGTAGGTTAATCAGAGTAGAGGTTTTCCGTTTTCCGTTGAGGAAGAGGAAAGTACCCGGATGTAGGTCAAGGTCAAAGGTCAAGGTCAAGTAAACATGTGCATACCAAGGTCAAAAGTCAAGGTCAAGTAACCGGATGTAGGTCAAGGTCAAATATCAAGTGGCGCCACATATCGGATAGGTAATGAACTAAAACAGCGACACCTGTCGGACATGTCATTAACTAAAACCGTGTCACCTAGCGGATTTTGTTGGAACTAAATTAGCGCCACATATCAGATATTTTATGTACTAAATTATCCCTAGCGGATATGATATGAACTACAAGTGATGCCACCTGGTGGATAAGTTGTGAACTCAATGTTCGAGTACTGCCAAAATTCGTGTCTCTTGCACGCTTGCGTGCAATGGAGCCCCCTCACGGATAGATCATGAACTACAAACATCATCCCTGGCGGACAAGTATTGAACTAAATATCGATACTGCTTAAATTCGTGTCTCTTGTTTCTTTTTTTCTTCTCTTTTTACTATAAAAATAGGTCAAAGACGTCATTAAATAGGTCAGTGACGACGTTAAATAGCCCATTGCGCATGCGCATTTGTGTCTTTTCTTATATGGTATAGGTTGTGGACCATTTTGTTGAGGTATAACGCCCTCCTAGCCTATATATTTACAACTTTAACATAGGTCCAAACCTGACGAATCGGTAGAGAACTAGTAAAATAAGTCAAATTATGGCATCTCTGGTTACCATACAGATCTACGACCTTCCCATCACCCTGTTTGTAAATTTTTCCCTATCTATGTCTCTTATTACTAGCATACATCGACTGCTTCCTGTGTTAACAAAGACGTGTTTGTCAATTTTTGCTTACCTACGTATGGTATTAGTGACAGACGTGAAGTGATTCCTGAACATGTAACATTCTTTGAAACATCTTTATCGACAAAATCAAGGTCTTAGGACATGTTTGTTTGTTGCGAGCGTGAGCGTGCTCACCCTGTATGACGTCATTAAACTGCTATGCGCAGTAATTTTGTAAGCGAGGTGAGTTGGTCAAACAGGTATTGCTTTGGTTAGCCATTGTTTTGAGTTTTCGCGCTTGAATATAATCCCATTATGTGACATCATCAACAGTGACGTCATGGTATGCGCTGTAATTATATACGCGAGGTGAGTTGGTTATACAGGTACTGATTTGGTTAGCCATCGTTTTGAACTTGTGCACTTGAATATAAGCCCATCATGTGATGTTATGGTCAGTGACGTTGTGTTACAGCGAGTGGAAAATTCCCCGTAAAAGGTCATTCTAGAAGTTTCTTTGATACTTTTGTCAACACACTACAAAAAAAACGCTACTCTGTGAGGTGAATTGGTCAAACAGGTAGTGATCTGGTTAGCCAACGTTTTGAGCTCTCGTCACAAAAGAGTATTAACTATTCTCATAGATTAGAAATTTCGTGTTCGATCGGCACGCCCACGTGACCTTTATGTTCTGTCGAACTGTTATAAAAGGCCTGTGTCTGTTTTTGTGGTCAATATATCTTACATTTTGGAAGATGAAAAACATGACTAGTGATAACGTCCGGCAAGGGATTTTGCTACCGAAGGCGCAGCCTTCTCCGGCTGCGGGCCCATTCGACCTCTCGACCCCGACAATCAACCCGGACCAACAGCAATGACCAGTTCAACGATCAGTCCGACGACCAGTTCGACGATCAAACCAATTTCGTCTCTGTCATCAGCTCCGTCAACCAACCCAACCATCAACCTGACATCGTCACCTCCGACGAAGCGTCGGAAGCTTTTGCCTCGTTATGCCTGCTGCATGTGTGGCAGTACCTTCAGTTGTAAAGGGAGTTGGAACATTCATGTGAAGCAGGGCTACTGCCAAAGGAAGCGAGATAAGCAGCGGCGGTGTAAAGAACAACTTGAAGAGATAATAGTAAGTTTCAATTTCTCATAGTGTTCAAATGCCATTCATGGCATTTTGTTAGAACATTTTCAAAAGCCTGATACAAAGAACATAATATTATATTTCTCTTATACATATCAGTTGACCATGCGCTCATCCCTTCACTGTTTCAGCGGCAAGAAAACGAGCCCATTGCTGCAACCGTCGTTACTTCTGCTTCTTCTCCACATGTCGCGAGAACTGGCAACCGACCACAGTTACCATCTGTCAACCGACCACCATCACCGTTGTACCACGATAGTGCTATGGCTAACGACATCCTCAAAACACCCAACTTCCACGCACCTGCAGCCTTCAACGACATCAACTTAGACGAACCAATTAGCCGACCGTTCGTGACAACTTCTGCCGACACGGCCGATGTGACAACTTCCGCTCCTGCCGATGTCAGAACTTCCCCTGCCATCACTTCAAAACGACTACCAAAACTTCTATGCATCGGAGCCCTCTACCGCGGGGCTGGAGAGCCTATCTGTTCGATGTGTACCATTGATTTCCCTGTGACCGAAATGAAGAAGACCCTTGCACGTCACATAGCATGTATCATCTTTGAACTCTCAAGACGACAATGCCGTGGTTGCAAGATAGACCATCGTAGTAAATTTCATCACGATTGTATGTTATCTGATGACATTCAAATTTGCATGCACTTTGACGAGGCTGTCGAGACCATTAATTCAACTGCAGTGGTGAAAGACTGTTTGAGTGTTTTGTTAGACGCAGGTGTGAAGCTATCCGACGTGACAGTCGAACAGTTGTGTAATATCAATACTTGGTAAGAACTCTCTTTTGTCTTATACACCATTAAACTTTACAAGACTCTGTATCAATGTCTAGTCTCTGGTTCTCTTAGTGATGGAGCGTGACATGTAAATACGTTTGTGTTGTTCACGAATAAACTATGCAAACCTCATATTGTGTCTTTGTCATAGTGTAATGCAAAGCATACGTTGGTAACCTTACTAATAGTCTTACACTTCACAAGAATGTATGTGTGTAGTTCAGTAGAGATGATAGCCAGTTATGTGTGTGTGTAGTTCAGTAGAGATGATAGCCACTTATGTCTGTGTAGTTCAGTACAGAGATGTTAACCCCTTATGTCTGTGTGTAGTTTAGTACAGAGATGATAGCCAGTTATGTCTGTGTTTAGTTCAGTACAGAGATGATAGCCAGTTATGTCTGTGTGTAGTTTAGTAGAGATGATAGCCAGTTACGTATGTGTGTAGTTAAGTAGAGATGACAGTCAGTTATGTATATGTGTATTTCAGTAGAGACGTTAGCCAGTTATGTATCTGTGTAGTTCAGTACAGATATGTTAACCACTTATGTCTGTGTGTAGTTTAGTACAGAGATGATAGTCAGTTATGTCTGTGTTTAGTTCAGTACAGAGATGATAGCCAGTTATGTCTGTGTGTAGTTTAGTAGATATGATAGCCAGTTACGTATGTGTGTAGTTAAGTAGAGATGACAGTCAGTTATGTATATGTGTATTTCAGTAGAGACGTTAGCCAGTTATGTATCTGTGTAGTTCAGTACAGATATGTTAACCACTTATGTCTGTGTGTAGTTTAGTACAGAGATGATAGCCAGTTATGTCTGTGTTTAGTTCAGTACAGAGATGATAGCCAGTTATGTCTGTGTGTAGTTTAGTAGAGATGATAGCCAGTTACGTATGTGTGTAGTTAAGTAGAGATGACAGTCAGTTATGTATATGTGTATTTCAGTAGAGACGTTAGCCAGTTATGTATCTGTGTAGTTCAGTACAGATATGTTAACCACTTATGTCTGTGTGCAGTTCAGTACAGAGATGAGAGCCAGTTATGTATGCGTGTAGTTCAGTAGAGATGATAGCCACTTATGTCTGTGTAGTTCAGTACAGAGTTGTTAACCACTTATGTTTGTGTGTAATTCAGTACAGAGATGATAGCCAGTTATGTCTGTGTCTAGTTCAGTACAGAGATGATAGCCAGTTATGTATGTGTGTAGTTCAGTAGAGATGACAGCCAGTTATGTATGTGTGTAGTTCAGTACAGAGATGATAGCCAGTTATATATGTGTGCAGTTCAGTAGAGATGATAGCCAGTTATGTCTGTGTGGAGTTAAGTAGAGATGATAGCCAGTTATGGCTGTGTGTAGTTCAGTACAGAGATGTTAGCTGTTATGTCGGTGTGTAGTTCAGTAAAAACGTTAGTCGGTTATGTATGTGTGTAGTTCAGTAGAGATGATAGCCAGTTACGTATGTGTGTAGTTAAGTAGAGATGACAGTCAGTTTTGTCTGTGTATTGTTCAGTAGAGATGACAGCCAGTTATGTCTGTGTGTAGTTTTGTAAAGAGATGTTAGTCTGTTATGTCGGTGTGTAGTTCAGTAAAAACGTTAGTCGGTTATGTATGTGTGTAGTTCAGTACAGAGACGTTAGCCAGTTATGTCTATGTATAGGTCAGTAGAGACGTTTTGAACTTGCGCACTTGAATGTAATTTCATCATGTGACGTCATGGTCAGTGAGTGACGTCATGGTACGTGCAGTCATTTTGACCAACACGTTGCACAAACTGAACTTAGACCAACTAGTCGTACAAACAAAACACTACACTTTGACCTATACGCTGCACGAATTGAATTCAGACCAACTAGTTGTACAAACGAAACACTAAACTTAGCCGAACACGTGGTACGAATTGAACTCAGACCAACTAGTCGGACAAACGAAACACTACATGTTGACCAACAGGTTACACAAATTGAACTTAGACCAACTAGTCGGACAAACGAAACACTACACTTTGACCAACACGTTGCACGAATTGAACTCAGACCAACTAGTCGGACAAACGAAACACTACACTTTGACCAACAGGTTGCACAAATTGAACTTAGACCAACTAGTTGTACAAACGGAACACTACACTTTGACCAACAGGTTGCACAAATTGAACTTAGACCAACTAGTTGTACAAACGAAACACTAAACTTTGACTAGCGAGCGACAAGAACCAAACTTGTCGGACAAACGAAACACCAAACTTAACAGGTTACTGCGTCAAAGTCCACCAAAACGAGGCAAATAGACGGTTTATCACGTGAGATTCCATCAATTTGACGGAATACCATCAGAATAGACGGGTTACCGCGTGAGATTCCATCAATTTGATGGAATTCCATCAGAATAGATGGTTTATCACGTGAGATTCCATCAATTTGACGGAATTCCATCAGAATAGGCGGGTTACTGCGTGAGATTCCATCAATTTGATGGAATTCCATCAGAATAGACGGGTTACTGCGTGAGATTCCATGAATTTGATGGAATTCCACCAGAATAGACGGTTTATCACGTGAGATTCCATCAATTTGACGGAATTCCATCAGAATAGACGGGTTACCGCGTGATATTCCATAAATTCGATGGAATTCCATCAGAATGGACGGTTTATCGCGTGAGATTCCATCAATTTGACGGAATTCCATCAGAATAGACGGGTTACCTCGTGAGATTCCATCAATTTGACGGAATTCCATTAGAATAGACGGTTTATCACGTGAGATTCCATCAAAAGGGAGCAAATAGACGGCTTATCGCATCAAACCCCTCCTTTTTCAGGCAATTCGACGTGTTATCGCGTCAAATCCCTCCCATTTCAGGCAATTCGACGTGTTATCGCGTGACATCTCACTGCTTTCAAGCAATTCGACGTGTTATCGCGTGACATCTCACCGCTTTCAGGGAATACGACGGGTTATCGCGTGACATCTCTACCAAACGTAGCGCACGAGACTACGGCCGAGACATTGCATGAGACTACGGACGAGACATCGCATGAGACTACGTGTTCCAAGAACCATTCCTTTGTTTACATTTGAACAGTAAACACGTACATCATGAGCTTATGGACTAGTCTACCAGCTATCAACAAGCCTAAATCATCATCATCATCATCACGTGCAGCCTTCCAGTACCCAGATTGCAAGAGACATTTCACACGTCGAGACAACTTGAAACGACACAGTGTCCTCAGTCGCTGTGCACTGTCAACAAACGCTACTTTGCTGAAATCACTTGTCCTGGCACTCACTGCGACATCTGTGTAACACCAAACACTTCTGATGGAATTCCATCAAATTGATGGAATCTCACGCGACAAACCGTCTATTCTTATGGAATTCCATCAAATTGATGGAATCTCACGCGGTAACCCGTATATTCTGATGGAATTCCGTCAAATTGATGGAATATCACGTGATAAACCGTCTATTTGCCTCGTTTTGGTGGAATTTGACGCAGTAACCTGTTAAGTTTGGTGTTTCGTTTGTCCGACAAGTTTGGTTCTTGTCGCTCGCTAGTCAAAGTTTAGTGTTTCGTTTATACAACTAGTTGGTCTAAGTTCAATTTGTGCAACCTGTTGGTCAAAGTGTAGTGTTCCGTTTGTACAACTAGTTGGTCTAAGTTCAATTTGTGCAACCTGTTGGTCAAAGTGTAGTGTTTCGTTTGTCCGACTAGTTGGTCTGAGTTCAATTCGTGTAACGTGTTGGTCAAAGTGTAGTGTTTCGTTTGTCCGACTAGTTGGTTAAGTTCAATTTGTGTAACCTGTTGGTCAAAGTGTAGTGTTTCGTTTGTCCGACTAGTTGGTCTGAGTTCAATTCGTACCACGTGTTCGGCTAAGTTTAGTGTTTCGTTTGTACAACTAGTTGGTCTGAATTCAATTCGTGCAGCGTATTGGTCAAAGTGTAGTGTTTTGTTTGACCGACTAGTTGGTCTGGGTTCAATTTGTGCAACCTGTTGGTCAAAGTGTAGTGTTTCGTTTGTCCGACTAGTTGGTCTGAGTTCAATTCGTGCAACTTGTTGGTCAAAGTATAGTGTTTCGTTTGTCCGACTAGTTGGTCTAAGTTAAATTTGTGTAACCTGTTGGTCAAAGTGTAGTGTTTCGTTTGTCCGACTAGTTGGTCTGAGTTCAATTCGTACCACGTGTTCGGCTAAGTTTAGTGTTTCGTTTGTACAACTAGTTGGTCTGAATTCAATTCGTGCAGCGTATTGGTCAAAGTGTAGTGTTTTGTTTGACCGACTAGTTGGTCTGGGTTCAATTTGTGCAACCTGTTGGTCAAAGTGTAGTGTTTCGTTTGTCCGACTAGTTGGTCTGAGTTCAATTCGTGCAACTTGTTGGTCAAAGTATAGTGTTTCGTTTGTCCGACTAGTTGGTCTAAGTTAAATTTGTGTAACCTGTTGGTCAAAGTGTAGTGTTTCGTTTGTCCGACTAGTTGGTCTGAGTTCAATTCGTACCACGTGTTCGGCTAAGTTTAGTGTTTCGTTTGTACAACTAGTTGGTCTGAATTCAATTCGTGCAGCGTGTTGGTCAAAGTGTAGTGTTTCGTTTGTCCGACTAGTTGGTCTGAGTTCAATTTGTGCAAAGTGTTGGTCAAAATGACTGCATGTACCATGACGTCATTCACTGACCATGACGTCACATGATGAAATTACATTCAAGTGCGCAAGTTCAAAACGATGGCTAACCAAAGCACTCCTGTTTAACCAACTCACCTCGCGTACAACATTACTGCGCGTGTCATGACGTCACTCACACTGAACTACACATACATAACTGGCTAACGTCTCTACTGAACTATACATAGACATAACTGGCTAACGTCTCTGTACTGAACTACACACATACATAACCGACTAACGTTTTTACCGAACTACACACTGACATAACAGGCTAACATCTCTGTACTGAACTACACACAGACATAACTGGCTGTCATCTCTACTGAACAATACACAGACATAACTGACTGTCATCTCTACTTAACTACACACATACGTAACTGGCTATCATCTCTACTGAACTACACACATACATAACCGACTAACGTTTTTACTGAACTACACACCGACATAACAGGCTAACATCTCTGTACTGAACTACACACAGACATAACTAGCTATCATCTCTACTTAACTACTCACAAACATAACTGGCTATCATCTCTACTGAACTACACACAGATATAACTGGCTATCATCTCTGTACAGAACTAAACACAGACATAACTGGCTATCATCTCTACTGAACTACTCACATACATAACTGGCTATCATAGCTGTACTGAACTACACACATACATAACTGGCTATAATCTCAGTACTGAACTACACGCAAACATAAGTGGTTAACATCTCTGTACTGAACTACACAGACATAAGTGGCTATCATATCTACTGAACTACACACAGACATAACTGGCTATAATCTCTACTGAACTACACACATACATAACTGGCTATCATCTCTGTACTGAACTATACACAGACATAAGTGGTTAACATATCTGTACTGAACTACACAGATACATAACTGGCTAACGTCTCTACTGAAATACACATATACATAACTGGCTAACGTCTCTACTGAAATACACATATACACAACTGGCTATCATCTCTACTGAACTACACCCATACATAACTGGCTATCATCTCTACAGAACTACACACAGACATAACTGGCTATCATCTCTGTACTGAACTACACACATACATAACTGGCTATCATCTCTGTACTGAACTACACACATACATAAGTGGTTAACATATCTGTACTGAACTACACAGACATAAGTGGCTATCATCTCTACTGAACTACACACATATATTACTGGCTATCATCTCTACTGAACTACACACAGACATACTTGTGAAGTGTAAGACTATTAGTAAGGTTCCCAACGTATGCTTTGCATTACACTATGACAAAGACACAAGGTGAGGTTTGCACAGTTTATTCGTGAGCAACACAAACGTATTTACATGTCACGCTCCATAACTAAAAGAACCAGAGATTAGACATTGATACAGAGTCTTGTAAAGTTTAATGGTGTATAAGACAAAAGAAAGTTCTTACCAAGTATTGATATTACACAATTGTTCGACTGTCACGTCGGCTAGCTTCACACCTGCGTCTAACAAAACACTCAAACAATCTTTCACCACTGCAGTTGAATTAATGGTCTCGACAGCCTCGTCAAAGTGCATGCAAATTTGAATGTCATCAGATAACATACAATCGTGATGAAATTTACTACGATGGTCTATCTTGCAACCACGGCATTGTCGTCTTGAGAATTCAAAGATGATACATGCTATGTGACGTGCAAGCGTCTTCTTCATTTCGGTCACAGGGAAATCAAAGGTAGACATCAAAAAGATAGGCTCTCCAGCCCCGCGGTAGAGGGCTCCGATGCATAGAAGTTTTGTTAGTCGTTGAAGTGATGGCAGTAGGGGAAGTTGTGACATCGGCAGGAGCGGAAGTTGTGACATGGGCAGTATCAGTGATAGTTCTGACATCGACAGGAATGGCCGAAGTTGTCTCATCGACAGGAATGGCCGAAGTTGTCACATCGGCCGTGTCGGCAGAAGTTGTCACGAACGGTCGGCAAATTTGTTCGTCTAAGTTGATGTCGTTGAAGGCTGCAGGTGCGTGGAAGTTGGGTGTTTTGAGGATGACGTTAGCCATAGTACTATCGTGGTACAACTGTGATGGTGGTCGGTTGACAGATGGTAACTGTGGTCGGTTGCCAGTTCTCGCGACATGTGGAGAAGAAGCAGAAGTAGCGACGGTTGTAGCAATGGGCTCGTTTTCTTGCCGCTGAAACAGTGAAGGGATGATCGCATGGTCAACTGATATGTATAAGAGAAATATAATATTATGTTCTTTGTATCAGGCTTTTGAAAATGTTCTAACAAAATGCCATGAATAGCATTTGAACACTATGAGAAATTGAAACTTACTATTATCTCTTCAAGTTGTTCTTTACACCGCCGCTGCTTATCTCGCTTCCTTTGGCAGTAGCCCTGCTTCACATGAATGTTCCAACTCCCTTTGCAACTGAAGGTACTGCCACACATGCAGCAGGCATAACGAGGCAAAAGCTTCCGACGCTTCGTCGGAGGTGACGATGTCAGGTTGATGGTTGGGTTGGTTGACGGAGCTGATGACAGAGACGAAATTGGTTTGATCGTCGAACTGGTCGTCAGACTGGTCGTCGGACTGATCGTTGAACTGGTCGTTGGCTGTTGGTCCGGGTTGATTGTCGGGGTCGAGAGGTCGAGTGGGCCAGTAGCCGGAGAAGGCTGCGCCTTCGGTAGCAAAATCCCTCGCCGGACGTTATCACTAGTCATGTTGTTCATCTTCCAAAATGTAAGATATAATGACCACAAAAACAGACGCTGGTCTTTTATAACAGTTCGACAGAACATAAAGGTCACGTGGGCGTGCCGAACGAACACGAAATTTCTAATCTATGAGAATAGTTAATACTCTTTTGTGACGAGAGCTCAAAACGATGGCTAACCAGATCACTACCTGTTTGACCAATTAGCGTCTGTTTTGTAGTGTGTTGACAAAAGTATCAAAGTGTAGTGTGTTGACAAAAGTATTAAAGAAACTTTCCACTCGCTGTAACACAACGTCACTGACCATAACATCACATGATGGGCTTATATTCAAGTGCACAAATTCAAAACGATGGCTAACCAAATCACTACCTGTGTAACCAACTCACCTCGCGTATAGAATTACAGCGCATACCATGACGTCACTGTTGATGATGTCACATAATGAGATTATATTCAAGCGGGAAAACTCAAAACAATGGCTAACCAAAGCAATACCTGTTTGACCAACTCACCTCGCTTACAAAATTACTGCGCATAGCAGTTTAATGACGTCATACAGGGTGCGCACGCTCACGCTCGCAACAAACAAACATGTCCTAAGACCTTGATTTTGTTGATAAAGATGTCTCAAAGAATGTTACATGTTCAGGAATCACTTTACGTCTGTCACTAATACCATACGTAGGTACGCAAAAATTGACAAACACGTCTTTGTTAACAGAGGAAGCAGTCGCTGTATGCTAGTAATAAGAGACATTGATAGGGAAAAATTTACAAACAGGGTAGGGGAACGTCGTAGATCTGTATGGTAACCAGAGATGCCATAATTTGACTTATTTTACTAGTTCTCTACCGATTCGTCAGGTTTGGACTTATGATAAAGTTGTAAATGTATAGGCTAGGAGGGCGTTATACCTCAAAAAATGGTCCACAACCTATAACATATAAGAAAAGACACCATTGCGCATGCGCAATGGGCTATTTAACGTCGTCACTGACCTATTTAATGACGTCTTTGACCTATTTTTATAGTAAAAAGAGAAAAAAAGAAACAAGAGACACGAATTTAAGCAGTATCGATATTTAGTTCAATACTTGTCCGCCTTTGACATTGACCTTTGACATTGACTTACATCCGGGTACTTGAGCTTGAACGTTGACCTTGGTCTACATCTGGGTACTTGACCTTGACATTTGACCTTGACCTACATCCGGATACTTTCCTCTTCCTCTTCCTCTTCCTAAACGGATAACGGAAAACCTCTACGCTGATTAACCTACCTTACTACTACTGACAACGAGGACATATTTGATGTATTTTATGACATTTTGTATGCTGCCATAAACGAATGCGTTCCTCGTATCTTCATTGGTGGACATAAATACCCAATATGGTATGATAACGATATGATCGCAACCTTGAAAGAGAAAGACACCGCACACAAAGCATGGAAACGCTTACATTCGTTATCTGATTACCAAGTATTTTCTGAACTACGAACCACTTTTAAGAAACTTAAGAGAGAAAGGTATTGTGTCTACATATCGGAAATTGAAAAGTCCGTTAAACAAAACACCAAACGTCTATTCAGTTTTGCCAAAAGCAAACAAACTAATGTAAAACTTCCTACCTCAATGGTATATAAAGGCACTGAGGCAGACAGTCCAGCTGACATAGCAGAATTATTTTCTGACCACTTCGAATATGTTTTTACATTAGTAGATAACCTTGTTTATTCAAATATTCCCTCCTTTCAATCCGACTCAATGACTAATATCAATGTGTCTTATGATGATGTCATCGGGGTACTAAGAACCACCGATGTAAACAAAGCAGTCCTGCGGTCCTGACAAGATATCAGGTGTAATCCTTAGGGAATGTGTTACCGAATCAGCAGTAAACTGTGGAACTTTTCCAACTTGTTTTAAAGGGGCAAATGTTGTTCCAGATTCAAGTAGGGAAATAAATGAAATGTGTGCAACTACAGACCTATATCTCTGTTACTGCTATTTAGCAAAGATTTTGAGAAAGTCGTATACGACTCATTGTATGAGCACGTGCGTAACACAATTTCGGGCAGCCAACACGGATGTGTGAGGTGTAAAAGTATAGTATATAATCTAGCTTGTTACTTGAACGGCATTTCTGAATCTATTGACAACAAGAAACAGGTTTATTCTGTTTATTTGGACTTCAGTAAAGCTTTTGATTGTTAATTCACAAGCTTAGCTCATATGGCTATTCCGGGCAATGTATAGAGTGGTTGCAGTCTTACCTTGTCAACCGTAAACAACGCGTGGTTCTCGAAGGCAAAACATCCGACTGGAAGCCGGTGTTGTCTGGTGTACCACAAGGTTCACAAATTGGACCACTTCTGTTTATCTTGTATATTAACGATCTCACTAATCATGTCGATTCATATGAAATGTCACTGTATGCTGATGATTCCAAATTGTTTAAAGAAATTACGTCGGTGACCGATTGTCAGTTGGTGCAGAAGGATCTGGACAGTGTATGTCTTTGGTGTGAGACATGGCACCTTAAACTTAACGTTGAGAAATACTGCATAATGTCATTCACTAACAAAAAGAAACGTATATTCTCTGACTACACGATGTTAGGCCAGTCTCTGCCCAAGGTCACCGCTGTCAAAGATCTCGGTATCACATTGACCGAGACAGTTTGACTTTTAAAGATCATATTAATCGTTGTGTTTGTAAAGCTTTTAAGATGAGTGGTTTTATTAAGCGCGTTTGCACAATATTTACCGATGTACAGGCTTTGCGATCCTTGTATATATATCTCTAGTCAGAAGCCAGTTGGAGTATTGCAGTTTTATCTGGAATCCCTGGCAACGTACGTTTATTGACAAAAGGGGCTATCCAATTTCACTGTCCTTCATGATCTCTACGAAACTACCTTTTAGAGTTTCAATAGCAGAATCGAATCAACATTAGAAAACATTGTGTTTTGAATAGATGTATAACTACTTTCAACACATTGTATTTAAGTGATCCAACTTGTTATATATTTTCAGGAGCTGAAACCTTTAGATCCTCAATTCAAAATTATTTATATGTATAACGGTTGTTTGTGTGGTAAATTTGATGTTGATATTGTGCGTTTTTTATTGTTCTTATTATTTTTATTATTCTATTATTGTTTTATTATTTATATGTATTGTTTCAGTTGTCAGTCCTGTTACTGGGTCCACGGGACCTGATGGAATCTGAATAAATACAATACAATACCATCCCTTATAAATCTTGGTGACATTTGATCTAAACAATTGCTCGAATTCATGTTGTTCAGGATCCCTAATACTTCGTTTTCGGTGACTTCACTAAAATTGAAATTTTACTGGTGACACACAATGATCTGTAATATTCTTGGATGTGTTACCACTCATATTTTCTATTACTTCGTGGAAGTTTGTCAACCAGTGTTGAGGCTGTGTTAATAAAAAAATTAAGTACTCAGACACCTTTAATTTATCAAAACAAATGGTACTGTCGAAATCAAGTCCTATGCTTCCTGGCTTAGTTTTACGTTGAGACGAAGTTCCGAGGCTTTTTAGCATTTGCCATAATTAATTTTCTTCGGTTGTTGTTTATATTCATCAGCCTTGTTGTCTATGAAATCTGATTTAGCCTGTTTCTTCATATATTGGACCAGATTCCGAAAATAAATGTGTTTGCCATGCTAACTATGGTCTTTGGTCTTTTTGAATTTGGCAAACGCCCGATCTCTTTCATGAATGAGATCCAATATATCGCCGGTCATCCAAATACGGACATACTTCAAGGGGGAAATACTATCAGTAATGACCATCAAGTTAGATTTGAAAAGATAAAACGCCTCGTACACATAGTTAATAGCTAAGCTTCACAAATGCCCTTACTGTAGTTTCTGAGCGATCTTGATGTCATACCGTTGTATTGATTTGCAGGATGTTTCTTACATTTGCGCGTACAATATATTAATTGATGGTCATTTATGCCAACTTCTAATATACCACATTGTGTTATTTTAACAGGGTCTGAGACAACGATGAGATCTAAGATGGTGGATGGTGGACGTATGGTGTATTGTACAGCGCCACTAACAACTTTGGATCTGTCGCTATAACAAATTAAATGTATTATTATTATTATTCAGCCCACACAGTTTCTAGATTAGTAGATACGTCGTCTTTCGGTTTGAAAGCAATGTCACTTCTTGTGTAAATTCATACACCAACGCCCTCGCGATTCCTGTCGCGCCGGAGAATAGCGAGGTCAGTCATTTCGTTTACCGAGTCAGTGACCAACGAATCTAACCAAGACTCGCTGACGCTGATCACCGCCACTTTAGTGTTGGCTGCGAGAACTTTTAAATCGTCAAGTTTCAGCAGAAGACTGCGCGAGTTCAACTGCACAAAGTTGACACCCTTTGAATGTATGCATTCAAAGTCAGTGGGTTTCTCACTCGTTGACTGTTAGACGGGGGTCACCAGCAGTGTGCGACAGGTGGTTGTCGCCATCAGGATAACGTTCCTCATCCGCGAGGGTTGCTTGCGTGAAGATCGGTGGTTGGTGGCTGATGTTGTTATTGGCCGTGTCGTTAGCAAACGGGAGATGTCAAGTGAGATTGGATTGCACAGATAATTAAAGAAATCACCGCTGTTGCATAGCTCGTCGTATGCATCGTTTGTAACAACATCAGCATATTTGTTGTGTGTCCACTGGCCGCAGGAGTCAAGCGAGATTGCTCTACTGCGGGCAGTGACACCTTTTTTGAAGAAGAAACATTAATAGTGGTACCGCTAGACTTCCTGATGCTATCAGCGTCTCGGAGAAGATACAGTTGCCCAACGTTAGCACATTAGTATATAAAGGTAAACCACAACTTAATGAAAAATCTAACGACGAGTATAAGACAAAGCAATTTGTTTCAATTAATTGCACATACTAACATGTGTACTGTTATCGGCCGATATGGTAGGCCCGACCTCTTTTTGTACCAACAAAGTAAATGAACAACAATGAATCGATCGTGAAGAGAAAATGAGTGGAAACAACAAGTAAGGTTTCAAAACAAGCCGTCACATTTAGAATATTACGCCTTTTAGTCAGCGCCTGATATATTTACAGCTGGTGTTCCTTTGTGTCGTGCTGTAATTTGTCTGAGTACTCGTTTTGTCTGCGATGAAAAACTATCAAAACAGTCGAGCCTGAGTTAAGTGGTGAAGCGGACAAAATGTACAATGCTTGCGTCGTTCTTCACGCATTTCAGGATATGGGATATAGGATAGAAGTAACACAAAGCTTCCACACCGCAACACAACCGTCGAGAGATGTAGACAATGGTCGTTCGCCAGTAATGTGTTCGCGCAATTTCCGAAAGGTTAGTCAGTTGTTTAGGACCCATTAAAACTGTGACAGGCTGTGTAGCAAACTGATTTCAAGCTGACACAAATTAATAATGGAAGAGTGTAGCGATCCTTGTGTGTGCCAAGCCGAACAGAGCTGCCTGGCTGGGAATGTATAATACAAACGAGCCCCGGTATTTAAACACCTTGAAGATGCTATCACAATTTTATTGTTGCAAATATAGTGATCCGTATGCACACGTGTTTATGTACGCACGTGTTTATGTACGCACGTGTTTATGTACGCACGTGTTTATGTACGCACGTGTTTATGTACCCACGTGTTTATGTACGCACGCGTTTATGTACGCATGCGTTTATGGACGCACGTGTTTATGTACGCACGTGTTTATGTAAGCACGTGTTTATGTACGCATGTGTTTATGTACGCACGTGTTTATGTACGCATGTGTGCAGAGTGCCTGTGTGAATATTAGTGTGTATGGTTGTATGTGCAGGTGTAGATTTGTCCGGTTGTACGAGTGTGTATATGTGTGTTTGTCCGTGTATAAATATTTGCGATTATATTTGCATTCGTATACATATTCAAGTGTTAGTATATGCGTGCGTGCGTGCGTGCGAGCAGGTGTGTGTGTTTGTGAGTGTGTGTGTTTGTGTGCGTGTGTGTATGGGGGGGCATGTCAATGTGGGCGTGTGTGGGGTTGGTGGGTGGGCGTGTGTGTGTGTGTGTGTGTGCGTGTGGTGTGTGTGTGTGTGTGTGTGTGTGTGTGTGTGTGTGTGTGAGTGTGTGTTTGGTGTGTGTGTGTGTGTGTGTGTGTTTGGTACGATGCATGACACAATACTCCCGTCACCAATATTTATTTAACCTGCTATTCCGTGTATGGTGGCGGAACTGTTAAGAACATGTGTAATTGTGTTATGGCTAATCAGAAACAAAATTGTAAACCAGTGTATGTTGTTAAATATGTGTTACAATGTGCCAACTGTCAAAGCTGAAGTCTTCTTAGTAATGTGTTAGAGTTATCATAAATATGTTGTTAACTATTCCACACATTTGATAAGTCCGCGCTTACCATATCAACAATGAGCCCACAAAAACAAAGTCGATACCAGTTTCAAGCCTTATCTTTATATTAAAACCCATTTATGTGGCAGGACTAACCTGCTAGAGAGGATATATATATATATATGTATATATATATATACATATATATATATATGTATATATATTTATATATATATTTATATGTATATATATATATATATATAAATATATAAAGAAAAAGTAAAGTAAAGGTAAGTTCTTTTATAGCGCTGTATCCAGTCCACTGGGCTGCTGAAAGCGCTTTACAATTCACTCCCTGGCAGACCTGTTCAATCGAACACCATCTCCACTTCTCTGGGAAGCATTCAGCCACGCTGCAATTAATGTGCGAAGACTATTCGTACACAAATATCCACCACTGTCTATAGCCAGGTTCTCATTCACACAGCTGAGTGAACTGAAGCTTGACTTACTTGACGTAAGTGCCATGTTCGGATTCGAGCCTGGGCAGTTCCCTGAACGTTCTCCGACTGGAGCGGTTCTGGCATATCTGGGCGGCTGTGGTGATGTCAAAGCCAGCAGTGGCCAGGTCATGGGCGACTGAATTGGACCACCGAGTCTTGGGCCGTCCTCTCGGGCGGTGCCATCCTGTTGTTTTAGGATTATAAAGTCGTAGACTCGGCGGGCCGGGACGGTGCACGTCTTGCGATGAAGGTGTCAATATAGTCCAGTCATTTTACGGTAAAAAAAGGCTCAACCTAATTGCAACAGAAAGTTTGTTATGTGGAACATACTCAGTTATATGTCCACTATGACATATCAAAAATAGAAATGAATCGTATGAGGGCAAACCCCCCAAAACGCAAAAAATGTAGATCCCCAAATAGTCCAAATATACTACTAATCATTATAAGGGCACTTGTAGTTTAGATGTACAGATAATCTTACCTGGTTTTGTTACATATTTGACATCTGCTGATCTGTTAGAAACATTATCATGTGCATTGAATCAGCCAATAGTAGTTTAATATGAATATTTTGAAAATAAATGAAACACAGAATTATAACTTTGAATGTTAAGATGCCCCCCAGAGCTACGGCCAAATCGTGCTGTGTCATGTGTAGGTACATATTCCCGGTGAGGTAAGTTAATAAACTAGTCATATACTGTTATTAAAAGTTGATGTTATATCTTATAAGAACATACATGCTACTGATTTGTAAATATATTAAAATCGTCCACGCATGCAAAATTTGAAAAACGTTTAAGAGCTACCAGAAATGGTTTGCGTCGTTCGGTCGAGTCGCTTCGCATATGCAGACGAAAAACTTGAATAATGTATTGCGTCAGCCGTTCTGTTGGTGATAATATATAATAAATATCCTATCTATGTAAACAATAATAGATAATGCTGTGAGCTAAACATTGCATTAACTGTTAATATATGACTTAACTAAGGTTTGACAATTTGATTATTCCGTAAAGGTGGGAGCAGTCATTGTTTGGGTTCCGTGCTCTGCAGCAGTTGCATTCCTGTTATCATCGGATACCAGGCTGCATTAAATCAAGCCTGGCCATTGATTTGTTTCAGAGATGGAAGTAACCCTGACATAGTATTGTGCAATATGTAAAAAAATTGACTGTGGTGATTCAGCAAAAGCTACCCTTGATAAAAGGGAGTGAAAGCACATTAATACAGCCAGCGAATAAAGGAAAGATAATATAATCACTGTACCTGGACAAGTCCACCGCTATTGCAGACTCAATTACTGTAATAATAATGAAATCCGTCGAGTAACTAAAGTGGATACAAATGCGGGGATAGACACTAATGCGTGTGTCCTATGATCGGCAGAAGGACAGTTCAGTTTTAACAAAAAACGCGTTTTCTGTGGCCAAGATGCCAGCGGTGGTAGGAAGAAAAAAAAATCTGATATTGTTCCAATACGAACCATCGCCTTCAAAGATAATGTTTTATCGACATATCGTGAAAAACATGATGCATGGTCAGACTCCGTGCAAGCAAGGTTGTTACAAGTGTATGATTTTCCGGACAATGAAAGATATCCCAAAGAAGTATGAAAGCGACGTATGTGTTCCAAAGAAGAAGAAAATCGGACGACTAACTGACGAAGAAAAAACAAATGCATTCATCAAGGTTGTCAAATTTCTGGAAGAAAATGGTGATGAGCAGTTACTACCAATGATCTGGTTAGCAAAATGCTGATATTTATGACCGGCTCAGAAAGTGAACCATATGGAAAAACTCTTATGAGAGCAAAGCTCGCGGAATATTTTGGGACCAGGACAATAACCACTCGGATCAATGGAAAGGCAAATGTAGTCACTTTCAATAGCACCGAAGACGCCGTCATTCTGGAATTTTATACACGTGAAGAGGGTGACATTGAAATGGAGAAAATAAACATTATAGAAACTGCTGCAAAACTCATTCGGAATGATAACAAATCAATAAAAACGTCGACTGAGTCATATCCATCCTACCATGAAATGGAATCTGAAGCGGAATGCATCAGCTTCCTGCCAGGAAGAGTCTGAAGCGTCTGTTGGAAGGGATAATTGTGGGGAAAGATGTTCGTCTAAAGATATCATACATTGGACAGGCGATTATGCAGGCAACCCGTCCAAGAGTTCTGATTGCGCCACTACAAGTTGGGTTGGGAGTACAAATCCATCATCATTTTGCATCGTGTTTCCTTGTAGACAAACACACTGAACAGGCATGGATTATGCTGTCCGTATATTGAAGTGCAGAAGTTTGAAAAGAATGCGGCATTTGCACAAGGGACCACCATTCCCGATTTCACATCGTTGGGGTTTGTTCAATATGCAGCAATCAATGTGGACCACAACATCCGGACATTAGACGGCAGTGGAGTATTTCACGGAATGGGAGTAATTGCTACAGTAACTCCTGGTATAAGGACAGCTCAATCTATTCCAAAAAGAAATGTCACTAGCAAAGAAATATGCATGTTGGGACGCATACAAATCCGCTTCCACAGAGAAGAAAGACACGGCCTGTCAGCTGTAGAATACCAGAAATTAGTCAGCATGAAACCAAGTGACCCGACAGGCCAGTTGGACATTCATTGAAAGACATCCCTCCTGTTTGGAGAAGTCGTCAGTAATGTTCCTTCCGATGACTGACATGAGTTCAAGTGACGCCACATGCATATTTTCAACATCAGTATTTGTGTGTGAGCATGCTCGTTGCCATGGTGTTACCCCGGTCATCATGTTTGACTAGCCTCTTTGGTGGAAAACCCTCATGATTATAATCAGCGAACCTGTAGGAAGTGACCTGCATAGAATTGTGTTGCGCCTTGGTGGTTTTCACACAGAAATTAGTTTTCTTTGGTGCATTGGACATCTGATGGTTAGGGACTAAAGGAACTAATGGAACTTGAGTACGTCCCTAAAGCAGTTGAACAGATCGTGACAGGGAAAGCCATATCGCGTGCAGTACGAGCACATCTTCTTGTTGATGCAGCTGACAACACACTTATTGCATCGCAATCCCTTGAAGTGTCTGTTTGACGTCAACATGCCCATTCAAAAGAAAAATGCCAATATGATGTAACAGAACAAGACTGAGATAATGAAACAATTGGAACAACATCGTCACATGATGAATTTCATGAAGCTGCGAATTGTGGCTATTTGTATTATACATGGTGGCCAATTGGTTTTATGCATTTTTGGGGGGTTTTCCCACCCACGATTTATTTCTATTTTTAGTATGTTACACATAATATATTTATGAATATAAAATCGTTGAAAAACTTTCAGTTGCAATTTGTGGCAGGTCATATGCTAAAATGACTGATACCAGCGGAGACGGCGTTGACGATGGAGGGATGATGATGATGATGATGATGAGTGGGTTGGCCGGTTCTATCTCGTATGGTAGCAGTTGGTGATGTGCTGTTGCCAGGAGATACGTAATAAACGACGCAGGCATCGAATATCGAACACGTCGAGGCGACGGCGATCTGTGAGAGTTGTTGCCCAGGATTCGGCGCCATACAGAAGAACGGAAATAATCAGCACACGGCACATATTTATCTTGGTTTTGATGCTGATGCGTCGTTTGCGGAAAAGAGGATTCGATAGACGGCACATGGCACCGGCAGCTTTGGAGATGCGGGATGTAATGTCTTTGACTGATGATCCATTGTTTGTTATAACAGATCCTAAATAGGTGAAAGAGTCCACAATTTCAATATGTTCGTTTAGGAAATGCAGTGGTGATGGAGTTGTCGGATCTGGACTGTCAGCCATGAGTTTGGTCTTTGTCCAGCTTATGGTCATGCCCACATGGTTTGCTTCTTCCTGAAGTATTGTCAAGGCCTGTTGTAGTCCATCGATGGTGGAGATGAATATGGCGATGTCGTCGGCGTAATCGAGATAAGTCAGGGTATAATTACCAAGTTTGATGCCAATGTTGCATCGGTTGGTCAATCGGCGCATAAGGTGGTCAATCACGCTGTTGAAGTGATCATGAGCCAGACCACATCCTTGTTTTATACCATATTCGACTGCGAACTCTTCCGATAGAGAGGAGGCGAGGCGTACGGATGGGCGGGTGTCGGTATGACGTGTGCGGACGAGATCTCTAAGTTTCTCAGGGACACCAACAAATTGTAGGATTTTCTATATCGCGGGTTGACCGAGGCTGGTTACCGTAATGGTATGGGTTGACCGAGGCTGGTCACCAGAATGGTAAGGGTTGACCAGCGGCTGTTCACGGAATGGTAAGGGTTGATTGAGGCTGGTTACTGGAATGGTAGGGATTGACCGAGGCTGGTGACTGGAATGGAAGGGGTTGACCGAGGCTGGTTACCATAATGGTATAGGTTGACCCAGGCTGGTCACCGGATTGGTAGGGGTTGACCAGCGGCTGTCCACGGAATAGTAGGGGTTGATCGAAGCTGGTTACCGGAATGGTAGGGGTTGACCGAGGCTGGTGACCGGAATGGTAGGGGTTGACCGAGGCTGGTCACCGGAATAAAAGGGGTTGACCCAGGCTGGTCACCGGAATGGAGGGGTTGACCCAGGCTGGTCACCGGAATGGAAGGGGTTGACTGAGGCTGGTTACCGGAATGGTATGGGTTGACCGAGGCTGGTCACCGGAATGGTATGGGTTGACCGTGGCTGGTCACCGGAATTGTATGGGTTGACCGAGGCTGGTCACCGGAATGAAAGGGGTTGACCCAGGCTGGTTACCTGAATGGAAGGGGTTGATCCAGGCTGGTCACCAGAATGGAAGGGGTTGACCCAGGCTGGTCACCGGAATGGAAGGGGTTGACCCAGGCTGGTCACCGGAATGGAAGTGTTTGACCCAGGCTGGTCTACGGAATGGAAGGGGTTGACACAGGCTGGTCACCGGAATGGAGGGGTTGACCCAGGCTGGTCACCGGAATGGAAGGGGTTGACTGAGACTGGTTACCGGAATGGTATGGGTTGACCGAGGCTGGTCACCGGAATGGTATGGGTTGACCGAGGCTGGTCACCGGAATGGTATGGGTTGACCGAGGCTGGTCACCGGAATGAAAGGGGTTGACCCAGGCTGGTTACCTGAGTGGAAGGGGTTGACTGAGGCTGGTTACCGGTATGGAAGGGGTTGACTTACGGTGATCCCAGAAAGGTACGAGTTACATCACGTGTTGTTCGGCACTGTTGTTGAAAAAGTGTGGTCCCATTTGTTTGTCTACTAATGATGGGTCACATCATGAGTGCAACGATTCTGTGGTTGATTACAGGATGTTTCCGATGAGGCGTTCAGCAGACCCAAGTGTAAAGACGGAAGCGTCGAATCGTCCGTCGCCGACAGACGTTTTGAAGTTTCAAGTGGAGCAGGTCGCGGCGACAGATTCACACTCGGATACAGCTGAGAACGCATCTGATTGTGGACCGGAGACCGACAAGAGTGTGGCTGCTACCGAGCTACTGAGGCTGGAGAAGGGACGGGAGACGGGGGAGGAGTTGGGTCGGATGATGCGGGAGTTGAATCAGGAGATGCGGCAAGAGATGGGGCTAGAGATGCGAGAGTTTGGGCAGAAGATCGGAGAAGAAATGGTGAAGGAGATGGGGCGGAAGTTGCACGAGTTGGGGCAGGAGGTGGGGCTCGGGATGCGGGAGATGCGGCAAGAGATGAGTGAGATGAAGGATATGTGGCTGAACATGGGGAGCGAGATGAGTGAGATGAGGCAGGAGATGGGGAGCGAGATGTGTGAGATGAGACAGGAGATGGGGAAGGTGGATGAGATGGGGCAGAACATGCTACAGGAGACGGATGCGCTGCGGCAGGAGGTGATGGGTATGTTTACGGCGGTGCCATCGAATGTGACCAACGTTGGCGCAGCCTCTGTGTCATCGAGTTATCTGGCGACTGCCCTGGCTGCTTTCCCAACAGTGGAGAGTCTGCCCGAAGTAGCCGTTGACCCCTCCGATACAGGTAAGGTGCCGTCTTTGAATGCTTTGTTTCAATTAGTGTTGTTTTCCCCACCACACACCAAGAGTGTCTAGTGTCATCTAAAGTCTGGAATAGTTTGTGAGTGAATGCTTTATTTCGGAATTGAATAGTACTCAAATAAATAAATGAAAGACGAAAGACACAAATATTATAATACGATGCAATTGCTGGTTGGCAGCAGAGCCGATTCTGTCATCTGTATATATATATATATATATATATATATATATATATATATGTGTGTGTGTGTGTGTGTGTGTGTGTGTGTGTGTGTGTGTGTATGTGTATACATAGATATGTATATATATATATATATATATATATATATATATATATGTATATATATATATATATATACAAAACAATTGTTATTGGTCGCTACCAACCGCTGATAATGGTAGATTGGTTGCTATAACATATATAGATTTTTCAACAACATAGATACAGCTTGCAAATAATAACCATAAACGGACAACAAATACATTTTTTTAAAATAATAACTAACAACAATTATGACAACGTAGAGTGTACGAAGAAAGAAACATAAATTAGTATTCAATTATAAGGGGTATATAGTGCTAAATACGATTTATTTATACATGTGTAGAACAAATGATAAATATTCCAGAAGAACAAACCCATTTATAAGCATCTTTATATTCAGCAGTATTCTCATAAACAGCCAACGAATAAAATAAAATTATAAAACCAGTGGTAACAATTTTAATATATTTAGTGTAGTATTGCCATACCTGTGTTAGGACACACGACTTTAAAGAAAATACAAAACTGGTAATGTTAGGTTTGCTAGGAATATCAAGTGAAATGTTATTCCGTACTAACGGCCCTCGACATAATAGACTGTTTGATGATTGTAGCGAAGAACTGCTGATTTATCGAATATGGCTAAGTTGCCTTGCGTCACGACTGTGAATATCATAGGCGTCGCATCGATCCTGACTCGACATTAATGCCGGGCGGCCCAGAGGGTCTACCCGGCATACCTGGTATTCTACACGGCATCCGCGGGGGCCCACGTACAGTTAAGACTCGAAACCGTAGAGTCGTCGAAAGCATCGCTCGTGTTGCTGACATTATTTAACCCATGTGCAACTGTAAAGAACATTTCCCTCACTTAATTTTGTACTGATCGTTTTTTATTCTATAGCTAATTCCTACCCAGATTTTTCTATTTCAAAAACATTCATTCAGGCACAGCGCTTTATTATTATTTTGTTTTAGGGTATATGTTCGGATCAATGTGTAGGTCTGGGAGCGTAACCAAATTCCGCTCTCTTGTATGATTCATATGAAAATGCATGCCCGCAAGCAGGGGCACTATAGACGCAACGCCACCGCAAACAAACTCCAACAGCACCCCCACCGCCACCCCTTCTTCCGATGCCAGTCCGATAGACAGAAGCTGAGGTTCCGGCTGAAACTCTCCCATTCGACACAAATTCACCAATATGCTTTCCGTCACAACGCACCAAAAAAAAAAGTATCCATGCCATGGGCCTGCAGTATACAGGGTTATATCCGTTTGGAATCCCACCAATATATGGGTAAGCTTATTTAGGTTAAAAACCACTTTTTCATGTCGACGTTATTGTGTGTGTGTCCTGGTGGCGAGGGCTGCTGCGGACGCCATTCCAATTGGGAGTAAGGAAATAATGATTATATACATATAGGCAAAGTAGCTGCTATATACCTTAAGACGGCGAAAGGAACTTTGGAGCCTGGAGCTGGAACGGGCACGGCCTGATTGTGGAAACGATGAAGGGTCAGTGGAAGATGACCAGCCAAGTATCGGCAATAACGAGGATCTCCAAGACTCGGCAAGACAGGAGTTCATCGATGAACCGGTGCACCCCGCAGGCAAGGAGAAAGCGAAGCACGATAGTCTGGCCACTCACCACCGTACCCGCTGAAACTTCTGCGGAAACTCGAAAGCTGTGATACCTACACACTTTTTCCACTGAAATAAAAACCAGTGCAAGAGAGCGGGACTCTGGTAGACAGCACTTCAGCGTGCTCAACGATCTCGACGTTTATTACTCCCTTCGAATCGAGATCTGGAAGACCCATGCTACGCCCTCACTCATATTCACGATCTTACGTGACACGGCCAGAGTTCCCCGCACGCGCCTGGAGGAGCGCTGTAAATAGTGGTGTGGATTTGTCACCTCCTATGATATCGTTGTGTGTGACGCAGAGCGGATGGACGGCTCCAGACCTCAGCTCCAGAAGAGGAGTTAAGCAAAACCCTGACACTGATCAACTGAACTACTTCATGAGCAGTATGTTGCCGGATCCACCTTCTCGGCCATCATACAAAACCCTGACACTGATCAACTGAACTACTTCATCAGCAGCATGTTGACGGATCCACCTTCTCGGCCATCATACAAAACCCCCACACCGATCAACTGAATTACTTCATTAGCAGTATGTTGCCGGATCCACCTTCTCGGCCATCATACAAAACCATGACACTGATCAACTGAACTACTTCATAAGCAGCATGTTGACGGATCCACCTTCTCGGCCATCATACAAAACCCTGACACTGATCACCTGAACTACTTCATGAGCAGCATGTTGACGGATCCACCTTCTCGGCCATCATCAAAAACCTTGACACCGATCAACTGAACTACTTCATGAGCAGTATGTTGACGAATCCACCTTCTCGGCCATCATACAAAACCCTGACACCGATCAACTGAACTACTTCATAAGCAGCATGTTGACGGATCCACCTTCTCGGCCATCATACAAAACCCTGACACCGATCAACTGAACTATTTCATGAGCAGCATGTTGCCAGATCCACCTTCTTGGCCATCAAACAAAACCCTGACACTGATCAACTGAACTACTTCATGCGCTGTATGTTGCCGGATCCACCTTCTCAGCCATCATAGAAAACCCTGACACCGATCAACTGAACTATTTCATGCGCTGTATGTTGCCGGATCCTCCTTCTCGGCCATCATAGAAAACCCTGACACTGATCAACTGAACTACTTCATGCGCTGTATGTTGCCGGATCCACCTTCTCGGCCATCATACAAAACCCTGACACCGATCAACTGAACTACTTCATGCACTGTATGTTGATGGATCCACCTTCTCGGCCATCATACAAAACCCTGACACCGATCAACTGAACTACTTCATGCGCTGTATGTTGCCGGATCCACCTTCTCGGCCATCATAGAAAACCCTGACACTAATCAACTGAACTACTTCATGCGCTGTATGTTGCCGGATCCACCTTCTCGGCCATCATACAAAACCCTGACACCGATCAACTGAACTACTTCATGCACTGTATGTTGATGGATCCACCTTCTCGGCCATCATACAAAACACTGACACTGATCAACTGAACTACTTCATGCGCTGTATGTTGCCGGATCCACCTTCTCGGCCATCATACAAAACCCTGACACCGATCAACTGAACTACTTCATGCGCTCTATGTTGCCGGATCCACCTTCTCGGCCATCATACAAAACCCTGACACTGATCAACTGAACTACTTCATGCGCTGTATGTTGCCGGATCCACCTTCTCGGCCATCATACAAAACCCCGACACTGATCAACTGAACTACTTCATGCGCTATATTTTGTCGGATCCACCTTCTCGGCCATCATACAAAACCCTGAAACTGATCAACTGAACTACTTCATGAGCAGTATGTTGACGGATCCACCTTCTCGGCCATCATACAAAATCCTGACACCGATCAACTGAACTACTTCATGCGCTGTATGTTGCCGGATCCTCCTTTTCGGCCATCATACAAACCCTGACACTGATCAACTGAACTACTTCATGCGCAGTATGTTGCCGGATCCTCCTTCTCGGCCATCATACAAAACACTAACACTGATCAACTGAATTACTTCATGCGCTGTATGTTGCCGGATCCACCTTCTCAGCCATCATAGAAAACCCTGACACCGATCAACTGAACTACTTCATGCGCTGTATGTTGCCGGATCCTCCTTCTCGGCCATCATACAAAACCCTGACACTGATCAACTGAACTACTTCATCAGCAGCATGTTGACGGATCCACCTTCTCGGCCATCATACAAAACCCCCACACCGATCAACTGAACTACTTCATTAGCAGTATGTTGCCGGATCCACCTTCTCGGCCATCATACAAAACCATGACACTGATCAACTGAACTACTTCATAAGCAGCATGTTGACGGATCCACCTTCTCGGCCATCATACAAAACCCTGACACTGATCACCTGAACTACTTCATGAGCAGCATGTTGACAGATCCACCTTCTCGGCCATCATCAAAAACCTTGACACCGATCAACTGAACTACTTCATGAGCAGTATGTTGACGAATCCACCTTCTCGGCCATCATACAAAACCCTGACACCGATCAACTGAACTACTTCATAAGCAGCAATGTTGACGGATCCACCTTCTCGGCCATCATACAAAACCCTGACACCGATCAACTGAACTATTTCATGAGCAGCATGTTGCCGGATCCACCTTCTTGGCCATCAAACAAAACCCTGACACTGATCAACTGAACTACTTCATGCGCAGTATGTTGCCGGATCCACCTTCTCGGCCGTCATGCAAAATCCTGACACCGATCAACTGAACTACTTCATGCGCTGTATGTTGCCGGATCCTCCTTTTCGGCCATCATACAAACCCTGACACTGATCAACTGAACTACTTCATGCGCTGTATGTTGCCGGATCCTCCTTCTCGGCCATCATACAAAACACTGACACTGATCAACTGAACTACTTCATGCGCTGTATGTTGCCGGATCCTCCTTCTCGGCCATCATAGAAAACCCTGACACCGATCATCTGAACTACTTCATGCGCTGTATGTTGCCGGATCCTCCTTCTCGGCCATCATAGAAAACCCTGACACTGATCAACTGAACTACTTTATGCGCTGTATTGTGCCGGATCCACCTTCTCGGCCATCATACAAAACCCAGACACTGATCAACTGAACTACTTCATGCGCTGTATGTTGCCGGATCCACCTTCTCGGCCATCATACAAAACCCTGACACCGATCAACTGAACTACTTCATGCACTGTATGTTGATGGATCCACCTTCTCGGCCATCATACAAAACACTGACACTGATCAACTGAACTACTTCATGCGCTGTATGTTGCCGGATCCACCTTCTCGGCCATCATACAAAACCCTGACACCGATCAACTGAACTACTTCATGCGCTCTATGTTGCCGGATCCACCTTCACGGCCATCATACAAAACCCTGACACTGATCAACTGAACTACTTCATGAGCTGTATGTTGCCGGATCCACCTTCTCGGCCATCATACAAAACCCCGACACTGATCAACTGAACTACTTCATGCGCTGTATGTTGCCGGATCCACCTTCTCGGCCATCATACAAAACCCTGACACTGATCAACTGAACTACTTCATGAGCAGTATGTTGACGGATCCACCTTCTCGGCCATCATACAAAATCCTGACACCGATCAACTGAACCACTTCATGCGCTGTATGTTGCCGGATCCTCCTTTTCGGCCATCATACAAACCCTGACACTGATCAACTGAACTACTTCATGCGCTGTATGTTGCCGGATCCTCCTTCTCGGCCATCATAGAAAACCCTGACACCGATCAACTGAACTACTTCATGCGCTGTATGTTGCCGGATCCTCCTTCTCGGCCATCATACAAAACACTAACACTGATCAACTGAACTACTTCATGCACTGTATGTTGCCGGATCCACCTTCTCAGCCATCATACAAAACACTAACACTGATCAACTGAATTTCTTCATGCGCTGTATGTTGCCGGATCCACCTTCTCGGCCATCATACAAAACACTAACACTGATCAACTGAATTTCTTCATGCGCTGTATGTTGCCGGATCCACCTTCTCAGCCATCATAGAAAACCCTGACACCGATCAACTGAACTACTTCATGCGCTGTATGTTGCCGGATCCACCTTCTCGGCCATCATACAAAACCCAGACACTGATCAACTGAACTACTTCATGCGCTGTATGTTGCCGGATCCACCTTCTCGGCCATCATACAAAACCCTGACACCGATCAACTGAACTACTTCATGCACTGTATGTTGATGGATCCACCTTCTCGGCCATCATACAAAACACTGACACTGATCAACTGAACTACTTCATGCGCTGTATGTTGCCGGATCCACCTTCTCGGCCATCATACAAAACCCTGACACCGATCAACTGAACTACTTCATGCGCTCTATGTTGCCGGATCCACCTTCACGGCCATCATACAAAACCCTGACACTGATCAACTGAACTACTTCATGAGCTGTATGTTGCCGGATCCACCTTCTCGGCCATCATACAAAACCCCGACACTGATCAACTGAACTACTTCATGCGCTGTATGTTGCCGGATCCACCTTCTCGGCCATCATACAAAACCCTGACACTGATCAACTGAACTACTTCATGAGCAGTATGTTGACGGATCCACCTTCTCGGCCATCATACAAAATCCTGACACCGATCAACTGAACTACTTCATGCGCTGTATGTTGCCGGATCCTCCTTTTCGGCCATCATACAAACCCTGACACTGATCAACTGAACTACTTCATGCGCTGTATGTTGCCGGATCCTCCTTCTCGGCCATCATAGAAAACCCTGACACCGATCAACTGAACTACTTCATGCGCTGTATGTTGCCGGATCCTCCTTCTCGGCCATCATACAAAACACTAACACTGATCAACTGAACTACTTCATGCACTGTATGTTGCCGGATCCACCTTCTCAGCCATCATACAAAACACTAACACTGATCAACTGAATTTCTTCATGCGCTGTATGTTGCCGGATCCACCTTCTCGGCCATCATACAAAACACTAACACTGATCAACTGAATTTCTTCATGCGCTGTATGTTGCCGGATCCACCTTCTCAGCCATCATAGAAAACCCTGACACCGATCAACTGAACTACTTCATGCGCTGTATGTTGCCGGATCCTCCTTCTCGGCCATCATACAAAACCCTGACACTGATCAACTGAACTACTTCATGCGCTGTATGTTGCCGGATCCACCTTCTCGGCCATCATAGAAAACCCTGACACTGATCAACTGAACTACTTTATGCGCTGTATTTTGCCGGATCCACCTTCTCGGCCATCATACAAAACCCTGACACTGATCAACTGAACTACTTCATGCTCTGTATGTTGCCGGATCCACCTTCTCGGCCATCATACAAAACCCTGACACCGATCAACTGAACTACTTCATGCACTGTATGTTGATGGATCCACCTTCTCGGCCATCATACAAAACACTGACACTGATCAACTGAACTACTTCATGCGCTGTATGTTGCCGGATCCACCTTCTCGGCCATCATACAAAACCCTGACACTGATCAACTGAACTACTTCATGCGCTGTATGTTGCCGGATCCACCTTCTCGGCCATCATATAAAACCCCGACACTGATCAACTGAACTACTTAATGCGCTGTATGTTGCCGGATCCACCTTCTCGGCCATCATACAAAACCCTGACACTGATCAACTGAACTACTTCATGAGCAGTATGTTGACGGATCCACCTTCTCGGCCATCATACAAAACCCTGACACCGATCAACTGAACTACTTCATAAGCAGCATGTTGACGGATCCACCTTCTCGGCCATCATACAAAACCCTGACACTGATCAACTGAACTACTCCATGCGCTGTATTTTGCCGGATCCTCCTTTTCGGCCATCATACAAAACCCTGACACTGATCAACTGAACTACTTCATGAGCAGTATGTTGACGGATCCACCTTCTCGGCCATCATACAAAACCCTGACACCGATCAACTGAACTACTTCATAAGCAGCATGTTGACGGATCCACCTTCTCGGCCATCATACAAAAACCTGACACTGATCAACTGAACTACTATATGCGCTGTATTTTGCCGGATCCTCCTTTTCGGCCATCATACAAAACCCTGACACCGATCAACTGAACTATTTCATGAGCAGCATGTTACCGGATCCACCTTCTCGGCTATCATACAAAACCCTGACACTGATCAACTGAACTACTTCATGAGCAGCATGTTGACGGATCCACCTTCTCGGCTATCATACAAAACCCTGACACCGATCAACTGAACTACTTCATGAGCAGCATGTTGCCGGATCAACCAGGAGCTGGTCAACCAAGTTGTTTTGATATCGACTGAAACAGTGACAGAAGGGACCTGACAACAGTGGGCCTGACGTCGTAAATACGCAATCATTACAGTTGTACAACGTTTGCGCAGCTTTGAACATTTATTACTTGACCGTGACTGTCTTTGGTCGTAGCTCCACACACATTCCATCAACTGACAGCTCCACTCATACATCATTGTGACGTAGAGAAAGTGTTCTTTCGTACTGTATATGATGTTTACATAAAAACGAAGAAGGACAGGGTCATTGTAACTTTTTGACGTTCGCGATATTGCAAACAAATCGAATATTAATAATTTCACTGTGACCCTGTTTGACCTTAGCTCCACGCTTACCATGTCCAGTAACAACTCCACGTCGTACCACGTTTTGCCGAGAGAAATACGCTTTCGAAAACTATAAGACACGTTCATTTTCTAGTTAACCATTGTAATGTTGTATTGTTAAAACATTTGCAGAAGAGCACAATTTCGAAAATTCATAATTTGACGGTGGTTTTGTTTGACCTTAGATCCGCGCTTCCTGCTCCACTTGGTAGCTCCACACAGGCCTCGTTAGGAGGAGGAGATGTAGTACTTTAACTGATATAACACGTGTGTGTGTGTGTGTGTGTGTGTGTGTGTGAGTGTGTGTGTGTGTGTGTGTGTGTGTGTGTGTGTGTGTGTGTGTGTGTGTGTGTGTGTGTGTGTGTGTGTGTGTGTGTGTGTGTGTGTGTGTGTGTGTGTGTGTGTGTGTGTGTGTACAGAGAGAGGGGGCATTTAAGTCGGTCCATTCAGTGGTGTCAAGTATGTTTCTGTCTATACAGTTGAAAAAAAGTGTCTTGAGTCTTGGCTTTAGTCTCTCGACATTGATGTGGTTACTTGGTTGTGTCTGTGTATGCATGCGGTCTATCACTTAATGTTTCCATTTCAAGATGGTGGTCTGATATCACATCCGCGTCTCTCTTCGATCTTGTGTCCTTCGAATTCGAATTCGTGGCCATCTGCTGGCAGTATATGGTTGATTTGAGAGTCGTGTTGCTCTAAGTTCAGTTTTGGGTGGGTAAACCTGTCTTTCCGCCTTGCTCCTTATTGAGCAGAGAAGAATGTCTGATACTGTATTGTTGTACAGCTCTTTGTGTTCTTCTCGCAGTCCTCCCACCTCACCCATGGCTTTCCTCCTATCACTTAATGTCTGATACTGTAGTGTTGTACAGCTCTTTGTGTTCTTCACGCAGTCCTCCCACCTCACCCATGGCTTTCCTCCTATCACTTAATGTCTGATACTGTAGTGTTGTACAGCTCTTTGTGTTCTTCTCGCAGTCCTCCCACCTCACCCATGGCTTTCCTCCTATCACTTAGTGTCTGATACTGTATTGTTGTATAGCTCTTTGTGTTCTTCTCGCAGTCCTCCCACCTCACCCATGGCTTTCCTCCTATCACTTAATGTCTGATACTGTAGTGTTGTACAGCTCTTTTTGTTCTTCTCGCAGTCCTCCCACCTCACCCATGGCTTTCCTCCTATCACTTAATGTCTGATACTGTAGTGTTGTACAGCTCTTTGTGTTCTTCTCGCAGTCCTCCCACCTCACCCATGGCTTTCCTCCTATCACTTAATGTCTGATACTGTAGTGTTGTACAGCTCTTTGTGTTCTTCTCGCAGTCCTCCCACCTCACCCATGGCTTTCCTCCTATCACTTAATGTCTGATACTGTAGTGTTGTACAGCTCTTTGTGTTCTTCTCGCAGTCCTCCCACCTCACCCATGGCTTTCCTCCTATCACTTAATGTCTGATACTGTAGTGTTGTACAGCTCTTTGTGTTCTTCTCGCAGTCCTCCCACCTCACCCATGGCTTTCCTCCTATCACTTAATGTCTGATACTGTATTGTTGTACAGCTCTTTGTGTTCTTCTCGCAGTCCTCCCACCTCACCCATGGCTTTCCTCCTATCACTTAATGTCTGATACTGTATTGTTGTACAGCTCTTTGTGTTCTTCTCGCAGTCCTCCCACCTCACCCATGGCTTTCCTCCTATCACTTAATGTCTGATACTGTAGTGTTGTACAGCTCTTTGTGTTCTTCTCGCAGTCCTCCCACCTCACCCATGGCTTTCCTCCTATCACTTAATGTCTGATACTGTAGTGTTGTACAGCTCTTTGTGTTCTTCTCGCAGTCCTCCCACCTCACCCATGGCTTTCCTCCTATCACTTAATGTCTGATACTGTATTGTTGTACAGCTCTTTGTGTTCTTCTCGCAGTCCTCCCACCTCACCCATGGCTTTCCTCCTATCACTTAATGTCTGATACTGTATTGTTGTACAGCTCTTTGTGTTCTTCTCGCAGTCCTCCCACCTCACCCATGGCTTTCCTCCTATCACTTAATGTCTGATACTGTATTGTTGTACAGCTCTTTGTGTTCTTCTCGCAGTCCTCCCACCTCACCCATGGCTTTCCTCCTATCACTTAATGTCTGATACTGTAGTGTTATACAGCTCTTTGTGTTCTTCTCGCAGTACTCCCACCTCACCCATGGCTTTCCTCCTATCATTTAATGTCTGATACTGTATTGTTGTACAGCTCTTTGTGTTCTTCTCACAGTCCTCCCACTTCACCCATGGCTTTCCTCCAATCACTTAATGTCTGATACTCTATTGTTGTATAGCTCTTTGTGTTCTTCTCGCAGTCCTCCCACCTCACCCATGGCTTTCCTCCTATCACTTAATGTCTGATACTGTATTGTTGTATAGCTCTTTGTGTTCTTCTCGCAGTCCTCCCACCTCACCCATGGCTTTCCTCCTATCACTTAATGTCTGATACTGTATTGTTGTATAGCTCTTTGTGTTCTTCTCGCAGTCCTCCCACCTCACCCATGGCTTTCCTCCTATCACTTAATGTCTGATACTGTATTGTTGTACAGCTCTTTGTGTTCTTCTCACAGTCCTCCCACCTCACCCATGGCTTTCCTCCTATCACTTAATGTCTGATACTGTATTGTTGTACAGCTCTTTGTGTTCTTCTCACAGTCCTCCCACTTCACCCATGGCTTTCCTCCTATCACTTAATGTCTGATACTGTATTGTTGTACAACTCTTTGTGTTCGTCTCGCAGTCCTCCCACTTCACCCACGGCTTTCCTCCAATCACTTAATGTCTGATACTGTATTGTTGTACAGCTCTTTGTGTTCTTCTCGCAGTCCTCCCACCTCACTCATGGCTTTCCTCCTATCACTTAATGTCTGATACTGTATTGTTGTACAGCTCTTTGTGTTCTTCTCGCAGTCCTCCCACTTCACCCATGGCTTTCCTCCTATCACTTAATGTCTGATACTGTATTGTTGTACAGCTCTTTGTGTTCTTCTCACAGTCCTCCCATCTCACCCATGGCTTTCCTCCTATCACTTAATGTCTGATACTGTATTGTTGTACAGCTCTTTGTGTTCTTCTCACCAGTCCTCCCACCTCACCCATGGCTTTCCTCCTATCACTTAATGTCTGATACTGTATTGTTGTACAGCTCTTTGTGTTCTTCTCACAGTCCTCCCACTTCACCCATGGCTTTCCTCCTATCACTTAATGTCTGATACTGTATTGTTGTACAGCTCTTTGTGTTCTTCTCGCAGTCCTCCCACCTCACCCATGGCTTTCCTCCTATCACTTAATGTCTGATACTGTATTGTTGTACAACTCTTTGTATTCTTCTCGCAGTCCGCCCACTTCACCCATGGCTTTCCTCCTATCACTTAATGTCTGATACTGTATTGTTGTACAACTCTTTGTGTTCTTCTCGCAGTCCTCCCACTTCACCCCTGGTTTCCTCCTATCACTTAATGTCTGATACTGTATTGTCGTACAGCTCTTTGTGTTCTTCTCGCAGTCCTCCCACTTCACCCATGGCTTTCTTCCTATCACTTAATGTCTGATACTCTATTGTTGTATAGCTCTTTGTGTTCTTCTCGCAGTCCTCCCACCTCACCCATGGCTTTCCTCCTATCACTTAATGTCTGATACTCTATTGTTGTACAACTCTTTGTGTTCTTCTCGCAGTCCTCCCTCTTCACCCATGGCTTTCCTCCTATCACTTAATGTCTGATACTGTATTGTTGTACAGCTCTTTGTGTTCTTCTCGCAGTCCTCCCACCTCACCCATGGCTTTCCTCCTATCACTTAATGTCTGATACTGTATTGTTGTACAGCTCTTTGTGTTCTTCTCGCAGTCCTCCCACCTCACCCATGGCTTTCCTCCTATCACTTAATGTCTGATACTGTAGTGTTGTACAGCTCTTTGTGTTCTTCTCGCAGTCCTCCCACCTCACCCATGGCTTTCCTCCTATCATTTAATGTCTGATACTGTAGTGTTGTACAGCTCTTTGTGTTCTTCTCGCAGTCCTCCCACCTCACCCATGGCTTTCCTCCTATCACTTAATGTCTGATACTGTAGTGTTGTAGAGCTCTTTGTGTTCTTCTCGCAGTCCTCCCACCTCACCCATGGCTTTCCTCCTATCACTTAATGTCTGATACTGTAGTGTTGTACAGCTCTTTGTGTTCTTCTCGCAGTCCTCCCACCTCACCCATGGCATCCTATCACTTAATGTCTGATACTGTAGTGTTGTACCTGTGTTCTTCTCGCAGTCATCACTTAATGTCTGATACTGTAGTGTTGTACAGCTCTTTGTGTTCTTCTCGCAGTCCTCCCACCTCACCCATGGCTTTCCTCCTATTACTTAATGTCTGATACTGTAGTGTTGTACAGCTCTTTGTGTTCTTCTCGCAGTCCTCCCACCTCACCCATGGCTTTCCTCCTATCACTTAATGTCTGATACTGTAGTGTTGTACAGCTCTTTGTGTTCTTCTCGCAGTCCTCCCACCTCACCCATGGCTTTCCTCCTATCACTTAATGTCTGATACTGTATTGTTGTATAGCTCTTTGTGTTCTTCTCGCAGTCCTCCCACCTCACCCATGTGAAACCCTCCTATCACTTAATGTCTGATACTGTATTGTTGTACAGCTCTTTGTGTTCTTCTCGCAGTCCTCCCACCTCACCCATGGCTTTCCTCCTATCACTTAATGTATGATACTGTAGTGTTGTACAGCTCTTTGTGTTCTTCTCGCAGTCCTCCCACCTCACCCATGGCTTTCCTCATATCACTTAACGTCTGATACTGTATTGTTGTACAGCTCTTTGATTTCTTCTCACAGTTCTCCCACTTCACCCATGGCTTTCCTCCTATCACTTAATGTCTG
>CM034541.1:45805509-45964726 GCA_020002185.1 Paraescarpia echinospica
AGTCATTGTAAAAGCTGTGGGCTTATTTACGTTCGAGCTGGTCGAGGCGGCTACGTCAGCTGTTGTGGTAGCGGCGATAACGTTAGCACTTGTGGTGGTAGTGGTGGTTGTCTCTATGGCGGTGGTGGTGACGGCAGCGTCACTTGCGGTGGTTGCTGGATCAGTCGTCGTCGTGGTTGTGTCAACCGTAGAAGTGACAGCGGCGTCAGTGGTGGTGAATGTTTCTGTGGTAACGATGTCCGTTGATGTCATGTCTATTCTTGCCATGATGAGAACAAATTAAAACGACTTATCAATATGATATATCATTTCCTGCAACGTCTACCTAATTACGACAATAAGCATTTACCCCTATGAACACAATAATGTAAATTATATCTCATTGAAACGCCATATATGTATACAGCTTAATACACCAGAATAATACTTGGTTGCAGCTGTGAGTTGTTACATTTCGCCAGTGCTGGATTTAGGGCAGAACAGACTAGTCTGTTGTCTAAAAGTCTGCCGCAAAACTTCATGGGGATATCAACAAAACGCCTGTGGTATAATTTATTTGATGTCGAAACGTGTTTTACGTAATTTGTGTGTTTCGATATGATCAAATTGGTGATAGAAAAAGACAACAGTTGTATTTTGTAGTGACATCCGTATTGTAGACGGTACGGAGGAATAAGAACTACTATAATATACGAATCCCGATAAGTCACTGCCTACGGGTCACACAGTCCTAAATCCGGCGCTGCATGGTGCCCAAAACAACGCAAGTAGCATATTAGACATACGATACAAACACACTACTATTATTTCCCCCACCTGTCGGACAGCCTTCCGGTACTGTGGCGTTTGGCGGGACGACATCTGCAAAAACAACACGTTGTATGTCACTTGCCTTGCTAATGGGTTGTATCACACGTTCGCAAATTTAATAAAAACGTGATTCGTTTATCATTGTTTCAACCTCCCTCACCCACCAATGCGTGGTGTTTCAACCTCCCTCACCCACCAATGCGTGGTGTGACACTTGCGAGTTGTATGATTCGAACCCGCTATTACGTCAATGTATGTTTAAGTATCACTAGCTGGGTGACACAATGTAACATTTTATTTTTCTCAGCGGGAAGACAAACCATTCCTCCCCTATATTTAATGATTAAAGTAACTTGTGGCGTTGTGAACTGATGCGACCGCTCTTTATATAACTCCATTTATGTGAAATGTTACTGAATGTAATTTTCTTCAGAGCATGTCTAAAAACTATGATCTTCATACAACATTTAGCCTCTTGTCAGTTCGCAGTTTATAACGTTTCGGTCGACTGGTGCATATCCGTTTCAATTAGCGCATCAACTTTAAATATGCACTTTTCTCCGTAGCTAAATGGCGTGGGAAATGTCCAAAGGAGTGTATGATTATATTATAATGTACTATATTTGAATATTTACTATTAATATATGACCGTTGATAATGTATAAATTAACTATGGAAAGAGCACATTCAGAGATGTACTCACAGTGTTGTGTTTGGATCCTGAGGCCCGCTCTGTGACATGTCTCGCAGCAATGCGTATCTCTCAGTTTTTCCCATGTGAAGCAAAGCTGTGAGTATTTGACGACCACTTCCGCACAGGAACTTTCTACTCCGTTGACATTGAACGCATCACCGCTATCGCTGCAATCTGAAATCAGACCGATTGTCGCAGATGAAACAATGAATCCATTTCTATCACATCTGACTTGGCAAATTAAATTAACCGCCAACACCGTGCTGTAGCAATCAGCGGCAGCATTCCTTAGGACCTGATGGAACTGTATAACGACAGAATCTCTAATACAGTGACGCTACGCCCCATTCTATTAATCAATGGATGTTGTGGACAGAATTGTACGTATATTAAGTTCCTAGGATCATCAACCGCAGCAACAATAAGGACATGCAGATGAGAATCCTCATGGTTACCCCGCTAGAACCGTCTACAGTTTGTTTAGAAATGAACACAATAGTTTATCAAATGTTACGTCTATCCTTGTAGCGAGGCTGGTAATTAATTGCATCGTTCCTTGGTACAGTTCCTTTGTGTTCATTGATTATCTAACCTTTGAGCACGACAGGCACATTGGCCTGCTTACGGTCAGTCACATCAACAAACATGCGCCTACATTAGGGCAACAACTGCCTGTTTTGAATACTGTAGTAATACAAAATATGTGTGTGTGCGGACGCGCGCGCGCGTGCGTGTCCGTGCATGTGTGTGTGTGTGTGTTTGTGTGTGTGTGTGTGCGTGTGCATGTGCGTGCACGTGTGCGTGTGCGTGTGCGTGTGCGTGCGTGTACGTGTAAGTGTACGTGTGTGTGTGTGTGTGAGTGTGCGTGTGATTGAATTTGTGTGTGTGCTTGTCTGTGCGTGTGCGTGCGTGTACATGTGTGTGTGTGTGTGTGTGTGTGTGTGTGTGTGTGTGTGTGTGTGTGTGTGTATGTGTGTGTGTGTGAGTGTGTGTGTGAGTATGTGTGTGTGTGTGTGTGTGTGTGTGTGTGTGTGTGTGTGTGTGTGTGTGTTCGTGCACACTCGCGCTGGAAGAATGAAACAAATACACAGTCTTACCAGCGGGGACATCCGTGGCAAGGACAGTGGGCGTACATTCAGCTGTATTTGCTACAGACAAAGCAACCCAGTGTACAATCAATCATTCATTCACGTACATGCTTTTAGTTGTACGTGCACAATTCGTAATTAGCATACGTTGTCACAGTTATAATCACTAAACAACAAATACTGTAACGGGGCTCATTTTAAAAACGTTAATTTTAATTTATTAAATATACTAGATGCAGGAATTGTACGATGCTGGGTTCTTTTTAACTTGTCAACCCTGAGTTATGTCTACGTAGTAGATATATAGTGGATTTTTCGTTGAGAGAGGAAAATAATCTGGCGGTATAAATACTCTCACAGGACAGGTTAATTATGATCTTATTTATCTAAACAGGACTATGTGCATGGATGTTATAATACTATTAATAAAAGTAATACCATATATCACGTTGATGACCCACAAAGATTATCAACAAATTACAAGTGGACATTACAGTCTGTATTGATATGAAACACACTATTGACTCAACGTCGTACATGCACGCAAAGTTTTTTCTCAAGTCATATACTTGAAACAATGATATGTTAATAGAAAGTACAATTCAAACGTGTATAAACAACATACCACTTTTCGGAACAGCGCAATCAGCCAGGCATTGCCAATTGTAACAATACTGAAAATATAATTACTATAGTTAATTACATCGCGCCAGCACGTGCACAGTTATAGTCATGTATGTCCTCGACCCTGCTGTCTTACTTATCATGTATCTCATAGAGCCTCACATCTATCGGATCTGGAAACTTTTACTTTAAGTACGGCGTTAGTGTAGAGAACATATAAGTATTCATCAACATTGAGTTTGAACTTATTAAACTAAATTAATAGGAGCATGAACAAACATATCATGAGTCACGTTTCCTCCGATCTACTTTCCCCTGTAATCCTACTCGACGACTGATTCGGCCTGCGGCCTTGTCCGGTAGTACAATAACAGTTTCATTCAATTTGAAAAGGTGCAATTTAATATAATAACAGAACAGGTCACGGCAGGACTATGTTAATCAAAACATTACACGCATATTATGCTACAGTCTTACATCAAAGGGGTGTTTATCTTTAAAAGGCGTCAACGCTTGTCTTACCTTGTTAGAGCCACACGGTGTCCCAAGGATTGCTCCTCTGGTCGTTGTGGAGACCTGTTGGTTGTTGTCTACACAGCTCAACGCAGTGCAGATGGTCTCGTTCACTGCCGCCGCCTATACAAATCGCAGTGGATATATATATTTCAGAATTCAACGTTCAGGTTCGCAGAGTGAGTTGCTATCTTTTGTCACGTGACAATGTACGTGGTTGCCATATGACAGAAGCTCCAAAAAGAGACAGAGAAAGGGAGGGGGAGAGAGAGGGAAAGGGGGAGAGAACCAGCCATCAAGAGAGATAGTGGTTGAAAGCTTGTGACGATCTTTTTAGAGTTTATGTCATATGGCAACCACGTGCATTGATACGTGACAAAAGATGGCGAACATGAACGTTGATTTCTAAAATATATATATATATATATATATAGAGAGAGAGAGAGAGAGAGAGAGAGAGAGAGAGAGAGAGAGAGAGAGAGAGAGAGAGAGAGAGAGAGAGAGCGATAGATAAATAGATAGAGAGGGGGATATATAAATATATATATATATATATATATATATCATCAATAGAGATAGTGGTTAAAACCTTGTGACGATCGTTTTGGAGCTTCTGTCAACTTCAACCACGTACATTGTCACGTGACAAAAGATGGCAGCTCACTCTGCGAACCTGAACGTTTAATTCTGAAATATATATATATATATATATACATACGGTATATATATATACATATATACCGTATGTATATATATATATATATATATATACCTTCATAAAAATGAATGCTTGTGAAACGTACATCTCCGTGGTACTTGTAGTTTTCTCCGTAGTACCTCGCGCATTGGTCGTCGAGCGAAAACACGGTGCCGGGAAGAACATCCTCGTCTACAGTCGACACACCGTTGGAACAGACTCGGTTATGGAGACAGACTCGCGGGAACCTACGCCAGAACAACAATTCTCTACATTCCTGCAGAGAAATCTCTCTCACATGTTTGATCATCTAATTCTAATTTACATTTTGTACCTAATATGTTGAAGCAAACCATTTGGACAAGGGTTTTCGCGGTTGTAAAACAAACCTTATTATTGTTAAGATAATTTCACACTGTTTTATCGTCATCTGAATACTAATGTACCCAATTGCCCAACCACCGTGCTGCTAACACGTTGACGCAAAGCGACTGCTCCTTTTGTATTGTTACATTTTTAGTGGCCCACCCTTTTGGAATGACGCATATACAAAACAAATAATATAAATCACGCCAACCCTTGACTTATATCCATATGATAACATGGAAATTAAACCGAAGCTGTCTGGTCCTATTTTGTAAATAAAATGATGTTAATACTAGAATAAGTATGCTACAATAACATTACCCACCAAAATACCGAACTATGGTCAACTGAAATCTGACACAAAATAGTCGTCGCCACCTCCCTACCCGTCTTTGACACCACTGATGAAGTCTTTGAAGTATTGGATGGAACACGATGAGAAGCTGAACGAGTTCGCCCGAGTTGCTTCAGTCATTGTGTAAGAAGACGACATCGCGTAGTTGTCTGATGACGAACAGTCATTGTTGTATCCATCTGGCAATCCTCCCAACCTGAAAGTATGATATCGCATGGCAACTGTGAGAAATATACGTCGCTTCATGCTTTCTATATGTGATATGTGATACGCGCCTATGACATTTCAGTTAAATTCCATCAAGTTGTCCGCTTCAAAGGAGTAACTAAAGGAATTGTGTTTGACAGACTGCATACTGCACATATGGTATATTAGTGATGGATCCAGCTAACCCACGAACAATAATAAAATAATATGCTGGCAAGAAAATACCTCCAACGTATGTCAAACATTATTACACTGTAAACACATGATTTATCTGCGGACATACCTATACAATAACATGTTGATCAGCATGGATTAAGTGACGTGATAGTCACGTAATTTTAAGGTAACCTCACGTATCCACCACGTGAGGTTACCTTACCACCACGTGTTCGCCACGTCGGGTAGAGTTTCGACCTACCGAATCAGAATGCCGTAAACATTTATATTTTAAATATATATTGTAATAGATGCATTACCCCAATCCAAACAGGTAGATTCCTCGACGCCAGGAGTGCTGACCCGTATCTTCAGCTATGGCAACAGCCAACCGACTGCGACATATACTGTTCAAGTTCGCAATACCTGCAAGTGCCCAACATAAAATAACATTTCTAGAAACAGCGTGGCAAATCATGGCGCACAGATGTCATACATATATATTATAAGATAACGCATAAGCATTTAGAAACTCACACATGCACACACACATATATGCGCGCACACGCACGCACACACGCTCATGAACGCGCACTTCATACAAGAACGCAACATACATTCTCCACGTACACATGCACTCAAGCACCCACCCATTCGTGCACGCACGTACGCACGTACACACATACACGCACCCATACATAAATACAGCACATAAATATTACAATAAAACGTTTTCGTAATCTACCTTGTCTAGTGGTTTCGCGAAAATGGGAGTTCACGCGAACACACACGTCAGCCATATACAATATTTAATAATATCAGTGATCGAAACATTCGCCCTACCTGTTCGTGCTGCAGATGTGCCGGTTAAGACGTCGTATCTGGAATTAAGATGAAAAACTCCATGCAGGTTATATTGTTTAACCAAACAGCCACACCTCTTACTTGTGTTGATGACAACATTTGCAGCAGTGCAGCAGTAACGTGTATGGTTTAACACGATAGAACATATGCCGTTTTAACAACGGGAACAGTGGATCTTCTTCTACACAACGCTTCTAATAAATATATTACATTTGAAAACGATTGCAATGTTCCGATTACTCGCTCGTACGTTACCACACACAGCATAGCCAGACTGAGGATGGACAAAAGTGACCTGAATAGTGAGAGGACCGCATTAGCGCATACCTTTCCTAAACATTACTGTTACAAGATATATTTTGGACAATTTCTAAATGGCTGTATTACCGAGGTGACCGTAAACCGAGGTTCGATAGTACTTGACAAATCTAACCGTGTCCACAGCATTGCATAATCCGGATTGCTCCACGTTCGTCCATCCATGCCCTTCCAAACTGCGAAGTTAACAATTCCAACGGTTGCATTGACAATTGTTGTTTCGACCGAATCTCCAGTCGTGACAATGTTGCCCGCTGTCCAAGTAGATTCTCCAATAGTCTGAAAACGTTGCGATGAAGTCGTCGTAAATGTACCGTTACTATAACTATAAATCATACAAGGTAAATACTCGTCAAACCTATGGCTGCTCACAGGTTATTTCTTTTAGTGGCAATATTGTTAAATCTTGTGAAATGATGGTGCTCTGAAATGCTGTTTAATTCCTCCACGAAAATATTCACAAACAATAGTAATTGTTTTATTGAGAAATAATGTACGTGTGTGCAGCAAACGGTAGTCGGCAACATTTACCTCTGCAACGTAAATTTCTTTGAGTACGGGCTTTATCATGATACCCCACGCATTGCTATCTATCGATCTGAACACCAAGTCAAACTGGAAGAAAACAACAGATGAATTAGGTATTGATAAGAAACCACACGTAATAGTATATTTATCTACAAATATATCCAAACAGTATTATTAAATATATTATTTAGTGATTAAAATTAATAATATAATATGTGTTTCCACAATAATCAGATGCTGCCATAAATATATTATGTAATGCTGTATATATATACGTAATGGAACGCGAATTGCTCAGAATAAGCACATTATCGAGGCCACATTTTGTATCTATAACATAATTTAATAAGTACAAACTATTGTATTTAACATCATGCCATCATACTGCACATACCGCATTCATTCTCTGAAGATAATAGTACTTGATCTTGGAAAGTGAATCGTTTCGATCGATTGTTCTTTCTGTCCAACTGTGAGATCACAGAAATCTGGGTTATCAACTACAATATGGCCGTTGTCTAGTGCACGTGAAACGTACACCGACATGCAATTGTTCGAATATAAGTCATTGTGAGGTTCAAATAATTAAGGATAATGCCCTGCTCAGTAAAAAAAACAATTTAGTCTTATCAGTAGTTGATAAGAACATCTTAGATTTTAATCATGTCCAATTATAAAATATATTCGTGGTATCCCCTAACTAATTTGTTTTTATATTACAAAGAATGACTCACTAGTCGAATATGGTGTGGTCCAACACGAACATGATCTCGATGTAGTAAGCAGCAACTGTCGTAGCTCTCTTCTGCCTGTGTTTGACTGCGCCCTTCAACGTCTTAGTTCCATTCAATTTCTTGACCAATTCTTGATGCTTCTCTCTGACAACCTCAACATAGTCTGCAAAGGGCGAAGGTATATTGCTCCATTAGTGAAAGAGAGGGGGAGTGAGGGAGTTTGGGAAATGGAAGGGAGAGCGAGGGGAGGGGAGGGAGGTAGCGATGGAGCGAGGGAGCGATAGAGGGAGGGAGGGAGGGAGGGAGGAGGGTAGAGGGAGGGAGGGAGGAAGAGTAAGTATGTGTACGAGATGCGCGCGCGCATGCGTGCGTGCGTGCGTGCGTGCGTGTGTGTGTGTGTGCAAGTGAGTGTGTGCATGTATGTGTGTAAGTACTAGCGATCGGGCTAGCGATCGGGCAAAAAGCAGGCTCCCATTAAATGACAATGCGTGGGACAGACAACAAGTCAGAGCATATGCCATTAATTCCACAAAAGACCTGTCACTAACACGCTTCGAATATACAGAAACATGAAGCAGGATCTTGATAAGCGCAGGTTTGTCATGGACGAGTTGTGTACCATTCCAGTCTCGTATATATAAAAGGTTTACACAAACATCTGTCTCAGAACTACAAATGGATACTTGCTTTTCCAAGACAAAATTCAACAAAGACTAGAGACAATTATTCACTTTACCTTTTGGATTTTTGGATTTAATGACGCGATGAGGTAATCCACCATTCGATGCCGCTGCATCGTTGTCTACAGGTTGAATTATGTAGTGTTTTCCTTTAAAATGAAAACTTCCATCCTGCCAAAAAAACAAATATAACCCAGAACGTACCTAGAGTGTGCTTTGTTGTACAGAGAATTGCAAATATATCCCAAAAAAGATATTCAATTCCAATTTAATTTAATTCAGTTATTTATTCCCCAGTGAATACTACAAACAAAGAAAAAATTAATTTGTATGCAAAAACATCAAACATTTACAAATGGAAATGGGGGAAGATTAAAGTACACTATTTATTAACCACTTCCCCAGTACAACAACAAATTGCTCACGTATGTTATACGTTAGTAGCAACTTGGTGATATATATTATATTCCATGTGTGTCTATGAAATTCGAATATCATAACCCTGAATTGTAAACTTACCAGTTGTATAACATGCTTTTCCTCAACGGCTGGTTTTGTGTAGACTATCATCGCAGCGCCTAATTCAATGTCTTGGTAGAACGCGACATTCTGTACAACAGTCAATGACACTGTAACATATGAAGGAAATCTTCTCTTTGGTTATTACCTTAACAAAAAGCATGTTATGCACCACAGAAAACCCAAATATGTAGACCACAAACGCACTTCTTTTTAACATATATAGTAGGCTTGCACGTTCAAACAGTTAACACGTAAAGGCCACGACATTTCCCAAAGATGCAAAGTAATAAAATGCTAGTAAAATACCTAGTATACAATTATATTAGTTCAACAAACATTTGTTATTCAATTCCACCCCCAGAGTCATTTAAATCATGTAGGTAAATATAAATAAAAAATATAAAGTAATTAAACGTTATCCTTTCCGTGAAGAGGTGAGTTTAAACGAGTCAACGTGGTATTAAACTAAAGACATTAATTAGACAGTGGGTGTACCTTTGCATGCGGGATATAAATCTTTTCTTTCGTATTACTTGCGAACCGGAAGTGGACATTCGTGTCAATGTCCGTGTTTCGCACCAGTTGTAGAGTCACTGTATCACCGGCGACACTGAACTGCATGTGGAGATGACGCTCTATGGTCGAGTCGGTTGAACTTCTTATCCTACTGCTGCGTAGCTCTTTCACTAACACCAATTCTCCGTCTTCGTCTAGTGGCTTGCACCAACCTGAATGATTTGATGTGTACCAGATACATTGTTTGCATCATTAAATGTATATCACACCCAAATGCACTGTTATATTATACGTGAGTGTGCGTGTGCGTGTGCGTGTGCGTGTGTGTGTGTGTGTGTGTGTGTGTTGCCTTAGTAGTATATAGTAACTATAATGCAATGGGGGTCCGGGAAACAACCGGGGTATCCATCCATTACATAACGTCGACAACCTGGGAAGAAACTGCTAATCTTACCTCCGATCACTAACACCAGCACGGAGAAGGACATTGACACGAGAATCCTCATGGTGAGATCGTAAGAATCGTCCAGAGTTTGTCTAGAAATGAACATAGCAGGTGTATATAATGTGATATCTATGTTTGGTTTGTCGTCCTCTAATGTGGCTGTTAATTAAGAGCATCGTTCCTTGGTATACTTCCTTCGTGTTCATTAATCATGTAATCATTAGTCTTGTAACCAGCACGACAGGAACTTTGGCCTGCCTACGACCAACATGTATGTGTGTATGAATGAATTTGTGTTCAGTTGTGTGCGTATAAACGCATATGTGTATGTATTCATATATATATATATATATATACATGTATGTATATATATATATATATATACATCTATATATATAGGTATCATGTACATGTATGTCTGTATGCATTTACACATGTACCGTAAACATGTATGCATGTGCATGCATGTGTGTGTGTGTGTGTGCGTGCGTGTGTGCGTGTGTGCGTGCGTACGTGACTGCGCGCGTGTATGCCTGCGTGCGTGATTGTGTGTTTCGATACTCGACTATCGAATTATTTCTGATTATCTGTCGTGGAATCCAGCAACACACACACACACACACACACACACACACACACACACACACACACACACACACACACACACACACACACACACACACACACACACACACACACACTCACACACACACACGCACACGCACACTCACGTATAATATAAGTTCCTTAATATAAGGTAACACATTATGTAACTGTGCAATGGTCTTATTTATGAGTAGCATCGTATCTTGTCGGGGATATTACAAATAACGAAACCTTATTGACTTCCTGACAAGGTATCCTCTCACGACGAACAAATGCAAGTGGCCCCACGTCGCAAATACCCAAGAATAACTTCGGATATGATAACAAATCCCGTCGAAATAAAGGGGCGTGCCTTGGTATTTGATGAACACCCACTGGATCCGCTCACGCTGTGTTATTATGACCTGTGTTGTTCAGGTTTATCGCCATCTGGTTATGAATCTATAGCCATGCACGCCATTACGTGCCCTCTTCGAATTTGGCTTCAGCATCCGTACGGTGTGTCTTCCGATGATTACCAGTTCTCTTCTTCCCAATCGCGACTGCTAAATCTACCATTTCTGGCGCACATTGTTTTATCGGTATTCATTATTTATTTGTTTTTATTGTGAACTGAACACTTGGCCATTTACCATACGCCATTTTGGAAAACACGTAATGATTTATGGAGAGGATATCAAGAAGACGGGGTAATTATTTGTTTATATTACACATCATTCATTCAAACCTACATACAATTTCAAATGAGAGAAGTGGTTATGGATGTTGTGGTATGATCGGGAAAATCAACATCGTTTCGATCTATCTGCATGAAACACGTTCGTCGTATTTAGATTGCAGTTTATTGCCAAAACATTACGACCAATGCTACAAATGCGACAATACCAGACGAAGAAATTAATTGTAAAGCAGACGACAAAACATGTAAAAATCTCAAATGTTAATGTATCAAACTAGTCACCACAGTAATGTTCACACACAAATAGTTCACACACAAATAGTTCACAATATGGCAACACATTGTGTCGAATCATTTGTCGATCCCACATTGCTTGCATCATACATTATAATTATCGTCTTCGTCAACTAAGCAGTTTTCATCAACTACTAAAACAACATAACATTATTATGTTCTTGTGAACTGTTGTGATGTACCCGTGTGTGGAAGAGTACGCGAATATATTTCTTTAAATACGTTTTCTAGGCCAATATAGTTGGGATGTTCCTAGCAAACAGCGGGCGTGACAGATGTTGCGTGTTTGCGGTAATTGCAAGTATTTTTTTATAAAAAGGGCTCAAACAATTGCGGTATTATTGCTAAATGGTTTTACTTGAAAACTAAAGCGTGCAGTTGGGAGCAGTAGAATGTTTATTATATATGCGCGTGACAGAATAGGTAATCATTGCTTTTGTATCACTTTACAACGACTGTGTAATAATATATATCAACAAATATAAAAACAGTAAGATGTACCGGTGGATAAACCACCAATATATATATATATTTATACATATACCGATTGGTGGTTTATTATTATTATTATATATATATATATATAAACAACCAATATATATATATTTATATATGTATATACATATATATATATATATATATATATATGTATATACATATATATATATATATATATATATAGATTGGTGGTTTATTCACCGGTATATTTTACTGTTTTTATGTTGATATTAATCCTGAAATGGGTGATGCCAATGTTGCATCTCTTTCTAACGAACTTTGTAGTCTATGTGAAGTTAAACCCTACAACGTTATTGAAATGTATCCTCATGGATTACGAATTACACTAACGCTCCCTACATGTGTAGTTTTGTTGCAGTACTCCCTCATTAGAAGTACAAGTTGACGAGATTGTTGAAACACGTAGAACTTTGCATATGTCTGATTTATTTCATGCAATGATTAACAACACTATAAGATAGATTGTTTCCCTGCGTTTGTTAATGATCAATTTACTACTGCCTGTGCGATGCTGTGCCTTAACGCACATTGGGACACTAATGTGCGCCTTGCCGTCAATCGGTACACCTTAAAAATAAATATAATTTGTATAATTTATACCTGTCAACCTTTGTGTTTCGAAATCCAATAGAATATGACGTTCACCAAAAACAGCCAACAGCAATCAACCCATCGTTAGCGTATCTAACAGCACCACCGCCTGATGCTCGCACAAACCCTCCAATTGCACATAAAAGCCTATACTCAGTGAGATGTTCTTCTTTACAGGAAGGGTGACAGTGTCATAACAAGCCAAGCTGACTCCTGGACATTCCGAGTGGGTTGGCAGGTGATAAGTACACGTGGCACTCTTGAGAACAAAACACTAATGCGCCGTATGGCAGTTACAATAATAACATGGTGCTATCATACCAACTCCAAATGTGGTCACGAGATGTTTCAAACAACAGAAACAACAAATCAACAACAATATCTAGAACTTGTAACCGTGTCTCCCTTACGCTATCCGCAACACCTAAACCTAGATTTTTTGGCAACTATTTGCAGTAAAATCGCATACAATGTGCTGAATACCTTTGCAGTTATTTTCAAGTGTGCCGACGTGCGACGTCCCCACGGTACGTATTCCGTCTTCTACCCGTCACTCGTCGGGACCTCCTGTCTGCCGTAAACGTCTCTCACCGGCAACGTCCCGGATAATTACTATTAGTTATATTTATAATTAACGACGACATCAAGATGACGTATTTACGGAGCAGGCGCATATCGACATTGATAAAAATTATACAAAAGTACGCAGCAGATATTACCAATAGCAATATTACTGATAGGAATCTTTTCACATCGCCAGTGTTATTCATCGTAGATACAGCCAAGCAGTCGCATTTGTGAGTGTTATCAGTAACTGAATATTGCTGATTAACAGACATGTATATTAAATAGTGATTATGTCATTATATCACACCTGCATATAATGAATAGTGATAAAAGTCAACACATATTTGGAAAGTTCAGCAATATAGATTGATCAGGACGAGTTTATAAGTAATAAAACGTATGTGCGTCAGCGTTCGACATAACTGCGGATACGCCAGCCCGGGACCCGTGAATCTCCTGTCTGGTCCGTTACTGTTGCAAGTCACAGGCCCGGGTGGTTCGCGCAGATTGCGGATAATCTGTTTATCTTGCCATAGTAGCGAAGAGCAAACATGAATTGAAGGAGGTGCCCGAGAAGCAGGCGCTGAAGATCGTCAGGGATACGACATAATTGCTGTGGGTGGACACCAGAAGGAGGGATGGATTGTTGCGGGTGATGGAGATCAAGCGTGGGAGCTTTGTGTAGATTGGTGGAATAGCTACCGTTAAGGTGCACGAAGGAAAACAGTGGGTGTCGTGACAGACAGAAAAGATCAAGCAAGTTAGCCGGAAAGTCATCATATAATATATAGGGTTGGAGACAGCGGCATTGACAGAACTTGCAGCAACAAATGAAGCGGCACGTTTGTAAGAACAACTATTTCCATGGAAATACAAGAGTAAGAAAGGGAAGATGAATTGAATTGGCGGAACTTGATGCAGTTGAGATGAGAAAGAAAGGTGCGGATCGAGGAACGCCGACTCAAAAAACGGACATGTTGAAGTAATGAAGCCGCATATATATATATATATATAAATACATATATATGTAAATGAATGTATGTATATATATATATATACATATATATAAATATATATATATACACATATATACTCAAGGCACGCACGCACGCACGTACGCGCGTACGCGCGCACGCACACACGCACACACGCACACACGCACACACTCACACACGCACACACGCACACACGCACACACGCACACACGCACACACGCACACCACCCTTCCTTCAATAAAATGATTTTGTTATAACAAAGAGAAACGTTTTATGTTCTCAACAACCGTCGTTTTCATTGGTTCAGAAATTTGAAAAAGCATCTACACCACATGAAACTACAACATATCACGATTAAATGATATATGGAGTGAATTAACAAACCTTGCCATTTGTAGCACGAAAGACTGTCTCAACGAATTCCTTTTAGGTGTGTATATACCCATAACGCGGTTTCGCTGGAAGAGGGTTTGTTCACTACATTTTCGTCTTGAAAAACACTGCGTTACAAAATCACTATAACATGCATTTATAAAAGAATGAACCGCCTGCACACACACGCCCACACGCACGCACGCACGCACGCACGCGCTCTTCTGGGAGTTTGGTTTCTTCTGTAAAGGGTCGGCTCCATTACATTTGCACACATTATGCCGGTTACCTTTGATCGTTGTGTAACCGGTTCAGTGGGGAAACATGTAGGGGTTTCAAAAGGGAGCGGTTGTTTTTTTTAAAGAGACGGGGCATGAAAATGAGGTTCCAAAATATGTCGACGCTTTGGCCAAATCTGTGTTCGTACATCTTATTAAAAAATGGCGCCGATGGCTAAAATTAAACTAATTCGCTCACATGCACGCACACATCCTTACAATTGTGAAGGTATATTACCGTGTATGTTTGTTAACTAACAACATACAGTAATATCCTTATTTTTAACTGAAAATATTATATGGAAACGCAGAATTCTTTTGAAAAGGCGGTGTTTTTACTTTTCTATTTTTAAAGAATACAACGTAAATAAAGTTATCTTTATTTTTCGATATGAAAGATGAGCAAAGCGATTCGACAGTCTGCCTTTTTTATTGCATCCCAATCGAATGAGGTACCGAGGTGAACAAAGACGGAGAAGACGGAGAACGTGTCGAGTCGGAGTAAGCGGTAGATAAGCCTGCATGTGTCGGGTGCACAACATCGTAGAACTGGTTAGTCCCGCAGCTGTTATACAACGAGTGTCTGGGCTGACACATAAGTCAACGCAATTGTACATTTTCAAACGTAGTCTTCAATTAATTTCTTTTGGAACGCCGCTAATACAAAGCATATTCATGCCATTAACTGTAGCCAAGAGAGGTGTAATTATCTAGCCACGAAAGTCGCACCAAAGAACTTCTAACGAGTGAGTAGTCAATGGTACGTGCGACTCGCCTCACTGCGTAAACAACATGTATAAAAGGTTTTGTAGGGTATAGTATTCGAGTCTTGCCTACCAACCTGGTGCAGCATTTGTTATTAGAACGCTATGACTACTGAGGGGATTGGAATTACATCAAGTCTGATCTCAGGCGACGAGCTAAATATAGAATTATTGATCTATCCAATCATTCACGTACGGTTAACATATGATCGTACGTACTACGTGTGTCATTGTTTGCTGAGAAATCCTGCAGGACTTTCTTTGGAAAAAGTAATAGTTATATAAAACTGTTAAATTTAATGTTTTCAAGGTGATTGTATCTGGTATTACATTGTATCTAGATAAGTTGGTACCGCCATTTGGCGATTGATTCGTTGTATATGTTATGATTCAGATCGCTGCGCAGAAGGACTGGTGAGAATCAATGCATTACAGGAATGCGTGAAAGACATAGTTTAGCTGGGTGAAGTCGAAGCACGTTAATATTTGCAGACCCACGAAGAATAAATTCCTGCAATAGATACCAGATCATCCAAGCACCTATCATAGTACTGTTCATTCCACTCAATCGCTCGTCACTCTGTGAAGTATCTCTCTATGTTGCAGATGCCGTGCAGAAACAATTGCGATTCAAATTCAATGAGAAGAAAACGTTGCCGTTTTCCGTCTCTTGCCCTAAATCCTAACCCTAACCCTAACCCATCCAAACCGTCGCTGACACACGTACAGTGCCGTACCAGTGCAGTGCTGTGCAGTGCCAGAATGCTGGAATATCTTAAAAAATGAAATAAAGTGCATCGTAGATAAATTTGTTCCCTTCAAAAAACAAGGGAAACGGACCAGAAAGAAATACTTATCGAAAGAAGCCATTTGAAAAATTAAGTATAAACAAATGATGTGGAAGTCATATAGACGTACTGGAAATGACGAAGACTACAACATTTATAAAGAAGCACTAAACCAAGCTACAGCTGAAATTAGAAATTCAAAGAGAAGCTATGAACATAAATTAGCTTGTAATATAAAACATGACAGCAAGAGTTTTTATGCGTATGTTCGAAGCAAACAGAAAGTTCAGGGTAAGGTCGGTCCTCTAGAAGATAGTGCTGGAAATATAATATCAGAAGGATTCTTAATGGCAGAAGACCTGAATGAGTATTTTAGGTCAGTGTTTACCAGAGAAGACACTAGTTCACTGCCAGTACCAGAGGCTAAGTTCAAGGGGGCAGAATCAGAATATTTAAGACAGTTAATTGTAACCCCTGAAATGGTAGCTAAGAAAATTAGGGCTATGAAGGATATTAAATCACCTGGAGTGGATGGTATTCCACCCAAACTACTATTGGAAATTGTAGAACAAATTAGCATAACGCTTGCAATAGTTTTCAACTTGTCATTAGAAGAGGGAGTGGTTCCATTAAAATGGAAAGAAGCAAACATTATACCGTTATTTAAAAAAGGTTCGAGAAACAAGTCAAATAATTATAAACCAGTTAGTTTAACATCGGTGATTTGTAAATTATTAGAAAGACTAATTAAAGGTCACATGGTGGATTTTCTTGTTAAACATAACTTGACAAACCCATCTCAACATGGGTTTCTAAAAGCGAGGTCATGCTTAACAAATATGTTATGTTTTTTGGAAGATATCACTAAGTGGGTAGATGATGGATCACCAGTAGATATCATCTACTTAGATTTTCAAAAAGCTTTCGACAAAGTGCCACATCAAAGATTACTGCTTAAACTAAAGGCCCCTTGGCATAGGAAATGGTATAATTAACTGGATAGAAAAATGGCTGATTGACAGAAGACAACGGGTAGTTGTTGATGGGGAGGCTTCAAACTGGAAATCAGTTTTGAGTGGGGTTCCACAGGGATCAGTACTGGGACCAGTATTAAATCTTAATATATATAAACGATTTGGACGACGATATAGCTAGCAAGGTGTTGAAATTTGCAGATGATACAAAAGTGTTTAGAAGGATTAAAAGTGATGGAGATAGACAGCATTTACAAGATGATCTTGACAGGTTGATCAAATGGTCTGAAAAGTGGCAGATGTTGTTCAATTTTGGGAAATGTAAATGCCTTCACACAGGACATGGGAACGAATATGTAGAATATACAATAGGGGGAACTGTACTAAGTACTACTGTAAAAGAAAAAGACTTAGGGTTGACAATTAGCGCTGACATGAAGGTTTCAGAGCAGTGTGGAATTGCAGCTTCAAAAGGAAATCAAATCCTTGGATTGATTAGGCGAAATATAGCATATAAAGAAAAAGAACTAATAATACCGCTGTACAAAACAATAGTTAAGCCTCATTTAGAATATTGTATACAAGCGTGGAGGCCATACCGCAAGAAGGACATAGATATGCTAGAAAGAGTACAGAGGAGACCGACTAAAATGATACCAAAACTGAGGGATCTTAGTTATGAAAAACGCCTAAAAGAATGTGGTTTAACAACACTAGAGACCGGGAGATTGAGAGGAGATCAGATAGAAATGTTTAAAATATTGAATGGTTATGAAAATATTGATAGAAATATGTTTTTTCAGTTAAGAAAGATAGAAAGACTAGAGGACATGAAGTTACATTAGTAAAGGAGCAGTGTAGATTAGACGTAAGAAAGTTCTCATTTTCACAAAGGACTGTGAATGAATGGAACAGATTATCTGATGATTGTGTGGGTGCTAGTAGTGTGAATATGTTTAAAAATAAAATCGACACATACCTCAGAAGGGCTGGATATATGTAAATAAAACGGTTGGACTCTCGATAAGCCAAAGGGCTTCCTTGTCCACCTGCCATCTAGAGTTAATTCTCTGGATGGCAATCTTGTTAAATCTTGTTAAAAATGTCGACCGAACTATGACACGATCATCACGGGAAAAGGGTTATTTTAATATAATAGCAATAAATATTAACTGATATGCATTCATGAAAGATCAACACTGCACCATGCACCACACAAATATATATATATTGGTGGTTTATTCACCGGTACATCTTACTCTCACGTCTGCAATATAGATTATATATATTTTTCTAGTCGATGTCTTAAATTAACAATTGATTTTTATGTTGATCTTAATCATCAAGTGGGTGATACCAATTTTGCATATCTTTCTAAGGAACATTGTGGTCTCTGTGGCATTAAAAACTACACATTTGTTGAAATGTATCCTTAGGGTTTACGAATTACCCTAACGTCCCCTACATGAGTAGTTTTGTTGCAGTACACCCTCATTAGAAGTACAAGTTGACGAGATTGTTGAAACACGTAGAACTTTGCATATGTCTGATTTATTTCATGCAATCATTAACAGCACTATTAAGATAGATTATTTCCCTGTGTTTGTTGGTTATCAATTTACTACTGCCTGTGCGACGCTGTGCCTTCACGCACAATGCGACAACAATGTGCGCCTTGCCGTCAATTGGTACACCTTAAAAATAAATATAATTTGTATAATTTATACCTGTCAACCTTTGTGTTTCGCAATCCAATAGAATATGACGTTCACCAAAAACAGCCAACAGCAATCAACCCATCGTTAGCGTATCTAACAGCACCACCGCCTGATGCTCGCACAAACCCTCCAATTGCACATAAAAGCCTATAATCCGTGAGATGTTCTGCTTTCCCGGGAAGGCGACAGTGTCATGACAAGCCAAGCAGACTCCTGGAAATACCGAGTGGGTTGGCAGGTGATAAGTACACGTGGTACTCTTCAGTACAAAACACCAATGCGGCGTATTGCAGTTACAATAAAAACATAATGCTATCATACCAACTTCAAATGTGGTCACGAGATGTTTCAAACAACAGAAACAACAAATCAACAACACTATATAGAACTTGTAACCTTGTCTCCCTTTCTCTATCCGCAACACGTAAACCTAGATGCATTTTTGCAACTATTTGCAGTAAAATCGCATACAATGTGCTGAATACCTTTGCAGTTGATTTCAAATGTGACGACGTGCGACGTCCCCATCGTAAGTATTCCGTCTTCTACCCGTCACTCGTCGGGACTTCCTCTGTCTGCCGTAAATGTCTCTCACCGGCAACGTCCCGGGTAATTATTATTAGTTATATTTATAATTAACGACGACATCAATACGACGTATTTACGGAGCAGGCGCATATCTACAATGATAATAAATTATACAAAAGTACGCAGCAGATATTACCAATAGCAATATTACAGATAGGAATCTTTTCACATCGCCAGTGTTATTCATCGTAGATACAGCCAAGCAGTAGCATTTGTGAGTGTTATCAGTAACTGAATATTGTTGATTAACAGACATGGATGCTAAATAGTGATTATGTCATTATATCACACCTGCATATTATGAATAGTGATAAAAGTCAACACATATTTGGAAAGTTCAGCAATATAGATTCATACGGACGAGTTTATAAATAAAAAAACTATGTGCGTCAGCGTTCGACAAAACTGCGGATACGCCAGTCCGGGACCCGTGAATCTCCTGTCTGGTCCGTTACTATTGCAAGTCACAGGCCCGGGTGGTTCGCGCAGATTGCGGATAATCTGTTTATCTTGCCATAGTAGCGAAGAGCAAACATGAATGGAAGGAGGTGTCCGAGAAGCAGGCGCTGAAGATCGTCAGGGATACGACATAATTGCTGTGGGTGGACACCAGAAGGAGGGATGGATTGTTGCGGGTGAAGGAGATCAAGCGTGGGAGCTTTGTGTAGATTGGTGGAATAGCTACCGTTAAGGTGCACGAAGGAAAACAGTGGGTGTCGTGACAGACAGAAAAGATCAAGCAAGTTAGCCGGAAAGTCATCATATAATATATAGTGTTGACATACCAATATGGGCTGGAGACAGCGGCATTGACAGAACTTGCAGCAACAAATGAAGCGGCACGTTTGTAAGAACAACTATTTCCATGGAAATACAAGAGTAAGAAAGGGAAGATGAATTGGCGGAACTGATGCAGATGAGATGAGAAAGAATGGTGCGGATCGAGGAACGCCGACTCAAAAAACGGACATGTTGAAATAATGAAGCCGCATATATATATATATATATGCATATATATATGGATATATACATATATATATATATATATATAAATGAATGTATGTATATATACATATATATAAATATATATATGTATATATATATGTATATATATATATATATATATAAATGAATGTATGTATATATACATATACATAAATATATATATGTATATATATATGTATATATATATTGCCAACGCAATTGTACATTTTCAAACGTAGTCTTCAATTAATTTCTTTTGGAACGCCGCTAATACAAAGCATGTTCGTGCCATTAACTGTAGCCAAGAGAGGTGTAATTATCTAGCCACGAAAGTCGCACCAAAGAACTGCTAACGAGAGAGTAGTCAATGGTACGTGCAACTCGCCTCACTGCGTAAACGACATGTATAAAAGGTTTTGTAGGGTATAGTATTCGAGTCCTGCCTGCCAACCTGGTGCAGCATTTGTTACTAGAACGTTATGACCACTGAGGTGATTTGAATTACATCAAGTCTGATCTCATGCGACGAGCTAAAGATAGAATTATTGATCTATCCAATCATTCACGTACGGTTAACATATGATCGTACGTACTACGTGTGTCATTGTTTGTTGAGATTTCGTGCAGGACTTTCTTTGGAAAAAGTAATAGGTATATCAAACGGTTAAATTTGATGTTTTCAAGGTGACTGTATCTGGTATTACATTGTATGTAGATAAGTTGGTACCGCCATCTGGCGACTGATTAGTTGTATTAGTTATGATCCAGACCGCTGAGCGAGAGGACTGGTGAGAATCAATGCAGTACAGGAACGCTTGAAAGACATAGTTTAGCTGAGTGACGTCGATGCACATTAACATTTGCGGGGGTAAGACCACATTTAGATTTTACGTTTCCTTCATTTCCTGCAAAATTTGTTATACGATTATCTTGAAAATTTCACAGCATATTTAACCTCAATTGACACAAGTGCTGTGGAAAACTCGTGAAATTCTCATACCTCGTTTTAAAAAAAAATCCTCCCAAAACTGAGCCCCCTCAATTTCTCCCCAATCTGGTGACGGATTTTTAAATATTGGTGCCTTCTGCAAAATAGCCACTGTGCGAATGCACGAGCGACTAGCGTATATTTATTGCTACCTCGTGAAAGATCTAATGCAGTAGTACATTCAATATTCTCTGGACTAACATGTACCATGTCAAAGTGCTCGAAAACATTCACAAATAACACCAAAACGGTATTTTTAAGGGCACTCTTTCGGTCGGTAATGGCGGACGAATCCTTGATGTGGTCTTACCCCTGCAGACCCACGAAGAACAAAATCCCTGCAATAGATACAAGATCTTCCAAGTACCTGCCGTATATGTTCACTTTTTCTCAATCGCTCGTCACACTGTGAAGAATCGCTTTATGTTGCAGATGCCGTGCAGAAACAATGGCGAACCAAATTCAGTGAGAAGAAAACTCTGCCGTTTTTCGTCACTTTGCTTAAACCCTAACCATGACCCTAACCCATCCAAACAATCGCTCACGCACGTGCAGTGCCGTGTGCACGTGCGATGACGACCGATCATCGCGGGAAAAGGATTATTTTTAATAAAATAGCAATGAATATTTACCGTATTTGCATTCGTGTAAGATAAACACTGCCCCATTATTATAGAACATTGGCTGTTAATCGTTTCGTGATCGGAAAAAAGGACTACGATATACATAGTTATATGGTTGTCAGATGAGGAGCCACTGTTATCAACATTAATATGAAACATAAGAAAATAAACTTGTGTTCGCCCAAGCCCAGGCGCCGCAAGACGTCAGAGTGTATATAGGCAGTTTGGTTATAAGTGGTATTGACGTGGTAGAGCCGTGGTCGTGACGTTGAAAAAGGTGTCAGTTTAGTGAACGTGATATGGTAAAAAAGGTAAGTTTTAATATAGCGCTGTTTCCAATCCACAGGACTGCTCAAAGCGCTTTATTCCCTGGCAGACCTGTTCAATCGAACACCATCTCGACTTTTCAGCGACGCTGCAATTAATGCGCAAAGACTATTCGTACACAAATTTCCACCAGTGTCTATAGCCAGGTACTCATCCATACAGGTGCGTGACTTGAAGCAGTGTAGAGCAAACGAACTTGCCCAAGATTCGACACTGCCGCACAGGATTCGAACCCGGGTTCTCTCAGTCAAAAGTCCGAAGCTCTTACCGCTGCGCTACTGCGCTCCACACGGTAGTGATGTGGTAGTGCCGAGGTCATGACGTGGTATAACCAAACTTGTAATAGTAATGTTTCTTTCAACATTATAGTGCCGAGGTCATGACGTGGTATAACCAAACTTGTAATAGTAATGTTTCTTTCAACATTATAGTGCCGAGGTCATGACGTGGTATAACCAAACTTGTAACAGTAATGTTTCTTTCAACATTATAGTGCCGAGGTCATGACGTGGTATAACCAAACTTGTAATAGTAATGTTTCTTTCAACATTATAGTGCCGAGGTCATGACGTGGTATAACCAAACTTGTAATAGTAATGTTTCTTTCAACATTATAGTGCCGAGGTCATGACGTGGTATAACCAAACTTGTAATAGTAATGTTTCTTTCAACATTATAGTGCCGAGGTCATGACGTGGTATAACCAAACTTGTAACAGTAATGTTTCTTTCAACATTATAGTGCCGAGGTCATGACGTGGTATAACCAAACTTGTAATAGTAATGTTTCTTTCAACATTATAGTGCCGAGGTCATGACGTGGTATAACCAAACTTGTAATAGTAATGTTTCTTTCAACATTATAGTGCCGAGGTCATGACGTGGTATAACCAAACTTGTAATAGTAATGTTTCTTTCAACATTATAGTGCCGAGGTCATGACGTGGTATAACCAAACTTGTAATAGTAATGTTTCTTTCAACATTATAGTGCCGAGGTCATGACGTGGTATAACCAAACTTGTAATAGTAATGTTTCTTTCAACATTATAGTGCCGAGGTCATGATATGGTATAACCAAACTTGTAACAGTAATGTTTCTTTCAACATTAAAGTCATATTATCTTGTTTTGCATCAATAGAATATGAAACTATAAGATAACCAGTATCGTCCTCCAAAGTGTGATTCGGCCACGTAAATATCACGTAAACTATATATTGGCGCGGGAATGAAATTAATACTGCGGGAGCTGAGAACCGGAGCTTCAGCATCACTCCGCTCCGCTATTGGAACATGTTAGAAGAAGTGGGGGTGCTTTTGAAAGTGTTTCGAGACGACGGTAAAAATGTGTTAAGGTACCCAGAAACCTCCCATTGCACCCCCCCGGACGCTCGCCAAAACCCTGCACATGCACGCTCAGGTTTACTGGGGTGGCAGAAGCATGTCTGTCCTCCAGGGGATAGCTGTCCCTCGTCCCCCCCTCTTGTTTCCGCGCCTATGAAACTACCACGTGGTGAGAAAGTGAACGTTTGGTGATAATGGTATTGACGTGGTAGAAGATTGGCAGCGACGTGGTATAACCAACATGTAACAATCATGTTTCTTTAAATAATATTGCGATGTTATATTGTTTTGTATTAATGTAATATAAATGTTAATGATAATCTGTAATTTCCCAACAAATTTCGTGACTCGGCTACGTAACTATCACGTAACTACCACATTTGCAACCTGTAATATATACTACTTATTTACAGATCCCGTGGGCATTTACGTGTAAAGATTATGGTTATTACTGATGATTTATGGTTTTTGTCTGCCATGACTACTGTTTTGTTTCACCGGACTTGACATGTATGAATCACCCGTCTCCAGATCCCTCTCTGTCTTCTCTGTCTGTAATTTCCGTCTTCAGCTCAGACCCACATCTAATGCTACAAAAGGATGTGTTTTACGACACCTGACGTCCAAATGGCCCTCTGCTTTGTATCACCTTTTAAACCGCTAATTGCGTGGCAGACTGGCGAAAACCGGAGCTCTATTTGCCTCGGACAAAACACACGACCGACCGGGAAGCAACTCCTGCCGCTGGGAGCAAGATCCAGTGAGTTAGAGATAGAGACCACACGGACAACGTGAGGTGAACGAAATCGCCTAATTTTCGAAACGGCGGCAGGTGGAATCAAACCACTCCCCCCTCGATCGACCCGTAACGGTGTACAAGAGCTACAACCAGACCTTATGATGATGATGGTGATGATGATACTGATGATGGTGATGATGGTGGTGATAATGATGGTGATGATAATGATGATGGTCATGATGATGATAATAATAATAATGATAATCATTATCATATCTCTCTACCAAGGGAGCAGCGAGCAAGAACACAATACGACTCCCCAACTTTCAGTATTTACGTATGAAAAGCAATATATGAAAACATTTGTTTCGACAACTCATTTTATTTTTGTTTAATACAACTCAAGGAACATGGAACTGAAGGAGGGCGAAGGGAAAGCCGAAGGGACGGGCGAGGATGTGTGGGACGGACGGGCCAAGGGACGGGGCGACCGGCGAGGAGAGGGGGTAGACGGACGGCTTACAACGTAAGGGAGGGTAGGAGGAAGAGAGGGAGAGGGAACGGAGGGTGGGTGTCAGGGAATGACGGAATGAAGTACAGCGGATGGACCAAGGGACGTGACGACAGGCGAGGGGACTGAGGGAGGATAGATGGAAGGAGTGGTGGTACTGGTGGATGGATGGACGACTGACTGATTGAAGGGACGGTAGGAGGAAGGAAGGGAGAGGTAAGAAGGTAGACTGTCCGGATTCACTGATGGAGAATGAACGGGCTGACGGACGGACAGACAGAGGGTGGGACGGATTGACGGTCGGACGGAAGTTCGGACGGAGGGTGGGCAGGACTGAGGAACAGACGAACGGACGGACGGACGGGGACGGACGGAGTGACTGATGGGGATTGAATAACGAGCGAATGGACAGATAGATGGACAAATGGACGGGGGAACAGAGTGAACGCTGGACGGATGGACAAATGGAAGAACAGATGGACGTAATGATGGACGGGAGAACAGTGACGAAAAAACGGACGAACGGTGAGACGACTCATACGAATGGATGGACGGGGGGAGAAACGGAGGTACAAACGAACGGAAGATGAAGAGGAAGGAAGGGAGAGGGAAGAAGTACCGTACCCTCCTCCGCTCTTCGGAGGAGGGTATGGACGGTGGGACGGTAGACTGGAGGGACGGACGGACGGTCGGTCAGACGGACGGGGAGCAACGGACATAGCGACGGAAGGATGGACGTACGGATATTGGAACGGACGGGGGGTCGAAGGGATGGACGGATAGACCGATGGACGGAAGGAGGGGGGACGGAGTTATGGTACGGGCGGACGGACGGCTGACAAAAAAAGGGATGGTGGCAGGGAGTGACGGACGGACGGATGAACCAGTGAACGGATGGAGGTTTAGTTGACGAACGAACGGACAGTGGGCTAAATAACGTATGAGGGAAATAAGGAGGTACGGACGGGAGGGAGGGCCAGGAAGACGAGTGGAGGACAATTGGATGGACGGACGGGAAGACGAGTGGAGGACAATCGGACGGACGGACGGACAGACGTAGAGGCATAGGGAGGAAAAAAGGGACGGAATGAGAAACGGACAGACGGACCATGTTTTTTTTCTAAAATTATCAGTTCATCCCTGTTGTTTGCCAAAGTTTGATCTTTATTCATGAAAAGGTTATATAATCTGCGTTTTAATTATTTAATCCTAGCAGCTGTTTACATACCTAGTATCCCACATTCCTAAACGTCCATTGCTTCTGTGGGCCAGTTTCACCGGTAAAGCTCTTTCCCAAAAAAATCCAACTTGTCTGGTTGACATTGACTGTAGCCACGGTTGCGTTGCTTTTATAAACTTTACTAATTATATAGTGACAACGCTACATTTACATTCACTGGACAATGTGTAGAATATCCCGTTCGGTCCACTGTTCTCGCCAGGCCAAAGTTGTAACATTTTGTTGTATCATTGCAGGTCGGCGATATATATCGGCGATATATATATAGATATCATAGATTTTAAATCGTGACCTTAGAAAGTGAACTATGAACATTGTGGAGCACTATCCCTCCTCGACCTCACACTGGAAAATGTCTACCTCTTTCGACCAGGAAAATCTCGACCTCTTCTTCACGACTGGGGAAACCTGTATTGCTACTCGCTCAGAAAATCACCAGCAGTACCCCCGCCCCGACAATGAAAATATCTTACCGGAAAAACCTCAACTGGGAAATCATACAACACTGCCATACCCCTTCCACTTGTAGAACCTCCAATATTATCCCACTTGACCGGGAAAACTTCAAACATTACCCCCTCCATCGCGAGAAATCTCCAAAATGCAATCCCTGGTTAACAAAAGACACCCCAAATGGTGAACCACGCTATGGGCCTGTGTGGTGTCATGTTTTACCAATCTTTGTTTTGTTATGATTCCACAAGAATCGGTACTGTTGATCCCTCGAATTTCCAGCCCTAGCATCCATGTGACAATGCCATTCTCGTCACATCGGAATATTTATTTTAATACAATGATTTCAAAAAATTAAATCAATAACTGGATAGAGGGAAGAGAACTTGCAAACAAGTCATAATCATGGTTTCTTTATTGTATATGTGAACAAATCTGGTACAGGTATATAAACAATGAATAACAATGTTTTTGTTAACAAATGTATGCTGGAGTCAGGTGATTGGGGCTTCTGTAAACCGCAGAACGAGGTGGAACTGATGAAAAATCTGTCTAGCATTTGATGTGTGGTTCACACGAAACTGATACTTCATGCATAGTTAATTGTTGATGTAAAACAACCTGTCCAGAAATATGAAGGCATATAGCCTTGATTATCCGGAGGTTATGAGATGGAAGCACCGTAGGGCTCCCGTTCTACTATCTGGAAGATAACACTGGTCTTCACTGTACAACACTGATGCCGGTTTACCCTGAATCCGGGTAGAGACGATTATTGGCTCTCAGGCTAACAATAAAACTAAAAGTTAAATAAGAGTAAACTTATATAAGTTGATACAAGTGATAAAGAGAAAAGTTTAATCCTAATTTTTGGGGATTAAGAATTTCGATGACGACACTGGTTGGCTGCTCGCCCAAAACATTTGCTGCTGGCAGCATACACAAAATGCACTAGCCTCGACTATCCAGGTGCCGCGAGATGGGAGCACCATATGAGCGGCACTTGATTCATAATGCATGTTCTTGGCCAGACTCTGTTTCCTGGCGAAGTCACGCAGCCGGGCGAGAATCGATTAAGCGAGACTAGTTTCACTGCTGTTCTGAGACGTACTGTCTAATAAAATATACCTTAATCTAGATCTTATGCCTTCTTATTTTGGACAGTTTCCTTCTTGTTCTGCCATCTGTTCCATCTTGTTCCACGGTTTATAAAGGCCCCACAAATTATCATGTTCATCACTCAGTCTTAGCATTATACTAGCACATGTTGGCCTATCACTGATTAACGATGATGTAATCACCAGTCAATGATGTAATCACTAGTGTATGATGTAATCACCAGTCAATGATGTAACCACTAGTCGATGATGTAATCACCAGTCAATGATGTAATCACCAGTCAGTGATGTAATCACCAGTGTATGATGTAATCACTAGTCGATGATGTAATCACCAGTCAATAATGTAATCACCAGTCAATGATATAATCACTAGTTAAAATTAATAAATAAGTGCGGTTCATTTGTATGTATTATGCGATTGTGGAATACGTTGTTGTCGATGCTTTCGGCTAATTCTGTCGGTGAACAATCAGATTGACCTTCTGCAATGTAGGCGTAGTGCAATGCTGCGACATCAGTGAAGACATTCCTTTGTGTTTTCTACAAGTTCCTTCAATCGAGCGAGATGTACCAGAGCTCTGCAAGCCAAGGGTTAATTTTCCAATAAAACACCATATCTTTATACCTCCAAAAACATGACAGCTAATCGTCAAATTTACCACAAATCATGATTTATTAAGGCGAATGCTGAAGTATTAACGACAGGATGTATAACAAGTCAAAAACCATTATATACACTGGTAATAGCAGCATAGTTATCAGCCAATACAGCCTCAAAATGCACTACAAATATGGTCAAGTACACTGCCCCCGGGTCTGTGGAAGCACACGTTTGGTGTTAGGACACAAGCCATGTAATATTTGTTGAATATCTCTTGTGGACAACTTATCAATGGGAGTGAAAGTGAAGAAATATATAGTGGCAGGAAAAAACCTGCAGCTACATTGGAAGAACTGTGTGAAGAAGGATGCTAGAATGACAGAGAAAGATGAGAGGTGGTGGGAGGGGGTGCTGACAGGGTGAAATGGAGGGCAATTACAACAAGAGCAGTGCAACAGTACATGAGCTAGACCTTATTACTGGACTGGGGAACAAGGAGGAAGATCAGTACAGGAACTATACATCACCCCTGGACTGAGGAACAAAGAGGAAGATCAGTACAGGAGTAGACCTCAGCACTGGACTGGGGAACAAGGAGGAAGATCAATACACAAGTAGACCTCTCTCCTGGACTGAGGAACAAGGAGGAAGATCAGTACAGGAACTAGACTTCACCCCTGGACTGAGGAACTAGGAGGAAGATCAGTACAGGAGTAGACCTCAGCACTAGAATGGGGAACATGGAGGAAGATCAGTACAGGAGTAGACCTCAGCACTGGACTGGGGAACAAGGAGGAAGATCAATACACAAGTAGACCTCTCTCCTGGACTGAGGAACATGGAGGAAGATCAGTACAGGAACTAGACATCACCCCTGGACTGAGGAACGAGGAGGAAGATCAGTACAGGAACTAGACCTCAGCACTGGACTGGGGAACAAGGAGAAAGATCAGTACAGGAGCTCGACCTCAGCACTGGACTGGGGAACAAGGAGGAAGATCAGTACAGGTGTAGACCTCAGCAGTGGACTGAGGAACAAGGAGGAAGATCAATACACAAGTCGACCTCTCTCCTGGACTGAGGAACATGGAAGAAGAACAGTACAGGAGCTAGACATCACCCCTGGACTGAGGAACAAGAAGGAAGATCAGTACAGGAGTAGACCTCAGCACTAGACTGGGGAACATGGAGGAAGATCAGCAGAGGAGTAGACCTCAGCACTGGACTGGGGAACAAGGAGGAAGATCAGTACAGGAGTAGACCTCAGCACTAGACTGGGGAACATGGAGGAAGATCAGTACAGGAGTAGACCTCTGCACTGGACTGGGGAACAAGGAGAAAGATCAATACACAAGTAGACCTCTCTCCTGGAATGAGGAACATGGAGGAAGATCAGTACAGGAACTAGACATCACCCCTGGACTGAGGACCAAGGAGGAAGATCAGTACAGGAGTAGACCTCAGCACTCGACTGGGGAACAAGGAGGAAGATCAGTACAGGAGTAGACCTCAGCACTCGACTGGGGACCAAGGAGGAAGATCAGTACAGGAACTAGACATCACCCCTGGACTGAGGAACAAGGAGGAAGATCAGTACAGGAGTAGACCTCAGCACTAGACAGGGGTACATGCAGGAAGATCAGTACAGGAGTAGACCTCAGCACTAGACTGGGGAACATGGAGGAAGATCAGTACAGGAGTAGACCTCAGCACTGGACTGGGGAACAAGGAGGAAGATCAATACACAAGTAGACCTCTCTCCTGGACTGAGGAACAAGGAGGAAGATCAGTACAGGAACTAGATATCACCCCTGGACTGAGGAACAAGGAGGAAGATCAGTACAGGAGTAGACCTCAGCACTAGACAGGGGTACATGCAGGAAGATCAGTACAGGAGTAGACCACTCTCTTGGACTGAGGAACATGGAGGAAGATCAGTGCAGGAACTAGACATCACCCCTGGACTGATGAACAAGGAGGAAGATCAGTACAGGAGTAGACCTCAGCACTAGACTGGGGAACATGGAGGAAAATCAGTACAGGAGTAGATCTCAGCACTGGACTGGGGAACAAGGAGGAAGATCAATACACAAGTAGACCTCTCTCCTGGACTGAGGAACAAGGAGGAAGATCAGTACAGGAGTAGACCTCAGCACTAGACTGGGGAACATGGAGGAAGATCAGTACAGGAGTAGATCTCAGCACTGGACTGGGGAACAAGGAGAAAGATCAATACACAAGTAGACCTCTCTCCTGGACTGAGGAACATGGAGGAAGATCAGTACAGGAACTAGACATCACCCCTGGACTGAGGAACGAGGAGGAAGATCAGTACAGGAACTAGACCTCAGCACTGGACTGGGGAACAAGGAGAAAGATCAGTACAGGAGCTCGACCTCAGCACTGGACTGGGGAACAAGGAGGAAGATCAGTACAGGAGTAGACCTCAGCAGTGGACTGAGGAACAAGGAGGAAGATCAATACACAAGTAGACCTCTCTCCTGGACTGAGGAACATGGAGGAAGAACAGTACAGGAGCTAGACATCACCCCTGGACTGAGGAACAAGAAGGAAGATCAGTACAGGAGTAGACCTCAGCACTAGACTGGGGAACATGGAGGAAGATCAGTACAGGAGTAGACCTCAGCACTGGACTGGGGAACAAGGAGGAAGATCAGTACAGGAGTAGACCTCAGCACTAGACTGGGGAACATGGAGGAAGATCAGTACAGGAGTAGACCTCTGCACTGGACTGGGGAACAAGGAGAAAGATCAATACACAAGTAGACCTCTCTCCTGGACTGAGGAACATGGAGGAAGATCAGTACAGGAACTAGACATCACCCCTGGACTGAGGACAAAGGAGGAAGATCAGTACAGGAGTAGACCTCAGCACTAGACTGGGGAACAAGGAGGAAGATCAGTACAGGAGTAGACCTCAGCACTGGACTAGGGAACAAGGAGGAAGATCAATACACAAGTAGACCTCTCTCCTGGACTGAGGAACATGGAGGAAGAACAGTACAGGAACTAGACATCACCCCTGGACTGAGGAACAAGGAGGAAGATCAGTACAGGAGTAGACCTCAACAATAGACAGGGGTACATGCAGGAAGATCAGTACAGGAGTAGACCTCAGCACTAGACTGGGGAACATGGAGGAAGATCAATACAGGAGTAGACCTCAGCACTGGACTGGGGAACAAGGAGGAAGATCAATACACAAGTAGACCTCTCTCCTGGACTGAGGAACATGGAGGAAGATCAGTACAGGAACTAGACATCACCCCTGGACTGAGGAACGAGGAGGAAGATCAGTACAGGAACTAGACCTCAGCACTGGACTGGGGAAGAAGGAGAAAGATCAGTACAGGAGCTTGACCTCAGCACTGGACTGGGGAACAAGGAGGAAGATCAGTAAAGGAACTAGACATCACCCCTGGACTGAGGAACAAGGAGGAAGATCAGTACAGGAGTAGAACTCAGCACTAGACTGGGGAACATGGAGGAAGATCAATACAGGAGTAGACCTCAGCACTGGACTGGGGAACAAGGGGGAAGATCAATACACAAGTAGACCTCTCTCCTGGACTGAGGAACATGGAGGAAGATCAGTACAGGAACAAGACATCACCCCTGGACTGAGGAACAAGGAGGAAGATCAGTACAGGAACTAGACATCCACCCTGGACTGGGGAACACGGAGAAAGATCAGTACAGGAGCTAGACCTCAGCACTGGACTGAGGAACAAGGAGGAAGATCAGTACAGGAACTAGACCTCACCCCTGGAAAGGGGAACAAGGAGGAAGATCAATACAGGAACTAGACATCACACATAAACTGGGGAACAAGGAGGAAGATCAGAACAGGAGTTAGACCTCACCCCTGGACTGGGGAACAAGGAGGAAGATCAGTACAGGAGCTAGACCTCACCCCTGGACTGGGGAACAAGGAGGAAGAACAGTACAGGAGCTAGACCTCACACTTGTACAAGGGAACCAGGAGGAAGAACAGTACATGAGCTATACCACACCCCTGTATGGGGGAACCGGGAGGAAGAACAGTACAGGAGCTAGACCTCACCCCTGTATAAGGGAACCAGGAGGAAGAACTGTACATGAGCTGGACCTCACCCCTGTACAGGGGAACCACGAGGAAGAACAGTACATGAGCTAGACCTCACCCCTGTACAAGGGAACCAGGAGGAAGAACAGTACATGAGCTAGAACTCACCCCTGGACTGGGGAACAAGGAGGAAGATCAGTACAGGAGCTAGACCTCACCCCTGTACAAGGGAACCAGGAGGAAGAACAGTACATGAGCTAGACATCACCCCTGTACAAGGAAACCAGGAGGAAGAACAGTACATGAGCTAGACATCACCTCTGTACTAGGGAACCAGGAGGAAGAGCAGTACATGAGCTAGACCTCACCCCTGGACTGATAAACAAGGATGAAGATCAGTACAGGAGCTAGACCTCACCCCTGTACAAGGGAACCAGGAGGAAGAACAGTACATGAGCTAGACTTCATCCCTGGACTGGGGAACAAGGAGGAAGATCAGTACAGGAGCTAGACCTCACCCCTGTACAAGGGAACCAGGAGGAAGAACAGTACAGGAGCTAGACATCACCTCTGTACAAGGAAACCAGGAGGAAGAACAGTACATGAGCTAGACCTCACCCCTGTACAAGGTAACCAGGATGAAGAACAGTACATGAACTAAACCTCACCCCTGGACTGGGGAACAAGGAGGAAGATCAGTACAGGAGCTAGACCTCACCCATGTAAATGGCAACCAGGAGGAAGAACAGGACAGGAGCTAGACCTCACCCTTGTACAGGGGAAGCAGGAGGAAGAACAGTACATGAGCTAGACCTCAGTCTTGTACAAGGAGGAAGAACAGGACAGGAGCTATACCTCACCCCTGTGCAGGGGAAGCAGGAGGAAGAACAGTGCATGAGCTAGACCTCACCCCTGTACAAGGGAACCAGGAGGAAAAACAGTACATGAGCTAGACCCCATCCCTGTACAAGGGAATCAGGAGGAAGAACAGTACAGGAGCAAGACCTCAAACTTGTACAAGGGAACCAGGAGGAAGAACAGTACGGGAGATAGACCTCACCCCTGTACAAAGGAACCAGGAGGAAGAGCATTACATGAGCTAGGCGTCACCTATGTACAAGGGAACCAGGAGGAAGAACAGTACATGAGCTAGACCTCACCCCTGGACTGGGGAACAAGGAGGAAGATCAGTACAGGAGCTAGACATCACCTCTGTACAAGGGAATCAGGAGGAAGAACAGTACATGAGCTAGACCTCACCCCTGTACAAGGGAACCAGGAGGAAGAACAGTACATGAGCTAGACCTCACTCCTGGACTGGGGAACAAGGATGAAGATCAGTACAGGAGCTAGACCTCACCCCTGTACAAGGGAACCAGGAGGAAGAACAGTACAGGAGCTAGACATCACCTCTGTACAAGGAAACCAGGAGGAAGAACAGTACATTAGCTAGACCTCACCCCTGTACAAGGGAACCAGGAGGAAGAACAGTACATGAGCTAAACCTCACACCTGGACTGGGGAACAAAGAGGAAGATCAGTACAGGAGCAAGACCTCATCCCTGTACATGGGAACCAGGAGGAAGAACAGGACAGGAGCTAGACCTCACCCTTGTACAGGGGAAGCAGGAGGAAGAACAGTACATGAGCTAGACCTCAGTCCTGTACAAGGAGGAAGAACAGGACAGGAGCTATACCTCACCCCTGTGCAGGGGAAGCAGGAGGAAGAACAGTACATGAGCTAAACCTCACCCCTGTACAAGGGAATCAGGAGGAACAACAGTACATAAGCTAGACCTCACCCCTGTACAAGGGAACCAGTAGGAAAAACAGTACATGAGCTAGACCCCACCCCTGTACAAGGGAACCAGGAGGAAGAACAGTACAGGAGTTAGACATCATCCCTGTACAAGGGAATCAGGAGGAAGAACAGTACAGGAGCTAGACCTCACCCTTTTACAAGGGAACCAGGAGGAAGAACCGTACGGGAGCTAGACCTCACCCCTGTACAAGGGAACCAGGAGGAAGAACAGTACAGAAGTTAGACATCACCCCTGTACAAGGGAATCAGGAGGAAGAACAGTACATGAGCAAGGCATTACCTCTGTACAAGGGAACCAGGAGGAAGAACAGTACATGAGCTAGACCTCACCCCTGTACAAGGGAACCAGCAGGAAGAACAGGACAGGAGCTAGACCTCACCCTTGTACAGGGGAAGCAGGAGGAAGAAGAGTACATGAGCTAGACCTCACCCCTGGACTGGGGAACAAGGAGGAAGATCAGTACAGGAGCTAGACATCACCTCTGTACAAGGGAATCAGGAGGAAGAACAGTACATGAGCTAGACCTCACCCCTGTACAAGGGAACCAGGAAGAAGAACAGTACATGAGCTAGACCTCACCCCTGGACTAGGGAACAAGGAGTAAGATCAATACACAAGTAGACCTCTCTCCTGGACTGAGGAACATGGAGGAAGAACAGTACAGGAACTATACATCACCCCTGGACTGAGGAACAAGGAGGAAGATCAGTACAGGAGTAGACCTCAGCACTAGACAGGGGTACATGGAGGAAGATCAGTACAGGAGTAGACATCAGCACTGGACTGGGGAACAAGGAGGAAGATCAATACACAAGTAGACCTCTCTCCTGGACTGAAGAACAAGGAGGAAGATCAGTACAGGAGTAGACCTCAGCACTAGACTGGGGAACATGGAGGAAGATCAGTACATGAGTAGACCTCAGCACTGGACTGGGGAACAAGGAGGAAGATCAATACACAAGTAGACCTCTCTCCTGGACTGAGGAACATGGAGGAAGATCAGTACAGGAACTAGACATCACCCCTGGACTGAGGAACGAGGAGGAAGATCAGTACAGGAACTAGACCTCAGCACTGGACTGGGGAAGAAGGAGAAAGATCAGTACAGGAGCTAGACCTCAGCACTGGACTGGGGATAAAGGAGGAAGATCAATACACAAGTAGACCTCTATCAGTACTGGAACTAGACATCAACCCTGGACTGGGGAACAAGGAGAAAGATCAGTACAGGAACTAGACATCACCCCTGGACTGAGGATCAAGGAGGAAGATCAGTACTGGAACTAGACATCAACCCTGGAATGGGGAACAAGGAGAAAGATTAGTACAGGAGCTAGACCTCAGCACTGGACTGAGGAACATGGAGGAAGATCAGTACAGGAACTAGACATCACCCCTGGACTGAGGAACAAGGAGGAAGATCGGTACAGGAGTAGACCTCAGCACTAGACTGGGGAACATGGAGGAAGATCAGTACAGGAGTAGACCACTCTCCTGGACTGAGGAACATGGAGGAAGATCAGTGCAGGAACTAGACATCACCCCTGGACTGATGAACAAGGAGGAAGATCAGTACAGGAGTAGACCTCAGCACTAGACTGGGGAACATGGAGGAAGTTCAGTACAGGAGTAGATCTCAGCACTGGACTGGGGAACAAGGAGGAAGATCAATACACAAGTAGACCTCTCTCCTGGACTGAGGAACAAGGAGGAAGATCAGTACAGGAGTAGACCTCAGCACAAGACTGGGGAACATGGAGGAAGATCAGTACATGAGTAGACCTAAGCACTGGACTGGGGAACAAGGAGGAAGATCAATACACAAGTATACCTCTCTCCTGGACTGAGGAACATGGAGGAAGATCAGTACAGGAACTAGACATCACCCCTGGACTGAGGAACGAGGAGGAAGATCAGTACAGGAACTAGACCTCAGCACTGGACTGGGGAACAAGGAGAAAGATCAGTACAGGAGCTCGACCTCAGCACTGGATTGGGGAACAAGGAGGAAGATCAGTATAGGAACTAGACATCACCCCTGGACTGAGGAACAAGGAGGAAGATCAGTACAGAGTATAACTCAGCACTAGACTGGGGAACATGGAGGAAGATCAATACAGGAGTAGACCTCAGCACTGGACTGGGGAACAAGGGGGAAGATCAATACACAAGTAGACCTCTCTCCTGGACTGAGGAACATGGAGGAAGATCAGTACAGGAACTAGACATCACCCCTGGACTGAGGAACAAGGAGGAAGATCAGTACTGGAACTAGACATCCACCCTGGACTGGGGAACAAGGAGAAAGATCAGTACAGGAGCTAGACCTCAGCACTGGACTGAGGAACAAGGAGGTAGATCAGTACAGGAACTAGACCTCACCACTGAACTGGGGAACAAGGAGAAAGATCAGTACAGGAGCTAGACCTCAGCACTGGACTGGGGATCAAGGACGAAGATCAATACACAAGTAGACCTCTATCAGTACTGGAACTAGACATCAACCCTGGACTGGGGAACAAGGAGAAAGATCAGTACAGGAACTAGACATCACCCCTGGACTGAGGAACAAGGAGGAAGTTCAGTACTGGAACTAGACATCAACCCTGGACTGGGAAACAAGGAGAAAGATTAGTACAGGAGCTAGACCTCAGCACTGGACTGAGGAACATGGAGGAAGATCAGTACAGGAACTAGACATCACCCCTGGACTGAGGAACAAGGAGGAAGATCGGTACAGGAGTACACCTCAGCACTAGACTGGGGAACATGGAGGAAGATCAGTACAGGAGTAGACCACTCTCCTGGACTGAGGAACATGGAGGAAGATCAGTGCAGGAACTAGACATCACCCCTGGACTGATGAACAAGGAGGAAGATCAGTACAGGAGTAGACCTCAGCACTAGACAGGGGAACATGGAGGAAGATCAGTACAGGAGTAGATCTCAGCACTGGACTGGGGAACAAGGAGGAAGATCAATACACAAGTAGACCTCTCTCCTGGACTGAGGAACAAGGAGGAAGATCAGTACAGGAGTAGACCTCAGCACTAGACAGGGGAACATGGAGGAAGATCAGTACATGAGTAGACCTCAGCACTTGACTGGGGAACAAGGAGGAAGATCAATACACAAGTATACCTCTCTCCTGGACTGAGGAACATGGAGGAAGATCAGTACAGGAACTAGACATCACCCCTGTACTGAGGAACGAGGAGGAAGATCAGTACAGGAACTAGACCTCAGCACTGGACTGGGGAACAAGGAGAAAGATCAGTACAGGAGCTAGACATCACCTCTGTACAAGGGAATCAGGAGGAAGAACAGTACATGAGCTAGACCTCACCCCTGTACAAGGGAACCAGGAGGAAGAACAGTACATGAGCTAGACCTCACTCCTGGACTGGGGAACAAGGATGAAGATCAGTACAGGAGCTAGACCTCACCCCTGTACAAGGGAACCAGGAGGAAGAACAGTACAGGAGCTAGACATCACCTCTGTACAAGGAAACCAGGAGGAAGAACAGTACATGAGCTAGACCTCACCCCTGTACAAGGGAACCAGGAGGAAGAACAGTACATGAGCTAAACCTCACCCCTGGACTGGGGAACAAAGAGGAAGATCAGTACAGGAGCAAGACCTCATCCCTGTACATGGGAACCAGGAGGAAGAACAGGACAGGAGCTAGACCTCACCCTTGTACAGGGGAAGCAGGAGGAAGAACAGTACATGAGCTAGACCTCAGTCCTGTACAAGGAGGAAGAACAGGACAGGAGCTATACCTCACCCCTGTGCAGGGGAAGCAGGAGGAAGAACAGTACATGAGCTAAACCTCACCCCTGTACAAGGGAATCAGGAGGAACAACAGTACATAAGCTAGATCTCACCCCTGTACAAGGGAACCAGTAGGAAAAACAGTACATGAGCTAGACCCCACCCCTGTACAAGGGAACCAGGAGGAAGAACAGTACAGGAGTTAGACATCATCCCTGTACAAGGGAATCAGGAGGAAGAACAGTACAGGAGCTAGACCTCACCCTTTTACAAGGGAACCAGGAGGAAGAACCGTACGGGAGCTAGACCTCACCCCTGTACAAGGGAACCAGGAGGAAGAACAGTACAGAAGTTAGACATCACCCCTGTACAAGGGAATCAGGTGGAAGAACAGGACATGAGCTAGGCATTACCTCTGTACAAGGGAACCAGGAGGAAGAACAGTACATGAGCTAGACCTCACCCCTGTACAAGGGAACCAGCAGGAAGAACAGGACAGGAGCTAGACCTCACCCTTGTACAGGGGAAGCAGGAGGAAGAACAGTACATAAGTTAAACCTCACCCCTGGACTGGGGAACAAGGAGGAAGATCAGTACAGGAGCTAGACCTCACCCTGTACATGGGAACCAGGAGGAAAAACAGGACAGGAGCTAGACCTCAGTCCTGTACAAGGAGGAAGAACAAGACAGGAGCTATACCTCACCCCTGTGCAGGGGAAGCAGGAGGAAGAACAGTACATGAGCTAGACCTCACCCCTGTACAAGGGAATCATGAGGAAGAACAGTACATGAGCTAGACCTCACCCCTGTACCCTGTACAAGGGAACCAGGAGGAAAAACAGTACATGAGCTAGACCCAATCCCTGTACAAGGGAACCAGGAGGAAGAACAGTACAGGAGTTAGACATCATCCCTGTACAAGGGAATGAGGAGGAAGAACAGTACAGGAGCAAGACCTCACCCTTGTATAAGGGAACCAGGAGGAAGAACAGTACGGGAGCTAGACCTCACCCCTGTACAAGGGAACCAGGAGGAAGAGCATTACATGAGCTAGACCTCACCCCTGTACAAGGGAACCAGGAGGAAGAGCATTACATGAGCTAGACCTCACCCCTGTACAAGGGAACCAGGAGGAAGAACAGTACATGAGCTAGACATCACCCCTGTACAAGGGAACCAGGAGGAAGAACAGTACATGAGCTAGACCTCACCCCTGGACTGGGGAACAAGGAGGAAGATCAGTACAGGAGCTAGACATCACCTCTGTACAAGGGAATCAGGAGGAAGAACAGTACATGAGCTAGACCTCACCCCTGTACAAGGGAACCAGGAAGAAGAACAGTACATGAGCTAGACCTCACCCCTGGACTAGGGAACAAGGAGGAAGATCAATACACAAGTAGACCTCTCTCCTGGACTGAGGAACATGGAGGAAGAACAGTACAGGAACTATACATCACCCCTGGACTGAGGAACAAGGAGGAAGATCAGTACAGGAGTAGACCTCAGCACTAGACAGGGGTACATGGAGGAAGATCAGTACAGGAGTAGACATCAGCACTGGACTGGGGAACAAGGAGGAAGATCAATACACAAGTAGACCTCTCTCCTGGACTGAGGAACAAGGAGGAAGATCAGTACAGGAGTAGACCTCAGCACTAGACTGGGGAACATGGAGGAAGATCAGTACATGAGTAGACCTCAGCACTGGACTGGGGAACAAGGAGGAAGATCAATACACAAGTAGACCTCTCTCCTGGACTGAGGAACATGGAGGAAGATCAGTACAGGAACTAGACATCACCCCTGGACTGAGGAACGAGGAGGAAGATCAGTACAGGAACTAGACCTCAGCACTGGACTGGGGAAGAAGGAGAAAGATCAGTACAGGAGCTAGACCTCAGCACTGGACTGGGGATAAAGGAGGAAGATCAATACACAAGTAGACCTCTATCAGTACTGGAACTAGACATCAACCCTGGACTGGGGAACAAGGAGAAAGATCAGTACAGGAACTAGACATCACCCCTGGACTGAGGATCAAGGAGGAAGATCAGTACTGGAACTAGACATCAACCCTGGAATGGGGAACAAGGAGAAAGATTAGTACAGGAGCTAGACCTCAGCACTGGACTGAGGAACATGGAGGAAGATCAGTACAGGAACTAGACATCACCCCTGGACTGAGGAACAAGGAGGAAGATCGGTACAGGAGTAGACCTCAGCACTAGACTGGGGAACATGGAGGAAGATCAGTACAGGAGTAGACCACTCTCCTGGACTGAGGAACATGGAGGAAGATCAGTGCAGGAACTAGACATCACCCCTGGACTGATGAACAAGGAGGAAGATCAGTACAGGAGTAGACCTCAGCACTAGACTGGGGAACATGGAGGAAGTTCAGTACAGGAGTAGATCTCAGCACTGGACTGGGGAACAAGGAGGAAGATCAATACACAAGTAGACCTCTCTCCTGGACTGAGGAACAAGGAGGAAGATCAGTACAGGAGTAGACCTCAGCACTAGACAGGGGAACATGGAGGAAGATCAGTACATGAGTAGACCTAAGCACTGGACTGGGGAACAAGGAGGAAGATCAATACACAAGTATACCTCTCTCCTGGACTGAGGAACATGGAGGAAGATCAGTACAGGAACTAGACATCACCCCTGGACTGAGGAACGAGGAGGAAGATCAGTACAGGAACTAGACCTCAGCACTGGACTGGGGAACAAGGAGAAAGATCAGTACAGGAGCTCGACCTCAGCACTGGACTGGGGAACAAGGAGGAAGATCAGTATAGGAACTAGACATCACCCCTGGACTGAGGAACAAGGAGGAAGATCAGTACAGGAGTATAACTCAGCACTAGACTGGGGAACATGGAGGAAGATCAGTACAGGAGTAGACCTCAGCACTGGACTGGGGAACAAGGGGGAAGATCAATACACAAGTAGACCTCTCTCCTGGACTGAGGAACATGGAGGAAGATCAGTACAGGAACTAGACATCACCCCTGGACTGAGGAACAAGGAGGAAGATCAGTACTGGAACTAGACATCCACCCTGGACTGGGGAACAAGGAGAAAGATCAGTACAGGAGCTAGACCTCAGCACTGGACTGAGGAACAAGGAGGTAGATCAGTACAGGAACTAGACCTCACCCCTGAACTGGGGAACAAGGAGAAAGATCAGTACAGGAGCTAGACCTCAGCACTGGACTGGGGATCAAGGAGGAAGATCAATACACAAGTAGACCTCTATCAGTACTGGAACTAGACATCAACCCTGGACTGGGGAACAAGGAGAAAGATCAGTACAGGAACTAGACATCACCCCTGGACTGAGGAACAAGGAGGAAGTTCAGTACTGGAACTAGACATCAACCCTGGACTGGGGAACAAGGAGAAAGATTAGTACAGGAGCTAGACCTCAGCACTGGACTGAGGAACATGGAGGAAGATCAGTACAGGAACTAGACATCACCCCTGGACTGAGGAACAAGGAGGAAGATCGGTACAGGAGTAGACCTCAGCACTAGACTGGGGAACATGGAGGAAGATCAGTACAGGAGTAGACCACTCTCCTGGACTGAGGAACATGGAGGAAGATCAGTGCAGGAACTAGACATCACCCCTGGACTGATGAACAAGGAGGAAGATCAGTACAGGAGTAGACCTCAGCACTAGACTGGGGAACATGGAGGAAGATCAGTACAGGAGTAGATCTCAGCACTGGACTGGGGAACAAGGAGGAAGATCAATACACAAGTAGACCTCTCTCCTGGACTGAGGAACAAGGAGGAAGATCAGTACAGGAGTAGACCTCAGCACTAGACAGGGGAACATGGAGGAAGATCAGTACATGAGTAGACCTAAGCACTGGACTGGGGAACAAGGAGGAAGATCAATACACAAGTATACCTCTCTCCTGGACTGAGGAACATGGAGGAAGATCAGTACAGGAACTAGACATCACCCCTGGACTGAGGAACGAGGAGGAAGATCAGTACAGGAACTAGACCTCAGCACTGGACTGGGGAACAAGGAGAAAGATCAGTACAGGAGCTCGACCTCAGCACTGGACTGGGGAACAAGGAGGAAGATCAGTATAGGAACTAGACATCACCCCTGGACTGAGGAACAAGGAGGAAGATCAGTACAGGAGTATAACTCAGCACTAGACTGGGGAACATGGAGGAAGATCAGTACAGGAGTAGACCTCAGCACTGGACTGGGGAACAAGGGGGAAGATCAATACACAAGTAGACCTCTCTCCTGGACTGAGGAACATGGAGGAAGATCAGTACAGGAACTAGACATCACCCCTGGACTGAGGAACAAGGAGGAAGATCAGTACTGGAACTAGACATCCACCCTGGACTGGGGAACAAGGAGAAAGATCAGTACAGGAGCTAGACCTCAGCACTGGACTGAGGAACAAGGAGGTAGATCAGTACAGGAACTAGACCTCACCCCTGAACTGGGGAACAAGGAGAAAGATCAGTACAGGAGCTAGACCTCAGCACTGGACTGGGGATCAAGGAGGAAGATCAATACACAAGTAGACCTCTATCAGTACTGGAACTAGACATCAACCCTGGACTGGGGAACAAGGAGAAAGATCAGTACAGGAACTAGACATCACCCCTGGACTGAGGAACAAGGAGGAAGTTCAGTACTGGAACTAGACATCAACCCTGGACTGGGGAACAAGGAGAAAGATTAGTACAGGAGCTAGACCTCAGCACTGGACTGAGGAACATGGAGGAAGATCAGTACAGGAACTAGACATCACCCCTGGACTGAGGAACAAGGAGGAAGATCGGTACAGGAGTAGACCTCAGCACTAGACTGGGGAACATGGAGGAAGATCAGTACAGGAGTAGACCACTCTCCTGGACTGAGGAACATGGAGGAAGATCAGTGCAGGAACTACACATCACCCCTGGACTGATGAACAAGGAGGAAGATCAGTACAGGAGTAGATCTCAGCACTGGACTGGGGAACAAGGAGGAAGATCAATACACAAGTAGACCTCTCTCCTGGACTGAGGAACAACGAGGAAGATCAGTACAGGAGTAGACCTCAGCACTAGACAGGGGAACATGGAGGAAGATCAGTACAGGAGTAGATCTCAGCACTGGACTGGGGAACAAGGAGGAAGATCAATACACAAGTATACCTCTCTCCTGGACTGAGGAACATGGAGGAAGATCAGTACAGGAACTAGACATCACCCCTGGACTGAGGAACGAGGAGGAAGATCAGTACAGGAACTAGACCTCAGCACTGGACTGGGGAACAAGGAGAAAGATCAGTACAGGAGCTCGACCTCAGCACTGGACTGGGGAACAAGGAGGAAGATCAGTATAGGAACTAGACATCACCCCTGGACTGAGGAACAAGGAGGAAGATCAGTACGGGAGTATAACTCAGCACTAGACTGGGGAACATGGAGGAAGATCAATACAGGAGTAGACCTCAGCACTGGACTGGGGAACAAGGGGGAAGATCAATACACAAGTAGACCTCTCTCCTGGACTGAGGAACATGGAGGAAGATCAGTACAGGAACTAGACATCACCCCTGGACTGAGGAACAAGGAGGAAGATCAGTACTGGAACTAGACATCCACCCTGGACTGGGGAACAAGGAGAAAGATCAGTACAGGAGCTAGACCTCAGCACTGGACTGAGGAACAAGGAGGAAGATTAGTACAGGAACTAGACCTCACCCCTGGACTGGGGAACAAGGAGGAAGATCAATACAGGAACTAGACATCACCCATGAACTGGGGAACAAGGAGGAAGATCAGTACAGGAGTTAGACCTCATCCCAGGACTGGGGAACAAGGAGGAAGATCAGTACAGGAGCTAGACCTCACCCCTGGACTGGGGAACAAGGAGGAAGAACAGTACAGGAGCTAGACCTCACACTTGTACAAGGGAACCAGGAGGAAGAACAGTACATGAGCTGGTCCTCACCCCTGTACAGGGGAACCACGAGGAAGAACAGTACATGAGCTAGACTTCACCCCTGTACAAGGGAACCAGGAGGAAGAACAGTACATGAGCTAGACCTCACCCCTGGACTGGGGAACAAGGATGAAGATCAGTACAGGAGCTAGACCTCACCCCTGTACAAGGGAACCAGGAGGAAGAACAGTACATGAGCTAGACATCACCTCTGTACAAGGGAACCAGGAGGAAGAACAGTACATGAGCTAGACCTCAACCCTGTACAAGGGAACCAGGAGGAAGAGCAGTACATGAGGTAGACCTCACCCCTGGACTGGGGAACAAGGAGGAAGATCAGTACAGGAGCTAGACCTCACCCCTGTACAAGGGAACCAGGAGGAAGAACAGTACATGAGCTAGACTTCACCCCTGGACTGGGGAACAAGGAGGAAGATCAGTACAGCAGCTAGACATCACCTCTGTACAAGGAAACCAGGAGGAAGAACAGTACATGAGCTAGACCTCACCCCTGTACAAGGTAACCAGGAGGAAGATCAGTACAGGAGCTAGACCTCACCCCTGTACATGGGAACCAGGAGGAAGAACAGGACAGGAGCTAGACCTCACCCTTGTACAGGGGAAGCAGGAGGAAGAACAGTACATGAGCTAGACCTCAGTCCTGTACAAGGAGGAAGAACAGGATAGGAGCTATACCTCACCCCTGTGCAGGGGAAGCAGGAGGAAGAACAGTACATGAGCTAGACCTCACCCCTGTACAAGGGAATCAGGAGGAAGAACAGTACATGAGCTAGACCTCACCCCTGTACAAGGGAACCAGGAGGAAAAACAGTACATGAGCTAGACCCCATCCGTGTACAAGGGAACCAGGAGGAAGAACAGTACAGGAGTTAGACATCATCCCTGTACAAGGGTATCAGGAGGAAGAACAGTACAGGAGCAAGACCTCACCCCTGTACAAGGGAACCAGGAGGAAGAGCATTACATGAGTTAGACGTCACCCCTGGACTGGGGAACAAGGAGGAAGATCAGTACAGGAGCTAGACCTCACCCCTGTACAAGGGAACCAGGAGGAAGAACAGTACGGGAGCTAGACATCACCTCTGTACAAGGAAACCAGGAGGAAGAACAGTACATGAGCTAGACCTCACCCCTGGACTGGGGAACAAGGAGGAATATCAGTACAGGAGCAAGACCTCATCCCTGTACATGGGAACCAGGAGTAAGAACAGGACAGGAGCTAGACCTCACCCTTGTACAGGGGAAGCAGGAGGAAGAACAGTACATGAGCTAGACCTCAGTCCTGTACAAGGAGGAAGAACAGGACAGGAGCAATACCTCACCCCTGTGCAGGGGAAGCAGGAGGAAGAACAGTGCATGAGCTAGACCTCACCCCTGTACAAGGGAACCAGGAGGAAGAACAGTACAGGAGTTAGACATCATCCCTGTACAAGGGTATCAGGAGGAAGAACAGTACAGGAGCAAGACCTCACCCCTGTACAAGGGAACCAGGAGGAAGAGCATTACATGAGCTAGACGTCACCCCTGTAGAAAGGAACCAGGAGGAAGAACAGTACATCAGCTAGACCTCACCCCTGGACTGGGGAACATGGAGGAAGATCAGTGCAGGAACTAGACATCACCCCTGGACTGATGAACAAGGAGGAAGATCAGTACAGGAGTAGACCTCAGCACTAGACTGGGGAACATGGAGGAAGATCAGTACAGGAGTAGATCTCAGCACTGGACTGGGGAACAAGGAGGAAGATCAATACACAAGTAGACCTCTCTCCTGGACTGAGGAACAAGGAGGAAGATCAGTACAGGAGTAGACCTCAGCACTAGACAGGGGAACATGGAGGAAGATCAGTACATGAGTAGACCTCAGCACTTGACTGGGGAACAAGGAGGAAGATCAATACACAAGTATACCTCTCTCCTGGACTGAGGAACATGGAGGAAGATCAGTACAGGAACTAGACATCACCCCTGTACTGAGGAACGAGGAGGAAGATCAGTACAGGAACTAGACCTCAGCACTGGACTGGGGAACAAGGAGAAAGATCAGTACAGGAGCTAGACATCACCTCTGTACAAGGGAATCAGGAGGAAGAACAGTACATGAGCTAGACCTCACCCCTGTACAAGGGAACCAGGAGGAAGAACAGTACATGAGCTAGACCTCACTCCTGGACTGGGGAACAAGGATGAAGATCAGTACAGGAGCTAGACCTCACCCCTGTACAAGGGAACCAGGAGGAAGAACAGTACAGGAGCTAGACATCACCTCTGTACAAGGAAACCAGGAGGAAGAACAGTACATGAGCTAGACCTCACCCCTGTACAAGGGAACCAGGAGGAAGAACAGTACATGAGCTAAACCTCACCCCTGGACTGGGGAACAAAGAGGAAGATCAGTACAGGAGCAAGACCTCATCCCTGTACATGGGAACCAGGAGGAAGAACAGGACAGGAGCTAGACCTCACCCTTGTACAGGGGAAGCAGGAGGAAGAACAGTACATGAGCTAGACCTCAGTCCTGTACAAGGAGGAAGAACAGGACAGGAGCTATACCTCACCCCTGTGCAGGGGAAGCAGGAGGAAGAACAGTACATGAGCTAAACCTCACCCCTGTACAAGGGAATCAGGAGGAACAACAGTACATAAGCTAGATCTCACCCCTGTACAAGGGAACCAGTAGGAAAAACAGTACATGAGCTAGACCCCACCCCTGTACAAGGGAACCAGGAGGAAGAACAGTACAGGAGTTAGACATCATCCCTGTACAAGGGAATCAGGAGGAAGAACAGTACAGGAGCTAGACCTCACCCTTTTACAAGGGAACCAGGAGGAAGAACCGTACGGGAGCTAGACCTCACCCCTGTACAAGGGAACCAGGAGGAAGAACAGTACAGAAGTTAGACATCACCCCTGTACAAGGGAATCAGGTGGAAGAACAGGACATGAGCTAGGCATTACCTCTGTACAAGGGAACCAGGAGGAAGAACAGTACATGAGCTAGACCTCACCCCTGTACAAGGGAACCAGCAGGAAGAACAGGACAGGAGCTAGACCTCACCCTTGTACAGGGGAAGCAGGAGGAAGAACAGTACATAAGTTAAACCTCACCCCTGGACTGGGGAACAAGGAGGAAGATCAGTACAGGAGCTAGACCTCACCCTGTACATGGGAACCAGGAGGAAAAACAGGACAGGAGCTAGACCTCAGTCCTGTACAAGGAGGAAGAACAAGACAGGAGCTATACCTCACCCCTGTGCAGGGGAAGCAGGAGGAAGAACAGTACATGAGCTAGACCTCACCCCTGTACAAGGGAATCATGAGGAAGAACAGTACATGAGCTAGACCTCACCCCTGTACCCTGTACAAGGGAACCAGGAGGAAAAACAGTACATGAGCTAGACCCAATCCCTGTACAAGGGAACCAGGAGGAAGAACAGTACAGGAGTTAGACATCATCCCTGTACAAGGGAATGAGGAGGAAGAACAGTACAGGAGCAAGACCTCACCCTTGTATAAGGGAACCAGGAGGAAGAACAGTACGGGAGCTAGACCTCACCCCTGTACAAGGGAACCAGGAGGAAGAGCATTACATGAGCTAGACCTCACCCCTGTACAAGGGAACCAGGAGGAAGAGCATTACATGAGCTAGACCTCACCCCTGTACAAGGGAACCAGGAGGAAGAACAGTACATGAGCTAGACATCACCCCTGTACAAGGGAACCAGGAGGAAGAACAGTACATGAGCTAGACCTCACCCCTGGACTGGGGAACAAGGAGGAAGATCAGTACAGGAGCTAGACATCACCTCTGTACAAGGGAATCAGGAGGAAGAACAGTACATGAGCTAGACCTCACCCCTGTACAAGGGAACCAGGAAGAAGAACAGTACATGAGCTAGACCTCACCCCTGGACTAGGGAACAAGGAGGAAGATCAATACACAAGTAGACCTCTCTCCTGGACTGAGGAACATGGAGGAAGAACAGTACAGGAACTAGACATCACCCCTGGACTGAGGAACAAGGAGGAAGATCAGTACAGGAGTAGACCTCAGCACTAGACAGGGGTACATGGAGGAAGATCAGTACAGGAGTAGACCTCAGCACTAGACTGGGGAACATGGAGGAAGATCAGTACAGGAGTAGACATCAGCACTGGACTGGGGAACAAGGAGGAAGATCAATACACAAGTAGACCTCTCTCCTGGACTGAGGAACAAGGAGGAAGATCAGTACAGGAGGACTAGACCAGTACAGGAGTAGACCTCAGCACTAGACTGGGGAACATGGAGGAAGATCAGTACATGAGTAGACCTCAGCACTGGACTGGGGTACAAGGAGGAAGATCAATACACAAGTAGACCTCTCTCCTGGACTGAGGAACATGGAGGAAGATCAGTACAGGAACTAGACATCACCCCTGGACTGAGGAACAAGGAGGAAGATCAGTACTGGAACTAGACATCAACCCTGGACTGGGGAACAAGGAGAAAGATCAGTACAGGAGCTAGACCTCAGCACTGGACTGGGGATAAAGGAGGAAGATCAATACACAAGTAGACCACTATCAGTACTGGAACTAGACATCAACCCTGGACTGGGGAACAAGGAGAAAGATCAGTACAGGAACTAGACATCACCCCTGGACTGAGGATCAAGGAGGAAGATCAGTACTGGAACTAGACATCAACCCTGGAATGGGGAACAAGGAGAAAGATTAGTACAGGAGCTAGACCTCAGCACTGGACTGAGGAACATGGAGGAAGATCAGTACAGGAACTAGACATCACCCCTGGACTGAGGAACAAGGAGGAAGATCGGTACAGGAGTAGACCTCAGCACTAGACTGGGGAACATGGAGGAAGATCAGTACAGGAGTAGACCACTCTCCTGGACTGAGGAACATGGAGGAAGATCAGTGCAGGAACTAGACATCACCCCTGGACTGATGAACAAGGAGGAAGATCAGTACAGGAGTAGACCTCAGCACTAGACTGGGGAACATGGAGGAAGATCAGTACAGGAGTAGATCTCAGCACTGGACTGGGGAACAAGGAGGAAGATCAATACACAAGTAGACCTCTCTCCTGGACTGAGGAACAAGGAGGAAGATCAGTACAGGAGTAGACCTCAGCACTAGACAGGGGAACATGGAGGAAGATCAGTACATGAGTAGACCTAAGCACTGGACTGGGGAACAAGGAGGAAGATCAATACACAAGTATACCTCTCTCCTGGACTGAGGAACATGGAGGAAGATCAGTACAGGAACTAGACATCACCCCTGGACTGAGGAACGAGGAGGAAGATCAGTACAGGAACTAGACCTCAGCACTGGACTGGGGAACAAGGAGAAAGATCAGTACAGGAGCTCGACCTCAGCACTGGACTGGGGAACAAGGAGGAAGATCAGTATAGGAACTAGACATCACCCCTGGACTGAGGAACAAGGAGGAAGATCAGTACAGGAGTATAACTCAGCACTAGACTGGGGAACATGGAGGAAGATCAGTACAGGAGTAGACCTCAGCACTGGACTGGGGAACAAGGGGGAAGATCAATACACAAGTAGACCTCTCTCCTGGACTGAGGAACATGGAGGAAGATCAGTACAGGAACTAGACATCACCCCTGGACTGAGGAACAAGGAGGAAGATCAGTACTGGAACTAGACATCCACCCTGGACTGGGGAACAAGGAGAAAGATCAGTACAGGAGCTAGACCTCAGCACTGGACTGAGGAACAAGGAGGTAGATCAGTACAGGAACTAGACCTCACCCCTGAACTGGGGAACAAGGAGAAAGATCAGTACAGGAGCTAGACCTCAGCACTGGACTGGGGATCAAGGAGGAAGATCAATACACAAGTAGACCTCTATCAGTACTGGAACTAGACATCAACCCTGGACTGGGGAACAAGGAGAAAGATCAGTACAGGAACTAGACATCACCCCTGGACTGAGGAACAAGGAGGAAGTTCAGTACTGGAACTAGACATCAACCCTGGACTGGGGAACAAGGAGAAAGATTAGTACAGGAGCTAGACCTCAGCACTGGACTGAGGAACATGGAGGAAGATCAGTACAGGAACTAGACATCACCCCTGGACTGAGGAACAAGGAGGAAGATCGGTACAGGAGTAGACCTCAGCACTAGACTGGGGAACATGGAGGAAGATCAGTACAGGAGTAGACCACTCTCCTGGACTGAGGAACATGGAGGAAGATCAGTGCAGGAACTACACATCACCCCTGGACTGATGAACAAGGAGGAAGATCAGTACAGGAGTAGATCTCAGCACTGGACTGGGGAACAAGGAGGAAGATCAATACACAAGTAGACCTCTCTCCTGGACTGAGGAACAACGAGGAAGATCAGTACAGGAGTAGACCTCAGCACTAGACAGGGGAACATGGAGGAAGATCAGTACAGGAGTAGATCTCAGCACTGGACTGGGGAACAAGGAGGAAGATCAATACACAAGTATACCTCTCTCCTGGACTGAGGAACATGGAGGAAGATCAGTACAGGAACTAGACATCACCCCTGGACTGAGGAACGAGGAGGAAGATCAGTACAGGAACTAGACCTCAGCACTGGACTGGGGAACAAGGAGAAAGATCAGTACAGGAGCTCGACCTCAGCACTGGACTGGGGAACAAGGAGGAAGATCAGTATAGGAACTAGACATCACCCCTGGACTGAGGAACAAGGAGGAAGATCAGTACGGGAGTATAACTCAGCACTAGACTGGGGAACATGGAGGAAGATCAATACAGGAGTAGACCTCAGCACTGGACTGGGGAACAAGGGGGAAGATCAATACACAAGTAGACCTCTCTCCTGGACTGAGGAACATGGAGGAAGATCAGTACAGGAACTAGACATCACCCCTGGACTGAGGAACAAGGAGGAAGATCAGTACTGGAACTAGACATCCACCCTGGACTGGGGAACAAGGAGAAAGATCAGTACAGGAGCTAGACCTCAGCACTGGACTGAGGAACAAGGAGGAAGATTAGTACAGGAACTAGACCTCACCCCTGGACTGGGGAACAAGGAGGAAGATCAATACAGGAACTAGACATCACCCATGAACTGGGGAACAAGGAGGAAGATCAGTACAGGAGTTAGACCTCATCCCAGGACTGGGGAACAAGGAGGAAGATCAGTACAGGAGCTAGACCTCACCCCTGGACTGGGGAACAAGGAGGAAGAACAGTACAGGAGCTAGACCTCACACTTGTACAAGGGAACCAGGAGGAAGAACAGTACATGAGCTGGTCCTCACCCCTGTACAGGGGAACCACGAGGAAGAACAGTACATGAGCTAGACTTCACCCCTGTACAAGGGAACCAGGAGGAAGAACAGTACATGAGCTAGACCTCACCCCTGGACTGGGGAACAAGGATGAAGATCAGTACAGGACCTAGACCTCACCCCTGTACAAGGGAACCAGGAGGAAGAACAGTACATGAGCTAGACATCACCTCTGTACAAGGGAACCAGGAGGAAGAACAGTACATGAGCTAGACCTCAACCCTGTACAAGGGAACCAGGAGGAAGAGCAGTACATGAGGTAGACCTCACCCCTGGACTGGGGAACAAGGAGGAAGATCAGTACAGGAGCTAGACCTCACCCCTGTACAAGGGAACCAGGAGGAAGAACAGTACACGAGCTAGACTTCACCCCTGGACTGGGGAACAAGGAGGAAGATCAGTACAGCAGCTAGACATCACCTCTGTACAAGGAAACCAGGAGGAAGAACAGTACATGAGCTAGACCTCACCCCTGTACAAGGTAACCAGGAGGAAGATCAGTACAGGAGCTAGACCTCACCCCTGTACATGGGAACCAGGAGGAAGAACAGGACAGGAGCTAGACCTCACCCTTGTACAGGGGAAGCAGGAGGAAGAACAGTACATGAGCTAGACCTCAGTCCTGTACAAGGAGGAAGAACAGGATAGGAGCTATACCTCACCCCTGTGCAGGGGAAGCAGGAGGAAGAACAGTACATGAGCTAGACCTCACCCCTGTACAAGGGAATCAGGAGGAAGAACAGTACATGAGCTAGACCTCACCCCTGTACAAGGGAACCAGGAGGAAAAACAGTACATGAGCTAGACCCCATCCGTGTACAAGGGAACCAGGAGGAAGAACAGTACAGGAGTTAGACATCATCCCTGTACAAGGGTATCAGGAGGAAGAACAGTACAGGAGCAAGACCTCACCCCTGTACAAGGGAACCAGGAGGAAGAGCATTACATGAGTTAGACGTCACCCCTGGACTGGGGAACAAGGAGGAAGATCAGTACAGGAGCTAGACCTCACCCCTGTACAAGGGAACCAGGAGGAAGAACAGTACGGGAGCTAGACATCACCTCTGTACAAGGAAACCAGGAGGAAGAACAGTACATGAGCTAGACCTCACCCCTGGACTGGGGAACAAGGAGGAATATCAGTACAGGAGCAAGACCTCATCCCTGTACATGGGAACCAGGAGTAAGAACAGGACAGGAGCTAGACCTCACCCTTGTACAGGGGAAGCAGGAGGAAGAACAGTACATGAGCTAGACCTCAGTCCTGTACAAGGAGGAAGAACAGGACAGGAGCAATACCTCACCCCTGTGCAGGGGAAGCAGGAGGAAGAACAGTGCATGAGCTAGACCTCACCCCTGTACAAGGGAACCAGGAGGAAGAACAGTACAGGAGTTAGACATCATCCCTGTACAAGGGTATCAGGAGGAAGAACAGTACAGGAGCAAGACCTCACCCCTGTACAAGGGAACCAGGAGGAAGAGCATTACATGAGCTAGACGTCACCCCTGTAGAAAGGAACCAGGAGGAAGAACAGTACATCAGCTAGACCTCACCCCTGGACTGGGGAACAAGGAGGAAGATCAGTACAGCAGCTAGACCTCACCCCTGTACAAGGGAACCAGGAGGAAGAACAGTACGGGAGCTAGACCTCACCCCTGTACAAGGGAACCAGGAGGAAGAGCATTACATGAGCTAGACGTCACCCGTGTACAAGGGAACCAGGAGGAAGAACAGTATATGAGCTAGACCTCACCCCTGGACTGGGGAACAAGGAGGAAGATCAGTACAAGAGCTAGACCTCACCCCTGTACAAGGGAACCAGGAGGAAGAACAGTACAGGAGCTACACATCACCTCTGTACAAGGAAACCAGGAGGAAGAACAGTACATGAGCTAGACCTCACCCCTGGACTGGGGAACAAGGAGGAAGATCAGTACAGGAGCAAGACCTCATCCCTGTACATGGGAACCAGGAGTAAGAACAGGACAGGAGCTAGACCTCACCCTTGTACAGGGGAAGCAGGAGGAAGAACAGTACATGAGCTAGACATCACCTCTGTACAAGGGAACCAGGAGGAAGAACAGTACATGAGCTAGACCTCAACCCTGTACAAGGGAACCAGGAGGAAGAGCAGTACATGAGGTAGACCTCACCCCTGGACTGGGGAACAAGGAGGAAGATCAGTACAGGAGCTAGACCTCACCCCTGTACAAGGGAACCAGGAGGAAGAACAGTACATGAGCTAGACTTCACCCCTGGAGTGGGGAACAAGGAGGAAGATCAGTACAGGAGCTAGACCTCACCCCTGTACAAGGGACGCAGGAGGAAGAACAGTACAGGAGCTAGACATCACCTCTGTACAAGGAAACCAGGAGAAAGAACAGTACATGAGCTAGACCTCACCCCTGTACAAGGTAACCAGGAGGAAGAACAGTACATGAACTAAACCTCACCCCTGGACTGGGAAACAAGGAGGAAGATCAGTACAGGAGCTAGACCTCACCCCTGTACATGGGAACCAGGAGGAAGAACAGGACAGGAGCTAGACCTCACCCTTGTACAGGGGAAGCAGGAGGAAGAACAGTACATCAGCTAGACCTCAGTCCTGTACAAGGAGGAAGAACAGGACAGGAGCTATACCTCACCCCTGTGCAGGGGAAGCAGGAGGAAGAACAGTACATAAGCTAGACCTCACCCCTGTACAAGGGAATCAGGAAGAAGAACAGTACATGAGCTAGACCTCACCCCTGTACAAGGGAACCAGGAGGAAAAACAGTACATGAGCTAGACCCCATCCGTGTACAAGGGAACCAGGAGGAAGAACAGTACAGGAGTTAGACATCATCCCTGTACAAGGGTATCAGGAGGAAGAACAGTACAGGAGCAAGACCTCACCCCTGTACAAGGGAACCAGGAGGAAGAGCATTACATGAGCTAGACGTCACCCCTGTACAAGGGAACCAGGAGGAAGAACAGTACATGAGCTAGACCTCACCCCTGGACTGGGGAACAAGGAGGATGATCAGTACAGGAGCTAGACCTCACCCCTGTACAAGGGAACCAGGAGGAAGAACAGTACGGGAGCTAGACCTCACCCCTGTACAAGGGAACCAGGAGGAAGAGCATTACATGAGCTAGACGTCACCCGAGTACAAGGGAACCAGGAGGAAGAACAGTACATGAGCTAGACCTCACCCCTGGACTGGGGAACAAGGAGGAAGATCAGTACAGGAGCTAGACCTCACCCCTGTACAAGGGAACCAGGAGGAAGAACAGTACAGGAGCTAGACATCACCTCTGTACAAGGAAACCAGGAAGAAGAACAGTACATGAGCTAGACCTCACCCCTGGACTGGGGAACAAGGAGGAATATCAGTACAGGAGCAAGACCTCATCCCTGTACATGGGAACCAGGAGTAAGAACAGGACAGGAGCTAGACATCACCCTTGTACAGAGGAAGCAGGAGGAAGAACAGTACATGAGCTAGACCTCAGTCCTGTACAAGGAGGAAGAACAGGACAGGAGCTATACCTCACCCCTGTGCAGGGGAAGCAGGAGGAAGAACAGTACATGAGCTAAACCTCACCCCTGTACAAGGGAATCAGGAGGAACAACAGTACATAAGCTAGATCTCACCCCTGTACAAGGGAACCAGTAGGAAAAACAGTACATGAGCTAGACCCCACCCCTGTACAAGGGAACCAGGAGGAAGAACAGTACAGGAGTTAGACATCATCCCTGTACAAGGGAATCAGGAGGAAGAACAGTACAGGAGCTAGACCTCACCCTTTTACAAGGGAACCAGGAGGAAGAACCGTACGGGAGCTAGACCTCACCCCTGTACAAGGGAACCAGGAGGAAGAACAGTACAGAAGTTAGACATCACCCCTGTACAAGGGAATCAGGTGGAAGAACAGGACATGAGCTAGGCATTACCTCTGTACAAGGGAACCAGGAGGAAGAACAGTACATGAGCTAGACCTCACCCCTGTACAAGGGAACCAGCAGGAAGAACAGGACAGGAGCTAGACCTCACCCTTGTACAGGGGAAGCAGGAGGAAGAACAGTACATAAGTTAAACCTCACCCCTGGACTGGGGAACAAGGAGGAAGATCAGTACAGGAGCTAGACCTCACCCTGTACATGGGAACCAGGAGGAAAAACAGGACAGGAGCTAGACCTCAGTCCTGTACAAGGAGGAAGAACAAGACAGGAGCTATACCTCACCCCTGTGCAGGGGAAGCAGGAGGAAGAACAGTACATGAGCTAGACCTCACCCCTGTACAAGGGAATCATGAGGAAGAACAGTACATGAGCTAGACCTCACCCCTGTACCCTGTACAAGGGAACCAGGAGGAAAAACAGTACATGAGCTAGACCCAATCCCTGTACAAGGGAACCAGGAGGAAGAACAGTACAGGAGTTAGACATCATCCCTGTACAAGGGAATGAGGAGGAAGAACAGTACAGGAGCAAGACCTCACCCTTGTATAAGGGAACCAGGAGGAAGAACAGTACGGGAGCTAGACCTCACCCCTGTACAAGGGAACCAGGAGGAAGAGCATTACATGAGCTAGACCTCACCCCTGTACAAGGGAACCAGGAGGAAGAGCATTACATGAGCTAGACCTCACCCCTGTACAAGGGAACCAGGAGGAAGAACAGTACATGAGCTAGACATCACCCCTGTACAAGGGAACCAGGAGGAAGAACAGTACATGAGCTAGACCTCACCCCTGGACTGGGGAACAAGGAGGAAGATCAGTACAGGAGCTAGACATCACCTCTGTACAAGGGAATCAGGAGGAAGAACAGTACATGAGCTAGACCTCACCCCTGTACAAGGGAACCAGGAAGAAGAACAGTACATGAGCTAGACCTCACCCCTGGACTAGGGAACAAGGAGGAAGATCAATACACAAGTAGACCTCTCTCCTGGACTGAGGAACATGGAGGAAGAACAGTACAGGAACTATACATCACCCCTGGACTGAGGAACAAGGAGGAAGATCAGTACAGGAGTAGACCTCAGCACTAGACAGGGGTACATGGAGGAAGATCAGTACAGGAGTAGACATCAGCACTGGACTGGGGAACAAGGAGGAAGATCAATACACAAGTAGACCTCTCTCCTGGACTGAGGAACAAGGAGGAAGATCAGTACAGGAGTAGACCTCAGCACTAGACTGGGGAACATGGAGGAAGATCAGTACATGAGTAGACCTCAGCACTGGACTGGGGAACAAGGAGGAAGATCAATACACAAGTAGACCTCTCTCCTGGACTGAGGAACATGGAGGAAGATCAGTACAGGAACTAGACATCACCCCTGGACTGAGGAACGAGGAGGAAGATCAGTACAGGAACTAGACCTCAGCACTGGACTGGGGAAGAAGGAGAAAGATCAGTACAGGAGCTAGACCTCAGCACTGGACTGGGGATAAAGGAGGAAGATCAATACACAAGTAGACCTCTATCAGTACTGGAACTAGACATCAACCCTGGACTGGGGAACAAGGAGAAAGATCAGTACAGGAACTAGACATCACCCCTGGACTGAGGATCAAGGAGGAAGATCAGTACTGGAACTAGACATCAACCCTGGAATGGGGAACAAGGAGAAAGATTAGTACAGGAGCTAGACCTCAGCACTGGACTGAGGAACATGGAGGAAGATCAGTACAGGAACTAGACATCACCCCTGGACTGAGGAACAAGGAGGAAGATCGGTACAGGAGTAGACCTCAGCACTAGACTGGGGAACATGGAGGAAGATCAGTACAGGAGTAGACCACTCTCCTGGACTGAGGAACATGGAGGAAGATCAGTGCAGGAACTAGACATCACCCCTGGACTGATGAACAAGGAGGAAGATCAGTACAGGAGTAGACCTCAGCACTAGACTGGGGAACATGGAGGAAGATCAGTACAGGAGTAGATCTCAGCACTGGACTGGGGAACAAGGAGGAAGATCAATACACAAGTAGACCTCTCTCCTGGACTGAGGAACAAGGAGGAAGATCAGTACAGGAGTAGACCTCAGCACTAGACAGGGGAACATGGAGGAAGATCAGTACATGAGTAGACCTAAGCACTGGACTGGGGAACAAGGAGGAAGATCAATACACAAGTATACCTCTCTCCTGGACTGAGGAACATGGAGGAAGATCAGTACAGGAACTAGACATCACCCCTGGACTGAGGAACGAGGAGGAAGATCAGTACAGGAACTAGACCTCAGCACTGGACTGGGGAACAAGGAGAAAGATCAGTACAGGAGCTCGACCTCAGCACTGGACTGGGGAACAAGGAGGAAGATCAGTATAGGAACTAGACATCACCCCTGGACTGAGGAACAAGGAGGAAGATCAGTACAGGAGTATAACTCAGCACTAGACTGGGGAACATGGAGGAAGATCAGTACAGGAGTAGACCTCAGCACTGGACTGGGGAACAAGGGGGAAGATCAATACACAAGTAGACCTCTCTCCTGGACTGAGGAACATGGAGGAAGATCAGTACAGGAACTAGACATCACCCCTGGACTGAGGAACAAGGAGGAAGATCAGTACTGGAACTAGACATCCACCCTGGACTGGGGAACAAGGAGAAAGATCAGTACAGGAGCTAGACCTCAGCACTGGACTGAGGAACAAGGAGGTAGATCAGTACAGGAACTAGACCTCACCCCTGAACTGGGGAACAAGGAGAAAGATCAGTACAGGAGCTAGACCTCAGCACTGGACTGGGGATCAAGGAGGAAGATCAATACACAAGTAGACCTCTATCAGTACTGGAACTAGACATCAACCCTGGACTGGGGAACAAGGAGAAAGATCAGTACAGGAACTAGACATCACCCCTGGACTGAGGAACAAGGAGGAAGTTCAGTACTGGAACTAGACATCAACCCTGGACTGGGGAACAAGGAGAAAGATTAGTACAGGAGCTAGACCTCAGCACTGGACTGAGGAACATGGAGGAAGATCAGTACAGGAACTAGACATCACCCCTGGACTGAGGAACAAGGAGGAAGATCGGTACAGGAGTAGACCTCAGCACTAGACTGGGGAACATGGAGGAAGATCAGTACAGGAGTAGACCACTCTCCTGGACTGAGGAACATGGAGGAAGATCAGTGCAGGAACTACACATCACCCCTGGACTGATGAACAAGGAGGAAGATCAGTACAGGAGTAGATCTCAGCACTGGACTGGGGAACAAGGAGGAAGATCAATACACAAGTAGACCTCTCTCCTGGACTGAGGAACAACGAGGAAGATCAGTACAGGAGTAGACCTCAGCACTAGACAGGGGAACATGGAGGAAGATCAGTACAGGAGTAGATCTCAGCACTGGACTGGGGAACAAGGAGGAAGATCAATACACAAGTATACCTCTCTCCTGGACTGAGGAACATGGAGGAAGATCAGTACAGGAACTAGACATCACCCCTGGACTGAGGAACGAGGAGGAAGATCAGTACAGGAACTAGACCTCAGCACTGGACTGGGGAACAAGGAGAAAGATCAGTACAGGAGCTCGACCTCAGCACTGGACTGGGGAACAAGGAGGAAGATCAGTATAGGAACTAGACATCACCCCTGGACTGAGGAACAAGGAGGAAGATCAGTACGGGAGTATAACTCAGCACTAGACTGGGGAACATGGAGGAAGATCAATACAGGAGTAGACCTCAGCACTGGACTGGGGAACAAGGGGGAAGATCAATACACAAGTAGACCTCTCTCCTGGACTGAGGAACATGGAGGAAGATCAGTACAGGAACTAGACATCACCCCTGGACTGAGGAACAAGGAGGAAGATCAGTACTGGAACTAGACATCCACCCTGGACTGGGGAACAAGGAGAAAGATCAGTACAGGAGCTAGACCTCAGCACTGGACTGAGGAACAAGGAGGAAGATTAGTACAGGAACTAGACCTCACCCCTGGACTGGGGAACAAGGAGGAAGATCAATACAGGAACTAGACATCACCCATGAACTGGGGAACAAGGAGGAAGATCAGTACAGGAGTTAGACCTCATCCCAGGACTGGGGAACAAGGAGGAAGATCAGTACAGGAGCTAGACCTCACCCCTGGACTGGGGAACAAGGAGGAAGAACAGTACAGGAGCTAGACCTCACACTTGTACAAGGGAATCAAGAAGAAGAACAGTACATGAGCTGGACCTCACCCCTGTACAGGGGAACCACGAGGAAGAACAGTACATGAGCTAGACTTCACCCCTGTACAAGGGAACCAGGAGGAAGAACAGTACATGAGCTAGACCTCACCCCTGGACTGGGGAACAAGGATGAAGATCAGTACAGGACCTAGACCTCACCCCTGTACAAGGGAACCAGGAGGAAGAACAGTACATGAGCTAGACATCACCTCTGTACAAGGGAACCAGGAGGAAGAACAGTACATGAGCTAGACCTCAACCCTGTACAAGGGAACCAGGAGGAAGAGCAGTACATGAGGTAGACCTCACCCCTGGACTGGGGAACAAGGAGGAAGATCAGTACAGGAGCTAGACCTCACCCCTGTACAAGGGAACCAGGAGGAAGAACAGTACACGAGCTAGACTTCACCCCTGGACTGGGGAACAAGGAGGAAGATCAGTACAGCAGCTAGACATCACCTCTGTACAAGGAAACCAGGAGGAAGAACAGTACATGAGCTAGACCTCACCCCTGTACAAGGTAACCAGGAGGAAGATCAGTACAGGAGCTAGACCTCACCCCTGTACATGGGAACCAGGAGGAAGAACAGGACAGGAGCTAGACCTCACCCTTGTACAGGGGAAGCAGGAGGAAGAACAGTACATGAGCTAGACCTCAGTCCTGTACAAGGAGGAAGAACAGGATAGGAGCTATACCTCACCCCTGTGCAGGGGAAGCAGGAGGAAGAACAGTACATGAGCTAGACCTCACCCCTGTACAAGGGAATCAGGAGGAAGAACAGTACATGAGCTAGACCTCACCCCTGTACAAGGGAACCAGGAGGAAAAACAGTACATGAGCTAGACCCCATCCGTGTACAAGGGAACCAGGAGGAAGAACAGTACAGGAGTTAGACATCATCCCTGTACAAGGGTATCAGGAGGAAGAACAGTACAGGAGCAAGACCTCACCCCTGTACAAGGGAACCAGGAGGAAGAGCATTACATGAGTTAGACGTCACCCCTGGACTGGGGAACAAGGAGGAAGATCAGTACAGGAGCTAGACCTCACCCCTGTACAAGGGAACCAGGAGGAAGAACAGTACGGGAGCTAGACATCACCTCTGTACAAGGAAACCAGGAGGAAGAACAGTACATGAGCTAGACCTCACCCCTGGACTGGGGAACAAGGAGGAATATCAGTACAGGAGCAAGACCTCATCCCTGTACATGGGAACCAGGAGTAAGAACAGGACAGGAGCTAGACCTCACCCTTGTACAGGGGAAGCAGGAGGAAGAACAGTACATGAGCTAGACCTCAGTCCTGTACAAGGAGGAAGAACAGGACAGGAGCAATACCTCACCCCTGTGCAGGGGAAGCAGGAGGAAGAACAGTGCATGAGCTAGACCTCACCCCTGTACAAGGGAACCAGGAGGAAGAACAGTACAGGAGTTAGACATCATCCCTGTACAAGGGTATCAGGAGGAAGAACAGTACAGGAGCAAGACCTCACCCCTGTACAAGGGAACCAGGAGGAAGAGCATTACATGAGCTAGACGTCACCCCTGTAGAAAGGAACCAGGAGGAAGAACAGTACATCAGCTAGACCTCACCCCTGGACTGGGGAACAAGGAGGAAGATCAGTACAGCAGCTAGACCTCACCCCTGTACAAGGGAACCAGGAGGAAGAACAGTACGGGAGCTAGACCTCACCCCTGTACAAGGGAACCAGGAAGAAGAGCATTACATGAGCTAGACGTCACCCGTGTACAAGGGAACCAGGAGGAAGAACAGTATATGAGCTAGACCTCACCCCTGGACTGGGGAACAAGGAGGAAGATCAGTACAAGAGCTAGACCTCACCCCTGTACAAGGGAACCAGGAGGAAGAACAGTACAGGAGCTACACATCACCTCTGTACAAGGAAACCAGGAGGAAGAACAGTACATGAGCTAGACCTCACCCCTGGACTGGGGAACAAGGAGGAAGATCAGTACAGGAGCAAGACCTCATCCCTGTACATGGGAACCAGGAGTAAGAACAGGACAGGAGCTAGACCTCACCCTTGTACAGGGGAAGCAGGAGGAAGAACAGTACATGAGCTAGACATCACCTCTGTACAAGGGAACCAGGAGGAAGAACAGTACATGAGCTAGACCTCAACCCTGTACAAGGGAACCAGGAGGAAGAGCAGTACATGAGGTAGACCTCACCCCTGGACTGGGGAACAAGGAGGAAGATCAGTACAGGAGCTAGACCTCACCCCTGTACAAGGGAACCAGGAGGAAGAACAGTACATGAGCTAGACTTCACCCCTGGAGTGGGGAACAAGGAGGAAGATCAGTACAGGAGCTAGACCTCACCCCTGTACAAGGGACGCAGGAGGAAGAACAGTACAGGAGCTAGACATCACCTCTGTACAAGGAAACCAGGAGAAAGAACAGTACATGAGCTAGACCTCACCCCTGTACAAGGTAACCAGGAGGAAGAACAGTACATGAACTAAACCTCACCCCTGGACTGGGAAACAAGGAGGAAGATCAGTACAGGAGCTAGACCTCACCCCTGTACATGGGAACCAGGAGGAAGAACAGGACAGGAGCTAGACCTCACCCTTGTACAGGGGAAGCAGGAGGAAGAACAGTACATCAGCTAGACCTCAGTCCTGTACAAGGAGGAAGAACAGGACAGGAGCTATACCTCACCCCTGTGCAGGGGAAGCAGGAGGAAGAACAGTACATAAGCTAGACCTCACCCCTGTACAAGGGAATCAGGAAGAAGAACAGTACATGAGCTAGACCTCACCCCTGTACAAGGGAACCAGGAGGAAAAACAGTACATGAGCTAGACCCCATCCGTGTACAAGGGAACCAGGAGGAAGAACAGTACAGGAGTTAGACATCATCCCTGTACAAGGGTATCAGGAGGAAGAACAGTACAGGAGCAAGACCTCACCCCTGTACAAGGGAACCAGGAGGAAGAGCATTACATGAGCTAGACGTCACCCCTGTACAAGGGAACCAGGAGGAAGAACAGTACATGAGCTAGACCTCACCCCTGGACTGGGGAACAAGGAGGATGATCAGTACAGGAGCTAGACCTCACCCCTGTACAAGGGAACCAGGAGGAAGAACAGTACGGGAGCTAGACCTCACCCCTGTACAAGGGAACCAGGAGGAAGAGCATTACATGAGCTAGACGTCACCCGAGTACAAGGGAACCAGGAGGAAGAACAGTACATGAGCTAGACCTCACCCCTGGACTGGGGAACAAGGAGGAAGATCAGTACAGGAGCTAGACCTCACCCCTGTACAAGGGAACCAGGAGGAAGAACAGTACAGGAGCTAGACATCACCTCTGTACAAGGAAACCAGGAAGAAGAACAGTACATGAGCTAGACCTCACCCCTGGACTGGGGAACAAGGAGGAATATCAGTACAGGAGCAAGACCTCATCCCTGTACATGGGAACCAGGAGTAAGAACAGGACAGGAGCTAGACATCACCCTTGTACAGAGGAAGCAGGAGGAAGAACAGTACATGAGCTAGACCTCAGTCCTGTACAAGGAGGAAGAACAGGACAGGAGCTATACCTCACCCCTGTGCAGGGGAAGCAGGAGGAAGAACAGTACATGAGCTAGACCTCACCCCTGTACAAGGGAACCAGGAGGAAGAACAGTACAGGAGTTAGACATCATCCCTGTACAAGGGTATCAGGAGGAAGAACAGTACAGGAGCAAGACCTCACCCCTGTACAAGGGAACCAGGAGGAAGAGCATTACATGAGCTAGACGTCACCCCTGTACAAAGGAACCAGGAGGAAGAACAGTACATCAGCTAGACCTCACCCCTGGACTGGGGAACAAGGAGGAAGATCAGTACAGGAGCTATACCTCACCCCTGTACAAGGGAACCAGGAGGAAGAACAGTACGGGAGCTAGACCTCACCCCTGTACAAGGGAACCAGGAGGAAGAGCATTACATGAGCTAGACGTCACCCGTGTACAAGGGAACCAGGAGGAAGAACAGTACATGACCTAGACCTCACCCCTGGACTGGGGAACAAGGAGGAAGATCACTACAGGAGCTAGACCTCACCCCTGTACAAGGGAACCAGGAGGAAGAACAGTACAGGAGCTAGACATCACCTCTGTACAAGGAAACCAGGAGGAAGAACAGTACATGAGCTAGACCTCACCCCTGGACTGGGGAACAAGGAGGAAGATCAGTACAGGAGCAAGACCTCATCCCTGTACATGGGAACCAGGAGTAAGAACAGGACAGGAGCTAGACCTCACCCTTGTACAGGGGAAGCAGGAGGAAGAACAGTACATGAGCTAGACCTCACCACTGTACAAGGGAATCAGGAGGAAGAACAGTACATGAGCTAGACCTCACCCCTGTACAAGGGAACCAGTAGGAAAAACAGTACATGAGCTAGACCCCATCCCTGTACAAGGGAACCAGGAGGAAGAACAGTACATGAGCTAGACCCCACCCCTGTACAAGGGAACCAGGAGGAAGAACAGTACAGGAGTTAGATATCATCCCTGTACAAGGGAACCAGGAGGAAGAACAGTACAGAAGTTAGACATCACCCCTGTACAAGGGAATCAGAAGGAAAAACAGTACATGAGCTAGGCATTACCTCTGTACAAGGGAACAAGGAGGAAGAACAGTACATGAGTTAGACCTCACCCCTGTACAAGGGAACCAGGAGGAAGAACAGGACAGGAGCTAGACCTCACCCTTGTACAGGGGAAGCAGGAGGAAGAACAGTACATGAGCTAGACCTCACCCCTGTACAAGGGAACCAGGAGGAAAAACAGTACATGAGCTAAACCCCATCCCTGTACAAGGGAACCAGGAGGAAGAACAGTACAGGAGTTAGACATCATCCCTGTACAAGGGAATGTGGAGGAAGAACAGTACAGGAGCAAGACCTCACCCTTGTACATGGGAACCAGGAGGAAGAACAGTACGGGAGCTAGACCTCACCCCTGTACAAGGGAACCAGGAGGAAGAGCATTACATGAGCTAGACCTCACCCCTGTACAAGGGAACCAGGAGGAAGAACAGTACATGAGCTAGACCTCACCCCTGTACAAGGGAACCAGGAGGAAGAACAGTACATGAGCTAGACCTCACCCCTGGACTGGGGAACAAGGAGGAAGAACAGTACATGAGCTAGACCTCACCCCTGTACAAATGAACCAGGAGAAAGAACAGTACATCAGCTAGACCTCACCCCTGGACTGGGGAACAAGGATAAAGATCAGTACAGGAGCTAGACCTCACCCCTGTACAAGGGAACCAGGAGGAAGAACAGTACAGGAGCTAGACATCACCTCTGTACAAGGAAACCAGGAGGAAGAACAGTACATGAGCTAGACCTCACCCCTGTACAAGAGAACCAGGAGAAAGAACAGTACATGAGCTAAACCTCATCCCTGGACTGGGGAACAAGGAGGAAGATCAGTACAGGAGCAAGACCTCATCCCTGTACATGGGAACCAGGAGGAAGAACAGGACAGGAGGTAGACCTCACCCTTGTGCAGGGGAAGCAGGAGGAAGAACAGTACATGAGCTAGACCTCTGTCCTGTACAAGGAGGAAGAACAGGACAGGAGCTATACCTCACCCCTGTGCAGGGGAAGCAGGAGGAAGAACAGTACATGAGCTAGACCTCACCCCGGTACAAGGGAATCAGGAGGAAGAACAGTACATGAGCTAGACCTCACCCCTGTACAAGGGAACCAGGAGGAAAAAGAGTACATGAGCTAGACCCCACCCCTGTACAAGGGAACCAGGAGGAAGAACAGTACAGGAGTTAGACATCATCCCTGTACAAGGGAATCAGGAGGAAGAACAGTACAGGAGATAGACCTCACCCTTGTACAAGGGAACCAGGAGGAAGAACAGTACGGGAGCTAGACCTCACCCCTGTACAAGGGAACCAGGAGGAAGAACATTACATGAGCTAGACCTCACCCCTGTACAAGGGAACCAGGAGGAAGAACAGTACATGAGCTAGACCTCACCCCTGTATAAGGGAACCAGGAGGAAGAACAGTACATGAGCTAGACCTCACCCCTGGACTGGGGAACAAGGAGGAAGATCAGTACAGGAGCTAGACATCACCTCTGTACAAGGGAACCAGGAGGAAGAACAGTACAGGAGCTAGACCTCAACCCTGTACAGGTGAAACCAGGAGGAAGAACAGTACATGAGCTAGACCCCACCCCTGTACAAGGGAACCAGGAGGAAGAACAGTACAGGAGTTAGACATCACCCCTGTACAATGGAATCAGGAGGAAGAACAGTACAGGAGCTAGACCTCACCCCTGTACAAGGGAACCAGGAGGAAGAACATTACAGAAGTTATACATCACCCCTGTACAAGGGAATCAGGAGGAAGAACAGTACATGAGCTAGGCATCACCTCTGTACAAGGGAACCAGGAGGAAGAACAGTACATGAGCTAGACCTCACCCCTGTACAAGGGAACCAGGAGGAAGAACAGGACAGGAGCTAGACCTCACCCTTGTACAGGGCAAGCAGGAGGAAGAACAGTACATGAGCTAAACCTCACCGCTGGACTGGGGAACAAGGAGGAAGATCAGTACAGGAGCTAGACCTCACCCCTGTACATGGGAACCAGGAGGAAGAACAGGACAGGAGCTAGACCTCACCTTTGTACAGGGGAAGCAGGAGGAAGAACAGTACATGAGCTAGACCTCAGTCCTGTACAAGGAGGAAGAACAGTACATGAGCTAGACCTCAACCCTGTACAAGGGAACCAGGAGGAAGAACAGTACATGAGCTAGACCTCAACCCTGTACAAGGGAACCAGGAGGAAGAACAGTACATAAGCTAGACCTCACCCCTGGACTGGGGAACAAGGAGGAAGATCAGTACAGGAGCTAGACCTCACCCCTGTACAAGGGATCCAGGAGGAAGAACAGTACAGGAGCTAGACATCACCTCTGTACAAGGAAACCAGGAGGAAGAACAGTACATGAGCTAGACCTCACCCCTGTACAATGGAACAAGGAGGAAGAACAGTATATGAGCTAAACCTCACCACTGGACTGGGGAACAAGGAGGAAGATCAGTACAGGAGCAAGACCTCATCCCTGTACAAGGGAACCAGGAGGAAGAACAGGACAGGAGCTAGACCTCACCGTTGTACAGGGGAAGCAGGAGGAAGAACAGTACATGAGCTAGACCTCAGTCCTGTACAAGGAGGAAGAACAGGACAGGAGCTATACTTCACCCCTGCGCAGGGGAAGCAGGAGGAAGAACAGTACATGAGCTAGACCTCACCCCTGTACAAGGGAATCAGGAGGAAGAACAGTACATGAGCTAGACCTCACCCCTGTACAAGGGAACCAGGAGGAAAAACAGTACATGAGCTAGACCCCACCCCTGTACAAGGGAACCAGGAGGAAGAACAGTACAGGAGTTAGACATCATCCCTATACAAGGTAATCAGGAGGAAGAACAGTACAGGAGCTAGACCTCACCCTTGTACAAGGGAACCAGGAGGAAGAACAGTACGGGAGCTAGACCTCACCCCTGTACAAGGGAACCAGGAGGAAGAACATTACATGAGCTAGACCTCACCCCTGTACAAGGGAACCAGGAGGAAGAACAGTACATGAGCTAGACCTCAACCCTGTACAAGGGAACCAGAAGGAAGAACAGTACGTGAGCTAGACCTCACCCCTGGACTGGGAAACAAGGAGGAAGATCAGTACAGGAGCTAGACATCACCTCTGTACAAGGGAACCAGGAGGAAGAACAGTACATGAGCTAGACCTCACCCCTGTACAAGGGAACCAGGAGGAAGAACAGTACATGAGCTAGACCTCACCCCTGGACTGGGGAACAAGGAGGAAGATCAGTACAGGAGCTAGACCTCACCCCTGTACAAGGGACCCAGGAGGAAGAACAGTACAGGAGCTAGACATCACCTCTGTACAAGGAAACCAGGAGGAAGAACAGTACATGAGCTAGACCTCACCCCTGTACAAGGTAACCAGGAGGAAGAACAGTACATGAACTAAACCTCACGCCTGGACTGGGAAACAAGGAGAAAGATCAGTACAGGAGCTAGACCTCACCCCTGTACATGGGAACCAGGAGGAAGAACAGGACAGGAGCTAGACCTCACCCTTGTACAGGGGAAGCAGGAGGAAGAACAGTACATGAGCTAGACCTCAGTCCTGTACAAGGAGGAAGAACAGGACAGGAGCTATACCTCACCCCTGTGCAGGGGAAGCAGGAGGAAGAACAGTACATGAGCTAGACCTCACCCCTGTACAAGAGAATCAGGAGGAAGAACAGTACATGAGCTAGACCTCACCCCTGTACAAGGGAACCAGGAGGAAAAACAGTACATGAGCTAGACCCCATCCGTGTACAAGGGAACCAGGAGGAAGAACAGTACAGGAGTTAGACATCATCCCTGTACAAGGGTATCAGGAGGAAGAACAGTACAGGAGCAAGACCTCACCCCTGTACAAGGGAACCAGGAGGAAGAGCATTACATGAGCTAGACGTCACCCCTGTACAAGGGAACCAGGAGGAAGAACAGTACATGAGCTAGACCTCACCCCTGGACTGGGGAACAAGGAGGAATATCAGTACAGGAGCAAGACCTCATCCCTGTACATGGGAACCAGGAGTAAGAACAGGACAGGAGCTAGACCTCACCCTTGTACAGGGGAAGCAGGAGGAAGAACAGTACATGAGCTAGACCTCAGTCCTGTACAAGGAGGAAGAACAGGACAGGAGCTATACCTCACCCCTGTGCAGGGGAAGCAGGAGGAAGAACAGTACATGAGCTAGACCTCACCCCTGTACAAGGGAACCAGGAGGAAGAACAGTACAGGAGTTAGACATCATCCCTGTACAAGGGTATCAGGAGGAAGAACAGTACAGGAGCAAGACCTCACCCCTGTACAAGGGAACCAGGAGGAAGAGCATTACATGAGCTAGACGTCACCCCTGTACAAAGGAACCAGGAGGAAGAACAGTACATCAGCTAGACCTCACCCCTGGACTGGGGAACAAGGAGGAAGATCAGTACAGGAGCTATACCTCACCCCTGTACAAGGGAACCAGGAGGAAGAACAGTACGGGAGCTAGACCTCACCCCTGTACAAGGGAACCAGGAGGAAGAGCATTACATGAGCTAGACGTCACCCGTGTACAAGGGAACCAGGAGGAAGAACAGTACATGACCTAGACCTCACCCCTGGACTGGGGAACAAGGAGGAAGATCACTACAGGAGCTAGACCTCACCCCTGTACAAGGGAACCAGGAGGAAGAACAGTACAGGAGCTAGACATCACCTCTGTACAAGGAAACCAGGAGGAAGAACAGTACATGAGCTAGACCTCACCCCTGGACTGGGGAACAAGGAGGAAGATCAGTACAGGAGCAAGACCTCATCCCTGTACATGGGAACCAGGAGTAAGAACAGGACAGGAGCTAGACCTCACCCTTGTACAGGGGAAGCAGGAGGAAGAACAGTACATGAGCTAGACCTCACCACTGTACAAGGGAATCAGGAGGAAGAACAGTACATGAGCTAGACCTCACCCCTGTACAAGGGAACCAGTAGGAAAAACAGTACATGAGCTAGACCCCATCCCTGTACAAGGGAACCAGGAGGAAGAACAGTACATGAGCTAGACCCCACCCCTGTACAAGGGAACCAGGAGGAAGAACAGTACAGGAGTTAGATATCATCCCTGTACAAGGGAACCAGGAGGAAGAACAGTACAGAAGTTAGACATCACCCCTGTACAAGGGAATCAGAAGGAAAAACAGTACATGAGCTAGGCATTACCTCTGTACAAGGGAACAAGGAGGAAGAACAGTACATGAGTTAGACCTCACCCCTGTACAAGGGAACCAGGAGGAAGAACAGGACAGGAGCTAGACCTCACCCTTGTACAGGGGAAGCAGGAGGAAGAACAGTACATGAGCTAGACCTCACCCCTGTACAAGGGAACCAGGAGGAAAAACAGTACATGAGCTAAACCCCATCCCTGTACAAGGGAACCAGGAGGAAGAACAGTACAGGAGTTAGACATCATCCCTGTACAAGGGAATGTGGAGGAAGAACAGTACAGGAGCAAGACCTCACCCTTGTACATGGGAACCAGGAGGAAGAACAGTACGGGAGCTAGACCTCACCCCTGTACAAGGGAACCAGGAGGAAGAGCATTACATGAGCTAGACCTCACCCCTGTACAAGGGAACCAGGAGGAAGAACAGTACATGAGCTAGATGTCACCCCTGTACAAGGGAACCAGGAGGAAGAACAGTACATGAGCTAGACCTCACCCCTGGACTGGGGAACAAGGAGGAAGAACAGTACATGAGCTAGACCTCACCCCTGTACAAATGAACCAGGAGAAAGAACAGTACATCAGCTAGACCTCACCCCTGGACTGGGGAACAAGGATAAAGATCAGTACAGGAGCTAGACCTCACCCCTGTACAAGGAAACCAGGAGGAAGAACAGTACAGGAGCTAGACATCACCTCTGTACAAGGAAACCAGGAGGAAGAACAGTACATGAGCTAGACCTCACCCCTGTACAAGAGAACCAGGAGAAAGAACAGTACATGAGCTAAACCTCATCCCTGGACTGGGGAACAAGGAGGAAGATCAGTACAGGAGCAAGACCTCATCCCTGTACATGGGAACCAGGAGGAAGAACAGGACAGGAGGTAGACCTCACCCTTGTGCAGGGGAAGCAGGAGGAAGAACAGTACATGAGCTAGACCTCTGTCCTGTACAAGGAGGAAGAACAGGACAGGAGCTATACCTCACCCCTGTGCAGGGGAAGCAGGAGGAAGAACAGTACATGAGCTAGACCTCACCCCGGTACAAGGGAATCAGGAGGAAGAACAGTACATGAGCTAGACCTCACCCCTGTACAAGGGAACCAGGAGGAAAAAGAGTACATGAGCTAGACCCCACCCCTGTACAAGGGAACCAGGAGGAAGAACAGTACAGGAGTTAGACATCATCCCTGTACAAGGGAATCAGGAGGAAGAACAGTACAGGAGATAGACCTCACCCTTGTACAAGGGAACCAGGAGGAAGAACAGTACGGGAGCTAGACCTCACCCCTGTACAAGGGAACCAGGAGGAAGAACATTACATGAGCTAGACCTCACCCCTGTACAAGGGAACCAGGAGGAAGAACAGTACATGAGCTAGACCTCACCCCTGTATAAGGGAACCAGGAGGAAGAACAGTACATGAGCTAGACCTCACCCCTGGACTGGGGAACAAGGAGGAAGATCAGTACAGGAGCTAGACATCACCTCTGTACAAGGGAACCAGGAGGAAGAACAGTACAGGAGCTAGACCTCAACCCTGTACAGGTGAAACCAGGAGGAAGAACAGTACATGAGCTAGACCCCACCCCTGTACAAGGGAACCAGGAGGAAGAACAGTACAGGAGTTAGACATCACCCCTGTACAATGGAATCAGGAGGAAGAACAGTACAGGAGCTAGACCTCACCCCTGTACAAGGGAACCAGGAGGAAGAACATTACAGAAGTTATACATCACCCCTGTACAAGGGAATCAGGAGGAAGAACAGTACATGAGCTAGGCATCACCTCTGTACAAGGGAACCAGGAGGAAGAACAGTACATGAGCTAGACCTCACCCCTGTACAAGGGAACCAGGAGGAAGAACAGGACAGGAGCTAGACCTCACCCTTGTACAGGGCAAGCAGGAGGAAGAACAGTACATGAGCTAAACCTCACCGCTGGACTGGGGAACAAGGAGGAAGATCAGTACAGGAGCTAGACCTCACCCCTGTACATGGGAACCAGGAGGAAGAACAGGACAGGAGCTAGACCTCACCCTTGTACAGGGGAAGCAGGAGGAAGAACAGTACATGAGCTAGACCTCAGTCCTGTACAAGGAGGAAGAACAGTACATGAGCTAGACCTCAACCCTGTACAAGGGAACCAGGAGGAAGAACAGTACATGAGCTAGACCTCAACCCTGTACAAGGGAACCAGGAGGAAGAACAGTACATAAGCTAGACCTCACCCCTGGACTGGGGAACAAGGAGGAAGATCAGTACAGGAGCTAGACCTCACCCCTGTACAAGGGATCCAGGAGGAAGAACAGTACAGGAGCTAGACATCACCTCTGTACAAGGAAACCAGGAGGAAGAACAGTACATGAGCTAGACCTCACCCCTGTACAATGGAACAAGGAGGAAGAACAGTATATGAGCTAAACCTCACCACTGGACTGGGGAACAAGGAGGAAGATCAGTACAGGAGCAAGACCTCATCCCTGTACATGGGAACCAGGAGGAAGAACAGGACAGGAGCTAGACCTCACCGTTGTACAGGGGAAGCAGGAGGAAGAACAGTACATGAGCTAGACCTCAGTCCTGTACAAGGAGGAAGAACAGGACAGGAGCTATACTTCACCCCTGCGCAGGGGAAGCAGGAGGAAGAACAGTACATGAGCTAGACCTCACCCCTGTACAAGGGAATCAGGAGGAAGAACAGTACATGAGCTAGACCTCACCCCTGTACAAGGGAACCAGGAGGAAAAACAGTACATGAGCTAGACCCCACCCCTGTACAAGGGAACCAGGAGGAAGAACAGTACAGGAGTTAGACATCATCCCTATACAAGGTAATCAGGAGGAAGAACAGTACAGGAGCTAGACCTCACCCTTGTACAAGGGAACCAGGAGGAAGAACAGTACGGGAGCTAGACCTCACCCCTGTACAAGGGAACCAGGAGGAAGAACATTACATGAGCTAGACCTCACCCCTGTACAAGGGAACCAGGAGGAAGAACAGTACATGAGCTAGACCTCAACCCTGTACAAGGGAACCAGAAGGAAGAACAGTACGTGAGCTAGACCTCACCCCTGGACTGGGAAACAAGGAGGAAGATCAGTACATGAGCTAGACATCACCTCTGTACAAGGGAACCAGGAGGAAGAACAGTACATGAGCTAGACCTCACCCCTGTACAAGGGAACCAGGAGGAAGAACAGTACATGAGCTAGACCTCACCCCTGGACTGGGGAACAAGGAGGAAGATCAGTACAGGAGCTAGTCCTCACCCCTGTACAAGGGAACCAGGAGGAAGAACAGTACAGGAGCTAGACATCACCTCTGTACAAGGAAACGAGGAGGAAGAACAGTACATGAGCTAGACCTCACCACTGTACAGGGGAACCAGGAGGAAGAACAGTACATGAGCTAGACCTCACCCCTGTACAAGGGAATCAGGCGGAAGAACAGTACATGAGCTAGACCTCACCCCTGTACAAGGAAACCAGGAGGAAAAACAGTACATGAGCTAGACCCCACCCCTGTACAAGGGAATCAGGAGGAAGAACAGTACAGGAGTTAGACATCATCCCTGTACAAGGGAATCAGGAGGAAGAACAGTACAGGAGCTAGACCTCACCCTTGTACAAGGGAACCAGGAGGAAGAACAGTACGGGACCTAGACCTCACCCCTGTACAAGGAACCAGGAGGAAGAACATTACATGAGCTAGACCTCACCCCTGTACAAGGGAACCAGGAGGAAGAACAGTACATGAGCTAGACCTCACCCCTGTACAAGGGAACCAGGAGGAAGAACAGTACATGAGCTAGACCACACCCCTGGACTGGGGACCAAGGAGGAAGATCAGTACAGGAGCTAGACATCACCTCTGTACAAGGGAACCAGGAGTAAGAACAGTACATGAGCTAGACCTCACCCCTGTACAAGGGAACCAGGAGGAAGAACAGTACATGAGCTAGACCTCACCCCTGGACTGGGGAACAAGGAGGAATATCAGTACAGGAGCTAGACCTCACCCCTGTACAAGGGAACCAGGAGGAAGAACAGTACAGGAGCTAGACATCACCTCTGTACAAGGAAACCAGGAGGAAGAACAGTACATGAGCTAGACCTCACCCCTGTACAGGGGAACCAGGAGGAAGAACAGTAAATGAGCTAAACCTCACACCTGGACTGGGGAACAAGGAGGAAGATCAGTACAGGAGCAAGACCTCATCCCTGTACATGGGAACCAGGAGGAAGAACAGGACAGGAGCTAAGCCTCACCCTTGTACAGGGGAACCAGGAGGAAGAACAGTACATGAGCTAGATGTCACCCCTGTACAAGGGAACCAGGAGGAAGAACAGTACATGAGCTAGACCTCACCCCTGGACTGGGGAACACGGAGGAAGAACAGTACATGAGCTAGACCTCACCCCTGTACAAAGGAACCAGGAGAAAGAACAGTACATCAGCTAGACCTCACCCCTGGACTGGGGAACAAGGATAAAGATCAGTACAGGAGCTAGACCTCACCCCTGTACAAGGGAACCAGGAGGAAGAACAGTACAGGAGCTAGACATCACCTCTGTACAAGGAAACCAGGAGGAAGAACAGTACATGAGCTAGACCTCACCCCTGTACAAGAGAACCAGGAGAAACAACAGTACATGAGCTAAACCTCATCCCTGGACTGGGGAACAAGGAGGAAGATCAGTACAGGAGCAAGACCTCATCCCTGTACATGGGAACCAGGAGGAAGAACAGGACAGGAGGTAGACCTCACCCTTGTGCAGGGGAAGCAGGAGGAAGAACAGTACATGAGCTAGACCTCTGTCCTGTACAAGGAGGAAGAACAGGACAGGAGCTATACGTCACCCCTGTGCAGGGGAAGCAGGAGGAAGAACAGTACATGAGCTAGACCTCACCCCGGTACAAGGGAATCAGGAGGAAGAACAGTACATGAGCTAGACCTCACCCCTGTACAAGGGAACCAGGAGGAAAAACAGTACATGAGCTAGACCCCACCCCTGTACAAGGGAACCAGGAGGAAGAACAGTACAGGAGTTAGACATCATCCCTGTACAAGGGAATCAGGAGGAAGAACAGTACAGGAGATAGACCTCACCCTTGTACAAGGGAACCAGGAGGAAGAACAGTACGGGAGCTAGACCTCACCCCTGTACAAGGGAACCAGGAGGAAGAACATTACATGAGCTAGACCTCACCCCTGTACAAGGGAACCAGGAGGAAGAACAGTACATGAGCTAGACCTCACCCCTGTATAAGGGAACCAGGAGGAAGAACAGTACATGAGCTAGACCTCACCCCTGGACTGGGGAACAAGGAGGAAGATCAGTACAGGAGCTAGACATCACCTCTGTACAAGGGAACCAGGAGGAAGAACAGTACAGGAGCTAGACCTCAACCCTGTACAGGTGAAACCAGGAGGAAGAACAGTACATGAGCTAGACCCCACCCCTGTACAAGGGAACCAGGAGGAAGAACAGTACAGGAGTTAGACATCACCCCTGTACAATGGAATCAGGAGGAAGAACAGTACAGGAGCTAGACCTCACCCCTGTACAAGGGAACCAGGAGGAAGAACATTACAGAAGTTATACATCACCCCTGTACAAGGGAATCAGGAGGAAGAACAGTACATGAGCTAGGCATCACCTCTGTACAAGGGAACCAGGAGGAAGAACAGTACATGAGCTAGACCTCACCCCTTACAAGGGAACCAGGAGGAAGAACAGGACAGGAGCTAGACCTCACCCTTGTACAGGGGAAGCAGGAGGAAGAACAGTACATGAGCTAAACCTCACCGCTGGACTGGGGAACAAGGAGGAAGATCAGTACAGGAGCTAGACCTCACCCCTGTACATGGGAACCAGGAGGAAGAACAGGACAGGAGCTAGACCTCACCCTTGTACAGGGGAAGCAGGAGGAAGAACAGTACATGAGCTAGACCTCAGTCCTGTACAAGGAGGAAGAACAGTACATGAGCTAGACCTCAACCCTGTACAAGGGAACCAGGAGGAAGAACAGTACATGAGCTAGACCTCAACCCTGTACAAGGGAACCAGGAGGAAGAACAGTACATAAGCTAGACCTCACCCCTGGACTGGGGAACAAGGAGGAAGATCAGTACAGGAGCTAGACCTCACCCCTGTACAAGGGATCCAGGAGGAAGAACAGTACAGGAGCTAGACATCACCTCTGTACAAGGAAACCAGGAGGAAGAACAGTACATGAGCTAGACCTCACCCCTGTACAATGGAACAAGGAGGAAGAACAGTATATGAGCTAAACCTCACCACTGGACTGGGGAACAAGGAGGAAGATCAGTACAGGAGCAAGACCTCATCCCTGTACATGGGAACCAGGAGGAAGAACAGGACAGGAGCTAGACCTCACCGTTGTACAGGGGAAGCAGGAGGAAGAACAGTACATGAGCTAGACCTCAGTCCTGTACAAGGAGGAAGAACAGGACAGGAGCTATACTTCACCCCTGCGCAGGGGAAGCAGGAGGAAGAACAGTACATGAGCTAGACCTCACCCCTGTACAAGGGAATCAGGAGGAAGAACAGTACATGAGCTAGACCTCACCCCTGTACAAGGGAACCAGGAGGAAAAACAGTACATGAGCTAGACCCCACCCCTGTACAAGGGAACCAGGAGGAAGAACAGTACAGGAGTTAGACATCATCCCTATACAAGGTAATCAGGAGGAAGAACAGTACAGGAGCTAGACCTCACCCTTGTACAAGGGAACCAGGAGGAAGAACAGTACGGGAGCTAGACCTCACCCCTGTACAAGGGAACCAGGAGGAAGAACATTACATGAGCTAGACCTCACCCCTGTACAAGGGAACCAGGAGGAAGAACAGTACATGAGCTAGACCTCAACCCTGTACAAGGGAACCAGAAGGAAGAACAGTACGTGAGCTAGACCTCACCCCTGGACTGGGAAACAAGGAGGAAGATCAGTACATGAGCTAGACATCACCTCTGTACAAGGGAACCAGGAGGAAGAACAGTACATGAGCTAGACCTCACCCCTGTACAAGGGAACCAGGAGGAAGAACAGTACATGAGCTAGACCTGACCCCTGGACTGGGGAACAAGGAGGAAGATCAGTACAGGAGCTAGTCCTCACCCCTGTACAAGGGAACCAGGAGGAAGAACAGTACAGGAGCTAGACATCACCTCTGTACAAGGAAACGAGGAGGAAGAACAGTACATGAGCTAGACCTCACCACTGTACAGGGGAACCAGGAGGAAGAACAGTACATGAGCTAGACCTCACCCCTGTACAAGGGAATCAGGCGGAAGAACAGTACATGAGCTAGACCTCACCCCTGTACAAGGAAACCAGGAGGAAAAACAGTACATGAGCTAGACCCCACCCCTGTACAAGGGAATCAGGAGGAAGAACAGTACAGGAGTTAGACATCATCCCTGTACAAGGGAATCAGGAGGAAGAACAGTACAGGAGCTAGACCTCACCCTTGTACAAGGGAACCAGGAGGAAGAACAGTACGGGACCTAGACCTCACCCCTGTACAAGGAACCAGGAGGAAGAACATTACATGAGCTAGACCTCACCCCTGTACAAGGGAACCAGGAGGAAGAACAGTACATGAGCTAGACCTCACCCCTGTACAAGGGAACCAGGAGGAAGAACAGTACATGAGCTAGACCACACCCCTGGACTGGGGACCAAGGAGGAAGATCAGTACAGGAGCTAGACATCACCTCTGTACAAGGGAACCAGGAGTAAGAACAGTACATGAGCTAGACCTCACCCCTGTACAAGGGAACCAGGAGGAAGAACAGTACATGAGCTAGACCTCACCCCTGGACTGGGGAACAAGGAGGAATATCAGTACAGGAGCTAGACCTCACCCCTGTACAAGGGAACCAGGAGGAAGAACAGTACAGGAGCTAGACATCACCTCTGTACAAGGAAACCAGGAGGAAGAACAGTACATGAGCTAGACCTCACCCCTGTACAGGGGAACCAGGAGGAAGAACAGTAAATGAGCTAAACCTCACACCTGGACTGGGGAACAAGGAGGAAGATCAGTACAGGAGCAAGACCTCATCCCTGTACATGGGAACCAGGAGGAAGAACAGGACAGGAGCTAAGCCTCACCCTTGTACAGGGGAACCAGGAGGAAGAACAGTAAATGAGCTAAACCTCACACCTGGACTGGGGAACAAGGAGGAAGAACAGTACATGAGCTAGACCTCACCCCTGTACAAGGGAACCAGGAGGAAGAACAGTACATGAGCTAGACCTCAGTCCTGTACAAGGAGGAAGAACAGTACAGGAGCTAGACCTCAGTCCTGTACAAGGAGGAAGAACAGTACAGGAGCTAGACCTCACTCCTGTTCAAGGGAACCAGGAGGATGATGAGACTACATACCTATCGAGTGATTCTCCCCCAGCCTCCTGTGTGGCTCTGGCAGCCAACAGTTGTCTACTTTCAGGTGTGATGGAGTCTGACAAGTTCCTCACTTGCTCCAAGCTACGCTGAAACAAAACAATGTTTCAGAAATCAATAAATAAAATAACTTATCATTGATTCCACTGATACTTAATGAACAGTTTTATTAAGTCCTAATATTTTACACAGACAGCTTCCACTGTTTGTTACTACTGTTTCAGCATTCTCCTCGAACAAAATTGTGGAACCAAGTTCTTCTGTTCACTAGATAACAAAGTACATGATATATTGCTAATACAAATTTAAATATCATGTATTAATGATAACATTTTTCCTAGCTGACTGATGGTGTATTATCAGGAATGAGTTTACTTTACTTTATTTGCCACTGTGAAATGTATCTTTTTTTTAAACTTTCTTTTTTCATCTCTTGTCCATATCATTATGCCACCTGTTTTGTTTGCAGTGCTATGAATAAATTAGTTGTACAATTAGTTGTACATATAGCAACCACATTCTACTATTAAATATTGAGGTCCAGTCAGTCTCTTAAAGATCATAGTTAGCTTCAAGTTGCAGACTCACCCAAACCTAAATTTGCCATACATAATCATAATGCAACCAATTACTCAAGAACAACTTAGCAACTATTTTTTGGCATACAATGTACATATATTACTACTATTCTAAGTCAAAGTTGAAACTAAAATCAACAATTTGACTGCTGTTGGCAGTCTTCATAAGGGACTGCACTGCTTTTTTCTGCTCACCAGATGGTGTGATACGCAGACTATCCACGAGTGGCTGAATACTCCTGATGACAGTCAAAATGTTGATATGAGTTTATATTTCATAGTTGTGATACACATATAAATTTGAACAATTCTACGTTATTACTACTACTTTACACTGTAGATTAGATACAAGAAAATACTTTATTCTCACAAAGGAAATTAAATGAATGAAAACATAATTTTCAGATTGTATAAAAGTAAGATGCATGTTTAAAAATAAAAATTGACAATTATCTCAGACAGGCTGGTTAATTATTAACACAATGTTAATCCAGCGGTTTCCGTGTTCGCTTGCCAATAGGACGTATTTCTCTGGATGGCAATAATGTTCAGTCTTACTAATCATCACAAATTTATTCATGTTTACATACCTGCTCTGGCTGGACTGCCATTGAAGGCTGTTTCTGTGAGGTCGGTGTGACTGGGGTTGACGCTGTCATTGCTGGTATTGTGGCCATCGTAGACTGCATGGCAAACAGAATGTTCTTCAAAGCCTCCTTTGTTCCCGGTCTCAAACTGTCACACTGTGACATACTTCCACTCTGAGGAACAGGATGATAAATACTGTGTCGTAGTCAATAATAGTCATATTGAATAATGGTCAGTTGTGCCAGATTAATCGTCCTGTGGGATGGCCAATATAAGGTGGCATGGCATCACAGTGCAACAATCAGTTGTGTAAACACTCTACAATGTACGCTGTACATAGTTAGCTTATTTTGCTCGCTCACTCTCTTATAGTGCGCAGGTGTACAAGTTAAACCTGGTTTAAATGAGCAATGAATCACCACATTGGTCAGCCGAAGTGGTGCTTTGAAAACTGACCATCATGAGAGATAATAAAATAATGGAACAGTAGCAGATGCAAAAATTGAGAGCAGACTAGTTGGGATCAGATTGATATGGAGGACAGAGAACGAGTGATGAGAGTTGGACAAACAGAGCATAGAAAATGGGTGGTTGAAGTCCTGATAAGAAAGACATTAAAAAGGGGAGACATCGTAAGAGATGCACCAAAGGGATGAACAGCCGTGAGTGGAAAAAAGTTCGGGAGATCGGCATAGGTGGAGAATGTAAGGAACATGTACCCCTGCAATGATTGGGGGAGAAATTAACAACATGGAAGAATTACATCGTAAACAAATATCCACCACTGTCTGCAGCCAGGTAATCATTCATTCAGCTGAGTAAACTGGAGCAATGTCGAGTAAATGAAGTTGCCCAGGGTTCGACAGCAGTACAAGATTCAAATCTGGGTTCTTTTTATTAAGAGGCCAATGCCCTGTCCACTGCACCACTGTGCTCCATCCGAAGAAGATTATTCCTTACCTGAGTTGTAGACCCGGTTGAAGTGAGCAAGGCTGCCACAATTCTGTCGACATCCATCGTCCCTGTTAAGTCACTGAGTTGCCTCAGGTAGTCAGGTGTTGCCCTGCACAGACGGTTTACACACTGTATTAGTGGGCATATATCACAAGGGAATTGGTCTGTTATCACAGAAGAAACAGCCAAAGAGCAGCCGCCTAACAGTCCTACACTGTGTCGGTACATACGACTCTCTGATTGACCCAGTGAGTCTGTAACCGTGTGATAATGTACACTACCATAAACCCACACAACACACAGAGCTGAGCATGGCTCTCAATCACGATTTGCAGATTTACAAAATGTTATTCCCCAAGTTTTTGACAAGAACACAAATACGTTGACTGTTTCATCAATGAAGCTGCTATTCTTTCCTTTGTATCTCACATGAACATTTTACTTGACGTACACTGCAAGGAACATGCAGTTTTAAAGAAATGTTTCTAATTAGTACATATACATCATTCAGTATATTTTACTCATGCCTTTATGTTAGGGAACTGTTCTTGATCAAGCAACAACATGGCACAGTGATCAAAACTAGACATTATTGCAGAGTTCTTCTCTATCCCATCACCATGCAGTCATTGAGGCACCACTGATGACATCCTCACAACTCCCGCAATCTTTCTCGATTCTTTGCCGACCTCTGGGAGGGGCCAAAGGTCAAACCAGTCCTCTTCTAAATTTTGTCTTACCACCTCTTCCTCTGTCTGCCTCCTTCTGTTGTGATGGATGTTTTAAGGCCGCCCAGTGAGCATAAGCATTGACTTACTTTGAGGATGTTTTCTCCCAGGATCGATCCCCGTCTAGGATCTGTTCACTGGTTGGTGTGTCAGGCACTGGGGCTGAGCCACGGGAGTCATAAGGTGGAGGGGTCGCCAGGAGGTGGCGGATCTTCTCCAGGAAAGTTCCCACTTCTGGCTGAGCTGCAACACACAGCATAGTTATGTACGTCAATATCGCTGTACCTAAAGAATCACTGCATTAATATTGCATTCAAGCTGCCTATATTTACCATCAAAACAGCGAAACCAATGTGTGGTGAAGGGAGTGCTTTGTGGGGAAGACTTTGCCGAACAAAAAGTATATGACAAACTAAACTATGAATAATCATGTTGGTAAAATGTATGCTATTAAAATATAATATGGAACATTTGCATCCTAAGTTAAAGAAATAATAATCAATGCTACGTATCTAGCAGATTATTACTGTACGTAACATGACTATTTGTGATAGCGTGTTTCACGGCAACACAATTTCACCAGTTTAAAATTGTAATCACTACACTCAAAACAACTTTTTGAACAATTTTTTTGCACAAATGTTAATAGATATATGGTATAGATTTAGAATATGAATATTGTGTCCAATTTGGTTGATAAAACAATGTCTTCCTGTTGTACATGGCAAAATTCAGTACCTCCAGTACACAGTGGAGCACTAAACTACATCATCCAAATCAAATGACTGACTCAGCCACCTTCTTCTAGGAGTAAGTGTTTTACAAAACTTAAAACATTTATCATAATTGGGCATATCCACACTATACTGTGACCCACTGGGCATTATAAGGAACATTTTGAAATGTTGATTTGGATGGCAAAACAAACAGTTACCGGTATGTTCCATTTTTAGAATACATCAGTCATAGCATTCATAAAGATATAAAAAAGTCAAGAATGTGTGCTACTGGGTTGTATTTTTTGGTCGAACATTGACGAAAATGCGGTTTCAAGAACGTTTAATGTTCTATGAAAACATTAAAGTGTTTCGTTTTGCATGCAGTGATGCAAATAAATAAAATACATAATATTCTTAATGAATGTGTTTTGTTCTTTGTATAATGAAGGAAAACATATTTTTACAGTCTAGAAACTCTCTGTCACGATCATGATGCGTTCCGTCAATGGTGGTCATAGCGTAATATTAGTACCAATTAAATATCACTTTTATTACAACCAGTGTTTTGCCTTGTAAGATACTCTCCGATAAGTGTGAAAACAATTCACTATGTTTCCAACTATTTTGTGGCATACTCCCGTATCATCCCATCAAGAAACCGGACTACTTCCAAAACTGTGCGATGGAAAACCAAGCGGATATCACGTGATGGCATACAGATGGTCATGTGATTCGACGTTATCGTCTTTTTCTGATGAAGGAGATAAGATAAAAATGGCACCTGAGTTAAGGTAAGAAACAGTCCGTCAAAATTTTTGTGTGAATCACTATCGTCACAACTATGCAAATATAACTACATTTAAAACGCATTATCAATAGAATCTCAATATGTGTAATTTCAATCTTGCCATGTTATTTCTCTCTATATTTTGCTGTCGATCGCGGTGTATTCGTGCGTAGGATTTCCACAATGTGATCCGACAGATTTACTAATGGTGCACGGTCATGGTGTTTGACCTACGATTTATCGGGTCAAAAATCATGACCGTGATTATCATCATTCGCTAATCATAATGACCACAACGCATACATGATAAATGTTTTGATTAAGTAGTCTGTAATCCTTGTCATTTTAATGCTAGTTGCGAAGCCCTGACCGGAACAAATCTCTCGCGTATTCTGTCACTAGCGACGCTTTGTTGACACAGTTGAGAACGGGGCTGTTACAAAGGCCCCTGGCTCATCACGGTCGTTACTTTGACAACTTTCATCAGTTGTCAACAATCACCACTGTGCTTTTAGTACCCGTTTCGTTCTTTTCATGTCTCTTGTGTTTGCGTACACTAATATTACCTAGCAGGTAGATGTCACACTTCTTGCATGTACAGTGTGGCTATGTCCTATTACCAATCAATACAAGGAATTATTTTGAATACAACATAATAAAATACAAATCCACAACTCACCCAAAGTAACACTATAATTTATAATAATAATAATGACAAACTTCTATAGCGTGTAAATCCCCAGGAATCTAAGCTCAGAGGCGCAACATACAAGATTCATTGGGCAAAATCGTTAACAGGGACAAGCAAGAGTCGTCATTAGAGCAAGGGACTGCCGTAGGTTAGGGTGGGAATGCAATTTCAAATAAATCTGTCTAGTTTTGTACGGAAGGAATTTATAGTCTCAGGTGATGTTAAAGCAATAGGGAGTTGATTCCAGATTTTGGGTGCAGCTACAGAAAAAGCACATTTGCTGATATTAACTTGGTTTTCGGAACAAAAAGTCGTCGTGAAACATTTCGTTGTTGTTTTGTGCCAATAATAATTACCTGCAGTAGATCAGTTTTATCTGGATTTAGTTTCAATTGACTTGCTTCCATCCACAGCAAGATGTCAGTGAGACAGTCACTTAAAGTTGATAGAGATGTCTGCGTGTCAGTTGGTGAAAGTGATATATACACTTGTGTCGTCATTTACATTTAATACTATGGAATAAAAGTTTCTCACAGCTTAGACCAAACACTTTATAGCTCATTGATTTCAAGCTTATTTATATGTTAGTAAGACAGACTTTTTGGTGAATTTCAGATATATAATGAATTTTGTATATATATATATATATATATTTAACATATAACAAATAAATTGGCTGGTCCTGAGCTATTCATTATATGTAAAGTTTATTGTACAAGTTGCTAAGACTACAATCATAATACCAACTCAACTGTGACGTCATGGTTCAACAAGCACATACCAGAGCAGCTGAAGGGTTCCACTTGCTGTTGTACCGATGGGACTTGTTTTTCTCCTGTCCCTTCCCCTGTACTGTCCCCACAGATACCCAGGGACATCCCCAGGGCGTCACATGCCTTCCAGTTCGTTGACGAGCAAACGGAATCTCCTGCCACACTGCTCGGGCTGTCCTCAATCTCGTTCTCAAGTCTTCGCAGATACGCCTCGCGTTGGCTGTCTTTCAGCCACGGTGCCGTCGAGTCATACACCAGTGGCAACTTCCGACTTGGCTCCTGGGGCGTGAAGTCGAAGCAGACCGTCTTGCCGGGGGAGCCATCTCGCTTCAGTCCGGGTGTTCTCCTCTCTGGTGACATCTGTACCAGGGATGGGTGATTACGCCACAAATGTAATCAAATACAATTAGTGTTAACATTTGTGAGTGCGATTATTTGTCTTACGTGAAGAAACATAAATTTATTGGTGTCTTATTTAGTGAGACATAAATATTACAGAAGTGAGCATAGTTGAGAATGATTACATGTTTCTGATTATAATTAGTGTTAACATTAGTGAGTGTGATTATTCGTCTTTCTTGAAGAAACATATATCTGTTGATGAACTATTTAGTGAGACATAACAGTTACGGAAGTGAGCATAATCGATTATGATTACTTATGTTCGAAGATTACATTGTCAGCTGAGCCATTGTATGTATATTGTTTACAGCTTCCTCGTTGTTATCAGATATAGAAACAATAATATGATTGTGCATTAACAGCGGGAACATATGCAAACAAGTCATATATTTTCAATGGAATTAACTCATGTCTGACTGCTTGCATTGTAGTTGGAACGTTTACATGAAATTTGTAATAATGCCAGTAAATGCGATGATTATTACTTTGCCAATAATTATATACATTTTAATTGGATAAATTTGCCATTTTTACCAGTGTAATTGCATATGATTATGCTTACTGTAACACTGTTAAAGATTACACTCGACTGCAATGACCATACTCTTCTATTAAGCGTACAGTACACCACATAATAAATATTTAAAACGTAGAAATATGTCAAACTGAGCGTTCCAATCAGTGTACAATGATGTACACCCATTTTCTGGCGTTCCTGGAGTTCTTTGGTTTACGCATTTTGAGATCGCCATCACAGTATCAGATGCAGCTAACTTGGGGGTTTTAAGCTAATCAGGGAATGTATGCTTAATAGAACTAATATGGTATGCTAACTCTCACCTGTACATTGTTAAGACTCCGAGAAAGGTCTGTCGGCTTCTCCCGGAGAGTTGGTGTCTTTATGTGGCTTGAATCATCCATCCGTGACCATGACAGCGATTTTGAATCGAAGTATGTGTCGTGCGAAGTACCATTGTCAACGGTGTAGTCTAGTCTAGAGTCAAAACCAGCGTTTCTTCCATCAAATGTGTCTGGTGAATTGTTCGACTGTAAACATGCATGACGCAGCCTCATGCCGGCACTGTTAGAAGTACTCCCCGTTACGGACCCAGACGGTGACGCCACCTGGAAGACATCCATGGAAGTATCTTTTCTGCTTCGTCCCGGTGAGTAGCTGCTTGCCAGCTGCTTTGGTGTACTCATGGCGATGTTGACTGCATGAGATGGTTTATCATGGGATGTAGTCCTCCTATGGCGCATGGAACCACTGACGATGGTCCCGTCCATGTCCCCTTCCCCGTCTACATCCTGTATCCAACTGGGAGGACGTCTCCCTCCGTCGAATGAGTACTTGTCATCCGAGTCCTGCACAGTGCTGTCGGAATCATTGCGGTTGCTAAGCAATGAGTCAAGCGACCGACTGAGCAGGGCACTTCGATGGACCTGGCTGTGGTCAATGAACGATCTGTAGCTCGCGTTGTCGCATACGCGGCTGCGGATCTTCTGCAGATCGGCGTGTGTGAATGCTGCAGTCTTCGCTGGCGACATCGGCTTGTGTGTTGACGAAAAGGCAACAGCATTTGGAGGCTCTGGGTGGTCCATAGTAGTATGTGTGGTGTCCCAACCATGTTTCCCCTTCCCACCCAGTGAATGATGGCTTTCCGCAAGTATCCTGTCCAGGTCACGTGTGCTTTCATACAGCGACGTTCCCACTGAAACAAAGTGAGACCATTTCAGTAATCCTGTCCTCATATTTGGCCCATTGACCTTGTTTACAAAATTAAAGGTCAGTTTTTGTAGCGCAGTATCCAGTCCTCAGGACTGCTCAAAGTAATTTACACTTTACTTCTTGGCAGACCTGTTCAATCGAACACCATCTCGACTTCTCTGGGAAGCATACAGCCACACTTCAATTAATGTGCGAAGACTATTCATAAACAAGTATCACCACTGTCTATAGCCAGGTACTCAGTCATACAGCTGATTGAACTGGAGCAACATGAAGTGAACGAACTTGCCCATGGTTCAAAACGGGACTGCTCACAGGATTCGAACCCGGGTTCTCTCTGTTGAGAGTCCAACACTCTAGACACTGTGCCCCATATTAAATTGGATGATATCAGTACAAGGTGTGACCAATTTGACAGTGAACCAGTTTAATTTTTGAGGCATGGTGACAAGTTGCAGAGATAAGTTGCCGACACAACTGGAGGATTGTATATGTCACTAGGTACAATGACTGTTTGTTTTTATTGTAAACTGACACTACTACTAGTACATTGTATACACAATACATGTATTCTAACATAATATTTTATTGACTCCCCAAATAGCTTTCGTTTTTTATTTATATAACTTGAGTGCTTTTGTTTGGATGTCATGCCTACAGTGCACATAAATGAAGCCTAATGTTGTACGTCTTTACGTTATGTGATAACATAAATTTTTCTACATAAACTGTATGGTTTTTTTTCAGTTCTTTGCAAACATGCTGAATGATGAAAGTTAATGTTTCTCTGTTTTTAAAGAGAATTTAGAATAAATAAAAAATATTAAACAATAACATTAGTGTAATTAATAATTATTATATAATGTAATATTTCCAGGATTAAGACAATCAAACAAATGGTTACACATCAGTGTAGTGAAAAAGAATTCATAAAAAACATCACTGTGTTGAATTGTTAAGTCAACCAATATCACATCCTCAGTATCTAAGGAACCTACCAGAATGTTCATATTTCTTTGAATCGGACGATTCACTGTCTCTTGCAAAACTTTCTGGCATTTTAATTCCGCTGCATCCATCGCCACCTCTGCCCTGGGATTCAGAGGATGACATCATGGAGACAGAAGGCAAGGAAGAGGTATCGCCCACAACCTTCATCAGCAACAGATCAGCCACACAATCTTTGCCATATTGACGACGTCGTCCATTGGAATGTCCAAGATACTCATCGATGTATGCTTCAAGGGCTGCAGTGGCTGATGGGTATGTTTTGTTGCGAAACACGACCTGACTGTCTGTGGGTTTGGTGTTGGAGCTTCTGACATCAGAGATGAACGGTTCCCGGCTGTACCAAGAATCTACTAGCGAATGCGATAAATTCATTGTGATCAGCCAGCAGCACGGTCTCCAGATCTTCGGATTATATTCTGCAAGACAAATGCATTCATGCATGCTCAGGGAAGTTATATCCTTAATATTTAGACGACATCCTGATTAACCAGAGCTCTAAAAAACACTTATCATTATTGCTGGCTCTGACAGCATCATGATCATATACATGGTTCAAATTTACCGGGGAGAGGCACTGGCCCCCAGAATTATTGCTGGGCCCTTAGTAGTTCTAAATCTAGGGGCTTGACTGGCATTTACTTCCATAATGTGACATGATTACTCAGACAAAGATCATGACATACATGTACACAATCTACAACATGTACAAAATGGATCCTCCATGCAAGGAAGAGAGCAATCCCATCATTGGAGCATTCTGCCAGTTATGAAAACCTTCATATTATTTCATGTGCTATTCATGGCATTGTATTGTACTGTGTCTATGATCCTATGAAACTTGTAAATGATTCGCTCTCCTTTTGTCTGTTATATTTAAAAACATTGTAGCCTATAAATAACCAGATACTCAACTTTTTATAGAGCAATTGTTATTTTTATTACTTTTCTACCAACTTTATTTTTATGTGATATCTTACAGCAGCTATACATTTATAAGAACTGTAATTTACATTTACTGCAATTTTACATTGAAAACTACTGGGACTAATTTGACTGTGATTATATAATTACTGTGATTTTATACTTTAATATTGAGATTTTATTCATATTGTGACTACCACGCTTAAATCCAAGATGAACTGTTGTGTGTCGTCTGTATACTATTACTGTGTGGACTGACACATAGGATAGAACAAACGAACTGGGAAAATCATGGTGAAAGTTTGACTAGAACTGCCAATCCTCACCTGTCTCTACCTATGTCCTCAGACTTTGATTACAAGTACTTCCCAGCATCCACAAACACCATAACAATATGGAAATCAAAAAACTTTTACAACCTAGCATCCTTAAACCAAAAACATCCAACATGCTTTACCATCTTAATCCTCATGCAAGCCCGAGATCTTAACCCCAACCCTGGTCCAAATTCCCTTATGCCATCTGCAAAAAAGCAGCAAGATGGGACAAGCAAGCAACATGCTGTGTTTATTGCAATATATGGTACCATGTAGATTGCAGGGGATGTTGACATTTGCATATACCGTAAATTTGTGTGTATAATATGCATTTTTCCCTTAACGTTTTACTCAAAAGTTCGGGTGGGTAATATGCATGGTGCTAAGGCTAAAAATGTATCTCTGACCAATTTATCAATGTTTGCAGACCAGGATAACGCTGCTGGAAAACTAGTAATATTATCAAAGTCGGCATGATGTCACAATCACGTAAACCACTGCAGCAACACTGACGAAAGGCAAGAATCGCATTCCCGTAACCGCATCTCTGGCCCTAAACTAACAGCGAGAAATGACAAAGACTAGAGCCTGTATGTCTGACATCGCAAACAACACCAATGAGTGGGAAGCGTATGAGACTGGGAAGCACAGCCCGGGAAGCATCCAGCTATGATTGGCGTTCCTGAATCACGTGAATGATAGCCATGTCATGGGTAGGATGTCAACAAACGTGACGCCATGTTTAAAGTTGTGAATGCAAATGTTGTGAATGTAAATAAAGACGAATGTAGCGAATGTATGCTTCACAGTTGAAAGTACCAGGTTTGCAGGTAGCATTTCAAAATAGAACTTGGTGTTAATTTAAAAGTGAAATCAGGACGACATAATGAAAGTTCTAGCAAGCGCTGATTTAATCAGTTGCGCAATCGTCAAGCTAAAACACAAGTAAAGTTACGTAGTGCGTACACACTAGTCACCAGCGAGCGACAAGCCGGCAGCAATGCCATAACTTGGTTCAAGCAAAATATTAGAAGCGGGGAAAACTGTGATTGATGTCAAAAGTCGGGATGTGTATTATACACGGCGATATAGAAATTCTATCAAAATTTAGCAAAAGTCAGGGTGCGTATTATACATGGAGCAGGCTGCGAAATAAGGCCGGTCCGATCGTCCCGGACGAGTAGTTTCAGTGATCGGACTAGTCCATGTTTAGTGGAGCAGTCCCATCGGACTAGCTGTTATTAGGTAAATTAATTTACGCTATGTATACGCTAGTTGGGTGTTGTGATGGAATAAAACAAAATCAGACAGTAAGATAGCATTTTATCACAGGCAGCTAAATATTCCGTACGACCATCAGATGGGAAACTTGCTGAACGCAGTGAATGTAAATGGCGGCTGTTTACATCCGGTTAGGGTAGCATAGGTAGTGCCACCTAGCGACCATGAGTGGTGAGCGACATGGACAAACATACATGCGTGGGTTAGACATCGTTACGTGCTATCCCGTCGTGATGGTAGTTGCGTTATTCCTGCATTGGGTGATTATTTTAGCAAGTTACCAAACGCCAGCAATGTTACTGATTGTTTAGTCGGCTTCGGGAAAGGAAACGCTAATGAAAAGTATAGGGCAAATGATGCAACTTAGTCCGACAATGTCGGTCCTTTGTCGCCGTCAGGCTTCAAATTCTGCTGGCATCGCCTTGTCCACGACTCCTGTTTGCTGCCCCTGATTAAACTAGTCATTTCTTCTGATAACTTTGCAATTGGATCTACGAAATCACATGTATTTGTTTCTATCAATGACACATTTATTCGAACATTTAATTGAAATAGGAAACGGCTTGTTTTCTTTATGAAATAAAGCCACTTTTACTATGTGCCATAACTGTCACACATATATGATACAACAGTACGATTGATTTTTAAGGACTAGTAAAATAATATGAGGACTAGTTGTTTCTGAGTCAGCTAGTCCGACGGACTACCTGTCAACTAAATCCACTGTGCACCCTGATGGAGGCGTATTATACACGGAAATTTACGGTAATGCCTTCCAAAACAGCCATGTCTCATGGATTTGCTACCAGTGCGGCATTCCTAACTTCGCAAGTTCACTTTATTCAAACTCAGCTATAGAGCTAACAACAATTGTTCAGCTTCTCTATCTTGTTGGATGTGTCCACATCTGGTTGAAGTGAACCACTAAGCCCACCTCTAGACATTTCTTCTCCATACAAACAAAGGAATAATAACACTAGTAGTATCTCCAATAGTTCTAGACTGTGTAGAACAAGTAGAACTAAGAAACACACCAAGAAATACCTATTAAGAGACAATCCTTGAAAGCCATGGTAATAAATTTGTGTAGTATCAGGAACAAAGTTTCGGACATTGCTGTGTGCATTGAAAATTACAATCCTGACATAATTATAGGCACTGAAACACACCTAGAGCTCCGTTGACTGCAGTGAACTGTTCCCTTCCAATTATTCAAACACTCGAAAAGACACAGACTTTGACAACTCCAAAGTAGTCCTAATAGCACTAAAGACTGACCTCATAGGAACACACAGAACAGACCTTGGTAGCAATTGTGAAATTATCTGGGTCACCATCAAAATATAAGGATCAAAAGATATCACAATAGGACCATTCTACAGATCACCACAATTTGGTAAGACAAACAAATACATGCATGAACTACGAGAATCCATAAACAGAATTAAACACTCAAACAAAGCGTATATTTGGTTAGCAGGAGACTTTAACCTTCCCGACATAGATTGGGACCTACTCAGCATAAAGCCAGATGGAGCTGCCCCTGGCTTATTCAAAATTCTAAGTACTTGAAATTGCCAAAGATATTGGAATTGAAAAAGTTGTACGCGAACCCACCAGAATAAACAACACTTTGGACTGACTTGTTCTTCACAACTAACCCCACCCTCGTTGAAAGATTTACAGTAGTACTAGGAATAAGTGATCATGACGGCATCCCAATAATCATAAACAGCTGCAAGCCCAGGGTCATCAAGCAAAAACCACGCAAAATATACATGTACCACAAAGCTAACATGCAGGCTCTGAAAGAAGACCTGCTCAAATGGAGCAATGAGTTTGTATCAAGGGATACATCTATCAACACAGTTGATGAAATGTATACAGAGTTCCAAACTGTCCTTGACTCAATAATGAACTCTCACATATCAACAAAAGTGATATCAAAGCATAACCAAACACTGGGGATAAATAAGCGAATCAAACTACACAAACGTAAACAAAGGGCTTTCAACACTCACAAACTACATGGAAATCAAGCCGGTTATGAAAATTATTTTGTAAGGCACCTAAAATCGTGCACAGAGAGACAACAAATGCTCACAGAAGATATATATCATCCATTTGTTCCAACTCGCCAAAATTATTCTGGTCATATTTAACAAGTTTATACAGTTGGAATACCAACGATACTAAAAGACAACAGGGTAAATCCAGACAACAGACTTCAAGTCGAAATTGTCAATAACCAATTATAAGTTAGTTTTTACAAATGAAAACACCAACCTACCACAAGAACCATACTCAAACATACCAGCTATGCCTCACATCACCATTACAACAAACGGTGTCGCCAAATTACTTCATGACTTGATAATAATGGACTTCTCAAAAGCATTCAACGCTGTTTCCCATAACCGGCTCCTAAATAAATTAAAGAGATATGGCATCCACAACAAAACACATGCCTGGATCTTTAACTTTCTCAAGTGCAGTGAACAGAGAGTGGTAGTCGGTGGAGAACAATCCACCTGGACAAATGTTATATCATGTGTACCACAAGGCAACGTCATTGGGACTGCTTCTTTTCCTGATATACATCAATGATCTACCTGACAATATCCACTCCATGTCCTTTATAGAGAAATAAATAATCAGTCTGACTCATAAGAGCTACAGGCAGACCTAAATGAGTTAACAAAATGGGAACTTGACTGGCAGATGCACTTTAACCCCAACAATGCTATGTGATGAGACTAACCCATGCAAGAAATGTAAAACATTTTAACCATAGGAAACACAACACTACAGGAAAACGACTGTCATCCCTATTTAGGAGTATGTATCGCCAAAGATCTCAGCCAGAACAAATACATCCACACTCTTAGAATACTGATCATCTGTGTGAGACCCCCACACCCAGGTCCTCATCAACAAAATAGAAATGGTCAAAAGATGGGAAGCTCACTTTTGCCTCAATGATTATATATCCAGAGAAACCCATATTCCACAAAGCCATCTACGGTCACCTATCCTTGCTTGTTGGAAACCTTCTCCAGCCCGTACAATGCCTATCATGGCATCTAACTAGCAAAGCATTCAACACTATCCACGCCAGCAAGAACTGTAAAAAATGTCTTATTTCCCCTGAAAAATAAAAAAATCGAATTCCTACATAAATTCAAATAAGCTTTAATACACGACTACTAATCATCAACAGAATTGTAACATCATGACCTGCACAAGATCTAGGAAACCCAAGTCCTTTAACTACCAACTTAAAATTAAAGGCTTAGAAGTCTCCACCTGCTCAAAGTACTTAGGCATTGCCCAGCTTTCCTTTTGATTTATGTTTTTGTCCTTGTCGGAAGTAGGGTAAATGAGGGACAATAGGGCTGTGTCGGCCGGGGTTTATCTCCAGACTCCAGGGACCGCTACAGTTGCCGAATTGGCCTAGACCTGATGCCTGAAAAAGACAACGGCAATTTTATATATTTTTTCTCTCTTCTCTCATACTTTTGCAAGTTTTGGTCTATTGTACATTTTCTTTTTCTTCTTCTTTTTTTGTTTTCTCCAACAATAAGCCAACCGTTGTTTAATGATCAAGATTGATCGGTAAACGTTATATATATACAGATACAGAATAATCCAAATATCATGGCTGCCCAACCCTGACCGTATGACTCCAAAGCAGAAGGCAAAGACAAGGAGGGTTGGCCAGGACCCAACCAAGACAGGGCTAAGCAAGTTAGGCTAAGCCTAAGCCTTAGGCTAAGGCTAAGCTAAGCCTAAGGCAGACCGCTTTCGTTGCAAGAACGTGTGATGAAAAAAATACAAGTTTACAATTAATCCGCAATTCGTGATCCAAAATCGCGATTCTGTAAACAACAGTATCAATAATTATCAGACTACTATTAAGCGTCGTCGTAAACCATAGCCAACAGTGGCTCCTTATGATTAATTAATTAGAATAATAGAAGCCAGCTTAACTTAATTAAGTCTAAGAGTAGTAAGACGTCTGACTCTAAGACGATCTTCTCGCGGCGAATAGACATGTTATCGCCCACTTATTAACGCAACATTTTATTCTCATAAATTAATCCAATTATCAGACATTGCATAACTGTTTGCAAAGAATCGGAACGGATTGTACTGATATAAACGATACTGACCGTTTCTCGAAGTGTTAAACCCACACCGACTGCAACCGCTGGTTGGCAAGATAAATACTGGGAGATGTGTTTGAACGGAGCGTCGGAATATTAGTTATGCAATAACCCGTCAGATGGCAGCAGCTATAGGTTCACGTTCCCGTGCTACGTGAGGTGGTGCCACCATATCTTGTCGGTCTAGCGTACAAGTTTTTACTCAATGCAACTAATATTATGAGAATGAATATATTCAAGACTTGTATTTTTTCAACAATGACACTTTTCAACATTGTTTGCAGAATCAAGTATGACAGTTTGGTCAGGGTGGAATTTCAGGTTGCCACACGATGTATATCTTTCAATAACAATGGCTATGCAAGGCAATGGTAAGCATACAGTGGCGGATTAACCAATAGCTGACTCTATTGGCCCGTGCTTATCTCACGAAGGCCAGGGGCCCACGACAATACATGTACCCGAACATATTTAACTGAACATTCCCGAAACCCAGCTGTCATAACCGACGGCGCGACGGTTCGACAGCCGAGTGGTGCTGAAGTTCCGGCACAAATCTTCAGCAGGACAATCCCCCCCCCCGCCCGGCTTCCGATGTCATGAACACCGACAGCGGAGGTGTTTTGGCAAGCCTAAAGGGTTTGCAATTGGTGGTTTTGGGCCCACTAGATTACCCTCTCTGGATCCATCCCTGGATCTACATAGGGCCCACGAATATATGTGCTGGGTGCGCCCACGAATAGTTATGATCCATTTTTTATTAGGTTCGTCAACATGATCCTGTTTCACGAGAAGCAATTTACATATGTTCTGCAGTCGGTGATGTCGCCTGGGTGCGAACTAAGGAATCATCCTGTCCTGCAAGATACACCATCCATCAACTCCAGTGGACATTTTTATGAATAGGCACACGCAAAATTATATCGATAAAATCTGTTTCAGAACGAATGTTTTGTTTACCTGTGGCTTGAAGAAAACATGTAATCTCTATTAGGTTTGTTTACCTTGCGACACTCTCTCTCTCTCTCTCTCTCTCTCTCTCTCTCTCCCCCTCCCTCTCTCTCACTCTCTCATTTTCGTTCTCTCTCTCTCTCTCTCTCTCTCTCTCTCTCTCTCTCTCTATGGTTGCGGCCCTACATGAACTCGGTGTTCCATGCACTGTTCGGACCGTGGTCAGCCACAATGTGGGCGTCAACTCTGAAGAAAGCCCATCACAACACTGGACCCGTATATTCTAAGCAAAACTCGTTAATCCGGACACATACACTGAGTGACAATTTTATTTGTGATTACCGAGGTTCCACTCTGTGTCACGATCCAGTGAATAGTGGACTGTGTAATCGTCTTGGAGTCGCGACCATGAAACCGGCGTCACAGTTTTTAATTTGTACATTTTGTATTATTGTTGTATATTAGCGATTGGCATTTAAGCTTATGTGTAATTAAGTAGCATTTCCTGATAAGGTTATTGCGGCTATTCATGTGTGACATGTACTTTAGGACGTAGTATGACATGCTTTAGGACGTAGTGTGACATGTACTTTAGGACGTAGTGTACGTAGGACCAATATATGTCAGCGCTGGTTGTACGCATGAAATTGTGTGTACAATATGGTAATATACCAGTGTGTATGCTGTACTCTAACGACGCAATCAGCTATTCGCTCACCAATGTGCAATAGAACCACAATCGAACGAAACTGGGTTCGAATCCTGTGCTGTCGTGTTGATCATTGGACAAACTCGTTCATTCTGCGTTGCTCATGTTCGTTCAGCTGTATGGATGTGTACCTGGCTATATACAGTGGTGGACATTTGAGTAGGAATGTTAATCGCGCACTAATTGCAATGTGGCTGAATGCTTCTCAGAGAAGTCGAGATGGTGTTCGATTGTACAGGTCTGTCAGGAGTAAAGTGTAAAGTTCTTTGTGCGGTCTTAGGGACTGGGCATTGTTCTATATATAACTTATTTTTTATAATGTGGACGCAATTAAGGGACGGCCGTTTCAAAGAGGTGGCCACTTTGAGTGATTTAACTGCATAATTATATGTGACCGTCCAGATATCCATCGTGTTGTAAATAAATTTATAAATTTCAAATGTTTCGTTTCATCAGTTTTTGTTGATTGTTTTGATTAAAGATTCCTATGCAATTAATTTAGACCATTGCAAAATATGTTAACTAGTACTATAGTTGGTAATAAAATATATAATGCGCGAATACTTTAAATAGTAGACTTTTTATTTCACCACAATCTACATGTGTTTAATGAAAAAAATCGCGCTTAGTTGCTGAAATTATCGGGTCAATTGACTTTAGTAATGGCTATATATGTCGATACCGATGATATGTCAGATATGAGGTTACGGGGAGTCATGTACTAAATAAGCAAACTACTCTGTATGCTCGTTCAACGCATGATAATGGCTATTGGTGTGTCATAGTTTTGTTTATCATCTTAGGGGTAGATAAATTATAGTAAGGTGGTATCACTGCTTGGACAAAGCTAGTCGACGTGCGCATATAATGATCCATTTTTCCCACCTGGTAATGCTTCTATCACGAATTATCGATTTCGCAAAATGAAGTAATGAAAGCTATCAGTCTTTCTATATGTGATTCTTTATAAATGTGATTATATGATTCTATGAGACGTTATGGTACCAAAGAAAGGCTATCGATACGTACTTCTAAATTTTGTAATGCGATGTGTGATTATGGGATACGCAATGGGATGCGTGCTCTGATGTACGAAGAGACGCTATATATGCGACGCAATGCAGGATGCCTCGCATATATATATATATATATATATATATATGTATATATATATATATATATATATATATGCGCGATGACCCTTCTTGATGTAGGACTGCATTGCATCACACACCGCGTCGTTCTTCGTCCATATCATCACAACACCGCGTTGCGAAATTAAGAACTTTACAGGATGGTTATTCTCGGCCATCCCTGGAAGGGGGTGTTGTTCGTCTGTCGGGTTTACGTCGTTCTCGTACGTCGAGTTCCGGTCGCAGAGGTATCAATCGCTACTCGTGTCAGAAAACCGCGATGTTCTTTGGTCAGTACGTCGTAGTGAGAACGTCGTACTAACCCCTATCAAGCGCCACTCGTGTCAGAGAACCGCGATGCTCATTTGTCAGTACGTCGTAGTGAGAACGTCGTACTGACCCCATTACAACCAGCTTCAGCGCTCCCAATTGGTCAGTAGCGCGTTCCGCGCAACTTAAAACTGGGTTACGCGTGACCCAGTTTGAGACCAAAATGGGTCACGCGTAACTACGCCTGACCCATTTTTGGGGTCAGGCGTACTCCAAAACTAAGCTCTACCTGGGAAGGTCCAGGGAAGGTTCGTAGTGATCTTGGGAAACTGTTGCGCCTCTAGTGGAATATTGCCGAACCAGTGGTCATCTAGCGGAGTATTAAGGAAATAAAGGAATATTACGCGCGAAATTAATATGGATATCGGACAGAGATTGAACCGCCTTTTAACAAGAGTAAACACCACTTTAACAACAATCCAAGACGCACAAGCTGACCAACAACAACAACACGACGATGCAGACGATTTTGATTTAGTTTCACAGTAAGTACTTCATTATAATTTAGTACATGTGTAATCGTAGACCTAGCGGACACTTTTGGAATCAATCAAAAAGTAAATAATGTAATTTACATTTCACAGCATGTGAGTGCTATTAACAGTATGCTTTCTACTAGAGTTTTTTACTTTTCATTAATGATAAATGAATATGTTATCCTGAAATTATTTTATTCTTAATTTATACAGACCTGCACATTGCATGCATATTATTATTTATATACAAGGTACATCCAGTAAATTGACAACAGTTTCTAAATGACAGTTTAATTCTCATATAACACTGTGTTTCCAGGTTAGAACACCTTCCCATGGACAACCTAGTTTTGGACCCCCAAAATGGGTCAGGCGTAGCTATGCGTGACCCATTTTGGTCTCAAACTGTGTCACACGTAACCCAGTTTTAAGTTGCGCGGAACGCGCTACTGACCAATTGGGAGCGCTGGAGCTGGTTGTAATGGGGTCAGTACGACGTTCTCACTACGACGTACTGACCAATGAGCATCGCGGTTCTCTGACACGAGTGGCGCTTGATAGACCCCATTACAACCAGCTCCCGCGCTCCCAATTGGTCAGTAGCGCGCTCCGCGCAACTTAAAACCATCGAATATAAATCCAACTAGAGAGGCTATTCTTGGAGACGCGCTGGAGTGGCGCACATCGCGACGTCAGCACGACGTAACAAAATCGACTTCCGGGGCAAAAAGCGATGTCGCGTTGCGGCGCGAACTCTAGCCGCGGCCCAGCTGCAAGTAACCAGCCTCCATGAGATGGCGCCACTATTTGTCGCTCACAACCTAGAACGTTTCCTAGTAGTTTCCAGTTCTCGACAATGTTTAATAACTGACTAGCCTGTGCATATAACGGTTAGAATGTCGTGGTCTTATGACGTCTCATATTCAATTAGTCTTCCTTGTTCCGAACAGTATCGCCGAACTTACCTTTCTATACTGGCATTGATGGTTCTTATATATGTGTAATTTAACATAAAATAGTCGATGCAGACGATAGATACGGTTTTGTTCACCACATTGTACATATAACACTACATTAAAATCAAAAGGAAAATGCATTGTCTCTGATCGTGGATGTTTATGTAACAAAAAGTAGCCGTACACAATATAGCTGTGGCAATGAAGTCGAAGGTGTTGCCCATAACTGAACCTCGCGTTTAATGTAAGCGAAGGGTGCTAAAAAGCGTTATCGTTATACCGCATTAATGATTACAATTTCTCCGACAATTGGTTAAATTGTGCTTTTCTGGAACGACGCGGACTCCTACGGAGCGACGACTGCCGTCGAATGTTGTTATCCAGTCTTACTGGCAACTTCCGGTGACTATCAATAGTAGTCTATTGTTGCGCATGCGCGAAGCCAGGTAATTTCCCTTGTCCTCTCCGATCTCGATCTGTCTACAGTAGATTAACGAACGTTGCCATCCTGTAAAGTTCTGAATTTCGCAACGCGGTGTTGTGATGATATGGCGAAGAACGACGCTGTGTGCGATGCAATGCAATCCTACAGCAAGAAGGGTCATCGCGCCTACGTATGGTTGTTAGCAGACGTGATGATATGAAATCTTTCGAGTTCATGGATGTTGATGTTTCATCATCGGGAAATTCCATGAAACTTTTAATCATTTACCGTCCACCTCCGTCGAAAAAGAATAAACGTTCGTATGCTGACTTTCTCGTCGAATTTGCTGGTTTCGTCGAACACTACGCCCTGATGACCTCCCGTTTTGCGATTTTCGGTGATTTCAACATCCTCTCGGACGAACCATCTGACAACAATGTGAAACGTTTCGCCGACCTACTTGAGTCACTCAACATCATTCAACATGTTCAAGTTCCAACACACATCGACGGTCACACCATCGATCTGATCCTCACTCCATCCGGAAAACACGGCATAACTTCAACAAAAACATCGTTGCCAACCTGTGGTTGGAATGTGTTGTCGATATGGAGACACCGGTCGTTCTGCAGAAAACGATCACATACCGAAAGTACAAAAACATTGACAAGGTTGCGCTTCGTAATGACATCGCATCGTCGCTTATGACAACAATTCCGTCTGTCATACAAACAACGACTCAACTTGCAGATCACTACAATATGGTTTTGACCAAACATATCGAGAAGCAAGCACTACTACAGATGTGTCTATCGCTGATCGTCCACTCGTACCTTAGTTCAACGAGAAGGTGATCAAATGTGTCGACAATTATATTATAAACAGATTTGGTTATTGAGACATCGCAGATTTGTCCCCTGAAGGCTGTAGCAGCCATTTTCCAAAATGGCTGCCTGCCTGTGATATTTTATATGTCTGCTCAACTGGGAAGGACAGTGGGTTGATAGCGGTGGGTAATTCACTTATAAAAGTCCAGGAGTGCTTATGGAAGGGTTTATTATTAAATTTATATCAAAACAAATAATTATAATTGGTCTAATTAGTGTAATTAGGGACATGGTGCAGTGAAGTTCCGAAGTGAAGTTGGTGGTGAATGTAAATAACAATAAATGGCTTGACACCTGGAAGATTTACTACTACTACTACTACTACTACTACTACTACTACTACTACTACTATTGCTACTACTACTACTACTACTACTACTACTACTACTACTATTACTACTACTACTACTACTACTACTACTACTACTACTACTACTATTACTACTACTACTACTATTACTACTATTACTACTACTACTATTACTACTACTACTACTACTACTATTACTACTACTACTACTACTACAACTACTACTACTACTACTACTACTACTACTATTACTACTACTACTATTACTACTACTACTACTACTACTATTACTACTACTACTACTACTACTACTACTACTACTACTACTACTGCTACTGATACTGCTACTACTACTACTACTACTACTACTACTACTATTACTACTATTACTATCACTACCACTATCACTACCACTATTACCACTACCATTTCCACTACCACTGCCACTGCCACTACCACTACCACTACCACTACCACTATCACTACCACTACCACTACCACTACCACTACCACTACAACTACCACTACCACTGCCACTGCCACTGCCACTGCCACTACCACTACCAATGCCACTACCACTACCACTACCACTACCACTGCCACTACCACTACCACTACCACTATCACTACCACTATTACCACTACCATTTCCACTACCACTGCCACTGCCACTACCACTACCACTACCACTACCACTATCACTATCACTACCACTACCACTACCACTACCACTACCACTACAACTACCACTACCACTGCCACTGCCACTGCCACTGCCACTACCACTACCAATGCCACTACCACTACCACTACCACTACCACTACCACTACCAACACCATTGCCACTACCACTACCACTACCACTACCACTACCACTACTACTACTACTATTATTAATACTACTACTACTACTACTACTACTACTACTACTACTACTATTACTACTACTACTACTAAGGTAGGGCAGGGGAATACGCCCATGCGAGGCAATACACACCCATGCCACTTTACTCACGAACGCTTATGAGGCTGTTTCCAGTGCTGCCATTTGTCGCTTTCTTCACCCGTGGCTCCACATCATCATTCACTGTCAGGCATAGCGACGCGCACGTACGTAGGGAAGATGGTGCATGCTCACGGGCGCAAGAGGGATATAATAGATAGTCTGTCACACCTGGGCATCAGCATCTCTTATTACCGCGTACCAGAGAACACGTGGTCTGCCCTGCGACGATGCGTGGCAAAGTGTTCACACCTGCCGCCGTTGATAACATAGATCACAACCCAAGTACAACCCAAGTGCAACTGTGGATACAAGCTCCAAGACCATCGGCCACTTGCTACAGTATTACCCTGATGTACCTCCTGTCACCAGCAGCTTCAAGAAGTCATCTGACCAAGCTGCTAGCTTGACGACACTAACTAGAGACTGCTTCATTTAGCAAACTGAGGAAGAATACCTGTGGCTAGACCAGGCAAAGCAGGTCCTGAAGAACAAAACTGGGACCGAGGATAACACATCTTAGGCCGCATTTCATGCCAACCGCCAGCCACCGGATGCTCGAGTCATCTGCTCCACCGCCCTGCTTCCGCTGTTCCTGGATAGTGCTCACACAGTGGCCATGATCCGGCACTCAATAAATGCCGTAGCGAATGCCGTGGAAAATCTCAATCCTGGACCACCTTCGGTGGACCAGGATAGAGATTTTCCACTGGTCACCTTCGATCAGCCACTGTTTGCGTTGGCCAAGCAAATTCAATGGAAGTGGCCAGATAACTACGGCGAAGACAAGTTGATGATGATGTTTGGTGGCCTCCACATCGAGATGACAGCCCTAAAGACTCTGGGGAACTGGCTGCGAGGGAGTGGCTGGGTGCAAGCACTGGTGCAAGCCGAGATTACGGTGCCAGGGACTGCCGACTCCTTCCAGCGAGCACAAGTAGAGCTCACCGAATCAGTGCTGCAGCGCTGTACATCCTGCAACACAGTGCGTATGACAGCTACTGTCTGAGAGAAACTGATGATGCAGAAGGTCTGCTCAAGATTGGTGCCGTCAGAGAAAAGACATACCCCAGTTTAAGTACTGGGCATCTAGAGGTGTTGGTATTGGTCTACGTGCGTTCTCTGCGACATGCATCTTTCACAATGTACCTTGACGCCCTGACGGAACTGGACCCTTGGTTCCATGCCTTAGATCACACTAACTATGATAGGTGGATCAATAGTCATCCTAAGGACATAGCCGAACTTCCAACAAAGCATCCAGATGTAGCCAAGAAATTCAGGGCTGGCAGCTTCACCATAAAGAAGACGAAGAAGGTTTTCTATATGATCCCAGTTGATCAAGAATATGAACAAAACACCAATGTCTTCATCAAAGGAGATGGCGGCGCAGTTGACCTCACCGACAACCTAGTGCTTTGCGACGTTGGATTGTTTCTGGACCAGAAGTTGCCAGGGTCATAGAAGAGTTTCAAGTTGGGGACGAGCGCTGGGGAAGGCGATTAGACACACGTCACCATGACCAAACACAAAAGTGTGCAGACCACATTCACCAAAGATGTCCGCTCTCTTGTCACTGTGATATAAGAGTTTGGCAACCCCTTTGAGGAAGAGAGTATGGACCTGGTTGCCCTTGACACAAAGGAAATGGCAGATCCTGCCGCAATAGAGAATGCAGTCAAATGCAGTGGAGAGAACCAAGTCTATCTATGAAGTCATTCGTCGAAACAACCTACGCTCAGTATGAGCAAAGGGAAGCAGTAAATGGCCTCTCTCAAGAATGACTTGCAACTCTTCTCACGGCTGTACATCGGTTGCCAGACGAGGGATGGAAACCTTGATGAATTGTTTCGACACGAGAACCAGGCGTGTCCTTCGGCACTCTCTGATGGAGGAAGCCTCCGCCAAGGTATGAAGAATGATCTTCTCGCATGCTTGGAAGACGTCTCTGAAGCCCAGTCTGAGGCTCCTGCCACCACCAGTGTAGTTCTTGATGTCTAGATGGAGCTGTCATTGTCCAGAACAGCCAAGAACTATGATGAGCATGTCCAAAAGATCTTCATTCCACACCTGTCCACAAAGCTTCAAACTGCGTCACGCCTGGACTTGGTGTGGGGCAGCTACAATGCTAATTCACTGAAAGCCAGTGCAAGAGCAAAGCGTGAAAAATGAGTGCAAAGACGAGTGGTGGATGCAGCAGCCGAGAAACTGACATAACTATCTCCGGGTGGACAGCAACAAGACATAGTTGTTTACGTTCCTATCAGAAGCTCTCGTCGAGTGATTTAACAAGGAGGACAAACAGCTCGTCATCACTAAAGGAGAATCAGTCCTCAGCAAGCTATCACTGCCGGATCTCGCCTCGCTCGTCCCATGCAGCCACGAAAAAGTCGCATGACGTTGCATGCAACCCACGCAGCTCAACATGGCCACAGTAAGATACTGATCCGGACTGTTGACACCGACGTCGTCGTTATGGCCGTGGCCCAGAGGTTTCAACCAGAAGATGAACTGTGGTTAGCATTCGGAACTGGCAAGTGTTTCCGTTACTTGGCAACCCACGAATTAGTAGCTAGCCTGGGACCAGAGATCGCCCGGGCATCGGCAATGTTCCACGCTTTGACTGGGTGTGACACTGTATCCAGTTTCGCACTGCACGTCAAGAAGACTGCCTGGGCAATTTGGACAGTGCTTCCAGAACTGCTACCAGCACCAAAGCTACCCCCACCGAGAGACTGGGGCTGGGCCAAGAATGAAGACGGGATGTACGAACCGCATTGGAAAGACTACCCGAGGCAGCCGACACCTGCTGTGAGCTAATCTCATGTCAGTGCAAGAAGGGTTGTGTAAAGCGTTGCAAGTACAACACGGCTGCACTAGAATGCACAACTCTGTGTCTGTTTGTGAAGGGGAGTGCACACATAATTGAATTCCTGGCCATTAAAGGGAACTGTGAAAGCAAAAAAGCAACTCTGGTGACATATGAGCACAAGCGAACAGAATTTGACATTTGATAAAGAACATTTCAATTTGACATATCTTTGTCAAAATGCATTGATGTTAAGCATGGCTGTTTGTTGAAAGGTGTTTTAAATTTGAATAATGTGTACATTTTATGTCTTAGTTTTCAGACACGTTCGTTTTTCATGGTCAGAATAGCATTAGGCATAAATAAGGTATGTGTTCAGCTGTACAACAGTCTGACTTGTAATTTTAGAAAGCATCAAATGTATCATTAAAACAAGACTCGTTCTGCAAATAAGTGCTGCTTTATCATCCACTGACTATTAAAACAACACAAAACAATCATTGTCAATCACTTTCACAATATTTTAGAAGTTTAAATATCAACTATCCCCACTTGAAATCACCCCGTTCCTCTGGGGATGGCAGTTCTAATCACACATTAATTGTGATTAAATTGTATGACCGCCATTTTGTAAAACCGCAGCCATAATGATTGTCAATAACTTTAAGCAGTGTTGTAGAAGCTTAGAATGTCAAATAGTCCCACTTGAAATCATCTGATTCCTTTGGAGATGACAGTTCTGAACATCAATTAATATCAGATTAAATTGCCTAGCCACCATTTTATAAAATGGCCGCCATTGACGTCTGGGACAAAATTTATGATGTCTCAATATCCACATCTGTTTGATATGTATCGATCTGCATGTCTTCCCAATGTGGTGCTTTTATCACAAAATGCACAATTGGTTTGCTATGCCGCACCATTAAATATCTACCAGTTAACGACAACATCCAAGATCTCGCAGCTAGTTTCTCAAACATCTTCTCTACGAAAATCGAGACGATTCGTGTGGCGCTACATACCCAGTCTACACTCACGTCCACCACAACCACAGACCGCCATCCGGCACCCTGCGTATCACAACTTCACTCACTTCCGATTGCGACTACATCAGACATCCGCAATCTGTTCAACAAGTCACCAATCGTGCGTGCTCGATCCTCTACCAACATGGCTGCTGAAAGAAGTCAGTGACAACTTAGTACCGTTCCTGACGCAACTCGTCAAGTCATCTATAGCATCTGGTGATTTTCCACGCTGCCTAAAACATGCCAACGTCACTCATGTGCTTAAGAAGACAAATCTCGATCAGGACAATATGGACAGTTATAGACCAATATCAAACCTGCCTTTTGTGTACAAGCTACTCGATAGGTATGTTGCACGCTGTCTGAACGACTACATGACTGATAACAATCGTCTTTAACGATATCAATCAGCCTACAAATTAAATCACTCCACGAAAACTGCGCTAGTTCTGGTACAGAATGACTTCCTCGATGCGCTAGACCGGCGGTATGGAGTCATCCTGGTTCTTCTTGACATGTCAGCCGCCTTCGACACAGTTGACCATGAAATTCTACTCAGCCGATTAGAACAACGCTTCGGAATGGCTGGTTCCGTGCTGGCATGGATGCGATCACATCTAACCGACCAGTCACAGTCGATAAATATAATAGATGGTGCTTCCAGCAAAACCACACCTATCGGTGATATCATCAGATGACACAACCTGGGCTTCCATCTCTACGCGGACGATACCCAGTTTTACATCAAATTGGAAATGACAGAAACCAACAGAATGTTGTCTCTACGCCGAATTAAGCACTGCATCAAGTACGGTTCTTAAAAAGTGCGAAATCGGAGAGGAAGTCAGTGCAAAGACTGCAGAAGAGAAGACTGAGAAAACTGCTGAGACCGAGTCACAACCGTAGCTAAGCAATTTTGTATACGGTGTAACCTAGTGATATCTTTAAGGACAATATTGTGAAAGAAGGTCTGCTCAAGATTGGTGCCGTCAGAGAAAAGACATACCCCAGTTTAAGTACTGGGCATCTAGAGGTGTTGGTATTGGTCTACGTGCGTTCTCTGCGACATGCATCTTTCACAATGTACCTTGACGCCCTGACGGAACTGGACCCTTGGTTCCATGCCTTAGATCACACTAACTATGATAGGTGGATCAATAGTCATCCTAAGGACATAGCCGAACTTCCAACAAAGCATCCAGATGTAGCCAAGAAATTCAGGGCTGGCAGCTTCACCATAAAGAAGACGAAGAAGGTTTTCTATATGATCCCAGTTGATCAAGAATATGAACAAAACACCAATGTCTTCATCAAAGGAGATGGCGGCGCAGTTGACCTCACCGACAACCTAGTGCTTTGCGACGTTGGATTGTTTCTGGACCAGAAGTTGCCAGGGTCATAGAAGAGTTTCAAGTTGGGGACGAGCGCTGGGGAAGGCGATTAGACACACGTCACCATGACCAAACACAAAAGTGTGCAGACCACATTCACCAAAGATGTCCGCTCTCTTGTCACTGTGATATAAGAGTTTGGCAACCCCTTTGAGGAAGAGAGTATGGACCTGGTTGCCCTTGACACAAAGGAAATGGCAGATCCTGCCGCAATAGAGAATGCAGTCAAATGCAGTGGAGAGAACCAAGTCTATCTATGAAGTCATTCGTCGAAACAACCTACGCTCAGTATGAGCAAAGGGAAGCAGTAAATGGCCTCTCTCAAGAATGACTTGCAACTCTTCTCACGGCTGTACATCGGTTGCCAGACGAGGGATGGAAACCTTGATGAATTGTTTCGACACGAGAACCAGGCGTGTCCTTCGGCACTCTCTGATGGAGGAAGCCTCCGCCAAGGTATGAAGAATGATCTTCTCGCATGCTTGGAAGACGTCTCTGAAGCCCAGTCTGAGGCTCCTGCCACCACCAGTGTAGTTCTTGATGTCTAGATGGAGCTGTCATTGTCCAGAACAGCCAAGAACTATGATGAGCATGTCCAAAAGATCTTCATTCCACACCTGTCCACAAAGCTTCAAACTGCGTCACGCCTGGACTTGGTGTGGGGCAGCTACAATGCTAATTCACTGAAAGCCAGTGCAAGAGCAAAGCGTGAAAAATGAGTGCAAAGACGAGTGGTGGATGCAGCAGCCGAGAAACTGACATAACTATCTCCGGGTGGACAGCAACAAGACATAGTTGTTTACGTTCCTATCAGAAGCTCTCGTCGAGTGATTTAACAAGGAGGACAAACAGCTCGTCATCACTAAAGGAGAATCAGTCCTCAGCAAGCTATCACTGCCGGATCTCGCCTCGCTCGTCCCATGCAGCCACGAAAAAGTCGCATGACGTTGCATGCAACCCACGCAGCTCAACATGGCCACAGTAAGATACTGATCCGGACTGTTGACACCGACGTCGTCGTTATGGCCGTGGCCCAGAGGTTTCAACCAGAAGATGAACTGTGGTTAGCATTCGGAACTGGCAAGTGTTTCCGTTACTTGGCAACCCACGAATTAGTAGCTAGCCTGGGACCAGAGATCGCCCGGGCATCGGCAATGTTCCACGCTTTGACTGGGTGTGACACTGTATCCAGTTTCGCACTGCACGTCAAGAAGACTGCCTGGGCAATTTGGACAGTGCTTCCAGAACTGCTACCAGCACCAAAGCTACCCCCACCGAGAGACTGGGGCTGGGCCAAGAATGAAGACGGGATGTACGAACCGCATTGGAAAGACTACCCGAGGCAGCCGACACCTGCTGTGAGCTAATCTCATGTCAGTGCAAGAAGGGTTGTGTAAAGCGTTGCAAGTACAACACGGCTGCACTAGAATGCACAACTCTGTGTCTGTTTGTGAAGGGGAGTGCACACATAATTGAATTCCTGGCCATTAAAGGGAACTGTGAAAGCAAAAAAGCAACTCTGGTGACATATGAGCACAAGCGAACAGAATTTGACATTTGATAAAGAACATTTCAATTTGACATATCTTTGTCAAAATGCATTGATGTTAAGCATGGCTGTTTGTTGAAAGGTGTTTTAAATTTGAATAATGTGTACATTTTATGTCTTAGTTTTCAGACACGTTCGTTTTTCATGGTCAGAATAGCATTAGGCATAAATAAGGTATGTGTTCAGCTGTACAACAGTCTGACTTGTAATTTTAGAAAGCATCAAATGTATCATTAAAACAAGACTCGTTCTGCAAATAAGTGCTGCTTTATCATCCACTGACTATTAAAACAACACAAAACAATCATTGTCAATCACTTTCACAATATTTTAGAAGTTTAAATATCAACTATCCCCACTTGAAATCACCCCGTTCCTCTGGGGATGGCAGTTCTGATCACACATTAATTGTGATTAAATTGTATGACCGCCATTTTGTAAAACCGCAGCCATAATGATTGTCAATAACTTTAAGCAGTGTTGTAGAAGCTTAGAATGTCAAATAGTCCCACTTGAAATCATCTGATTCCTTTGGAGATGACAGTTCTGAACATCAATTAATATCAGATTAAATTGCCTAGCCACCATTTTATAAAATGGCCGCCATTGACGTCTGGGACAAAATTTATGATGTCTCAATATCCACATCTGTTTGATATGTATCGATCTGCATGTCTTCCCAATGTGGTGCTTTTATCACAAAATGCACAATTGGTTTGCTATGCCGCACCATTAAATATCTACCAGTTAACGACAACATCCAAGATCTCGCAGCTAGTTTCTCAAACATCTTCTCTACGAAAATCGAGACGATTCGTGTGGCGCTACATACCCAGTCTACACTCACGTCCACCACAACCACAGACCGCCATCCGGCACCCTGCGTATCACAACTTCACTCACTTCCGATTGCGACTACATCAGACATCCGCAATCTGTTCAACAAGTCACCAATAACATCGTGCGTGCTCGATCCTCTACCAACATGGCTGCTGAAAGAAGTCAGTGACAACTTAGTACCGTTCCTGACGCAACTCGTCAAGTCATCTATAGCATCTGGTGATTTTCCACGCTGCCTAAAACATGCCAACGTCACTCATGTGCTTAAGAAGACAAATCTCGATCAGGACAATATGGACAGTTATAGACCAATATCAAACCTGCCTTTTGTGTACAAGCTACTCGATAGGTATGTTGCACGCTGTCTGAACGACTACATGACTGATAACAATCGTCTTTAACGATATCAATCAGCCTACAAATTAAATCACTCCACGAAAACTGCGCTAGTTCTGGTACAGAATGACTTCCTCGATGCGCTAGACCGGCGGTATGGAGTCATCCTGGTTCTTCTTGACATGTCAGCCGCCTTCGACACAGTTGACCATGAAATTCTACTCAGCCGATTAGAACAACGCTTCGGAATGGCTGGTTCCGTGCTGGCATGGATGCGATCACATCTAACCGACCAGTCACAGTCGATAAATATAATAGATGGTGCTTCCAGCAAAACCACACCTATCGGTGATATCATCAGATGACACAACCTGGGCTTCCATCTCTACGCGGACGATACCCAGTTTTACATCAAATTGGAAATGACAGAAACCAACAGAATGTTGTCTCTACGCCGAATTAAGCACTGCATCAAGTACGGTTCTTAAAAAGTGCGAAATCGGAGAGGAAGTCAGTGCAAAGACTTCAGAAGAGAAGACTGAGAAAACCGCTGAGACCGAGTCACAACCGTAGCTAAGCAATTTTGTATACGGTGTAACCTAGTGATATCTTTAAGGACAATATTGTGAAAGAAGGTCTGCTCAAGATTGGTGCCGTCAGAGAAAAGACATACCCCAGTTTAAGTACTGGGCATCTAGAGGTGTTGGTATTGGTCTACGTGCGTTCTCTGCGACATGCATCTTTCACAATGTACCTTGACGCCCTGACGGAACTGGACCCTTGGTTCCATGCCTTAGATCACACTAACTATGATAGGTGGATCAATAGTCATCCTAAGGACATAGCCGAACTTCCAACAAAGCATCCAGATGTAGCCAAGAAATTCAGGGCTGGCAGCTTCACCATAAAGAAGACGAAGAAGGTTTTCTATATGATCCCAGTTGATCAAGAATATGAACAAAACACCAATGTCTTCATCAAAGGAGATGGCGGCGCAGTTGACCTCACCGACAACCTAGTGCTTTGCGACGTTGGATTGTTTCTGGACCAGAAGTTGCCAGGGTCATAGAAGAGTTTCAAGTTGGGGACGAGCGCTGGGGAAGGCGATTAGACACACGTCACCATGACCAAACACAAAAGTGTGCAGACCACATTCACCAAAGATGTCCGCTCTCTTGTCACTGTGATATAAGAGTTTGGCAACCCCTTTGAGGAAGAGAGTATGGACCTGGTTGCCCTTGACACAAAGGAAATGGCAGATCCTGCCGCAATAGAGAATGCAGTCAAATGCAGTGGAGAGAACCAAGTCTATCTATGAAGTCATTCGTCGAAACAACCTACGCTCAGTATGAGCAAAGGGAAGCAGTAAATGGCCTCTCTCAAGAATGACTTGCAACTCTTCTCACGGCTGTACATCGGTTGCCAGACGAGGGATGGAAACCTTGATGAATTGTTTCGACACGAGAACCAGGCGTGTCCTTCGGCACTCTCTGATGGAGGAAGCCTCCGCCAAGGTATGAAGAATGATCTTCTCGCATGCTTGGAAGACGTCTCTGAAGCCCAGTCTGAGGCTCCTGCCACCACCAGTGTAGTTCTTGATGTCTAGATGGAGCTGTCATTGTCCAGAACAGCCAAGAACTATGATGAGCATGTCCAAAAGATCTTCATTCCACACCTGTCCACAAAGCTTCAAACTGCGTCACGCCTGGACTTGGTGTGGGGCAGCTACAATGCTAATTCACTGAAAGCCAGTGCAAGAGCAAAGCGTGAAAAATGAGTGCAAAGACGAGTGGTGGATGCAGCAGCCGAGAAACTGACATAACTATCTCCGGGTGGACAGCAACAAGACATAGTTGTTTACGTTCCTATCAGAAGCTCTCGTCGAGTGATTTAACAAGGAGGACAAACAGCTCGTCATCACTAAAGGAGAATCAGTCCTCAGCAAGCTATCACTGCCGGATCTCGCCTCGCTCGTCCCATGCAGCCACGAAAAAGTCGCATGACGTTGCATGCAACCCACGCAGCTCAACATGGCCACAGTAAGATACTGATCCGGACTGTTGACACCGACGTCGTCGTTATGGCCGTGGCCCAGAGGTTTCAACCAGAAGATGAACTGTGGTTAGCATTCGGAACTGGCAAGTGTTTCCGTTACTTGGCAACCCACGAATTAGTAGCTAGCCTGGGACCAGAGATCGCCCGGGCATCGGCAATGTTCCACGCTTTGACTGGGTGTGACACTGTATCCAGTTTCGCACTGCACGTCAAGAAGACTGCCTGGGCAATTTGGACAGTGCTTCCAGAACTGCTACCAGCACCAAAGCTACCCCCACCGAGAGACTGGGGCTGGGCCAAGAATGAAGACGGGATGTACGAACCGCATTGGAAAGACTACCCGAGGCAGCCGACACCTGCTGTGAGCTAATCTCATGTCAGTGCAAGAAGGGTTGTGTAAAGCGTTGCAAGTACAACACGGCTGCACTAGAATGCACAACTCTGTGTCTGTTTGTGAAGGGGAGTGCACACATAATTGAATTCCTGGCCATTAAAGGGAACTGTGAAAGCAAAAAAGCAACTCTGGTGACATATGAGCACAAGCGAACAGAATTTGACATTTGATAAAGAACATTTCAATTTGACATATCTTTGTCAAAATGCATTGATGTTAAGCATGGCTGTTTGTTGAAAGGTGTTTTAAATTTGAATAATGTGTACATTTTATGTCTTAGTTTTCAGACACGTTCGTTTTTCATGGTCAGAATAGCATTAGGCATAAATAAGGTATGTGTTCAGCTGTACAACAGTCTGACTTGTAATTTTAGAAAGCATCAAATGTATCATTAAAACAAGACTCGTTCTGCAAATAAGTGCTGCTTTATCATCCACTGACTATTAAAACAACACAAAACAATCATTGTCAATCACTTTCACAATATTTTAGAAGTTTAAATATCAACTATCCCCACTTGAAATCACCCCGTTCCTCTGGGGATGGCAGTTCTGATCACACATTAATTGTGATTAAATTGTATGACCGCCATTTTGTAAAACCGCAGCCATAATGATTGTCAATAACTTTAAGCAGTGTTGTAGAAGCTTAGAATGTCAAATAGTCCCACTTGAAATCATCTGATTCCTTTGGAGATGACAGTTCTGAACATCAATTAATATCAGATTAAATTGCCTAGCCACCATTTTATAAAATGGCCGCCATTGACGTCTGGGACAAAATTTATGATGTCTCAATATCCACATCTGTTTGATATGTATCGATCTGCATGTCTTCCCAATGTGGTGCTTTTATCACAAAATGCACAATTGGTTTGCTATGCCGCACCATTAAATATCTACCAGTTAACGACAACATCCAAGATCTCGCAGCTAGTTTCTCAAACATCTTCTCTACGAAAATCGAGACGATTCGTGTGGCGCTACATACCCAGTCTACACTCACGTCCACCACAACCACAGACCGCCATCCGGCACCCTGCGTATCACAACTTCACTCACTTCCGATTGCGACTACATCAGACATCCGCAATCTGTTCAACAAGTCACCAATAACATCGTGCGTGCTCGATCCTCTACCAACATGGCTGCTGAAAGAAGTCAGTGACAACTTAGTACCGTTCCTGACGCAACTCGTCAAGTCATCTATAGCATCTGGTGATTTTCCACGCTGCCTAAAACATGCCAACGTCACTCATGTGCTTAAGAAGACAAATCTCGATCAGGACAATATGGACAGTTATAGACCAATATCAAACCTGCCTTTTGTGTACAAGCTACTCGATAGGTATGTTGCACGCTGTCTGAACGACTACATGACTGATAACAATCGTCTTTAACGATATCAATCAGCCTACAAATTAAATCACTCCACGAAAACTGCGCTAGTTCTGGTACAGAATGACTTCCTCGATGCGCTAGACCGGCGGTATGGAGTCATCCTGGTTCTTCTTGACATGTCAGCCGCCTTCGACACAGTTGACCATGAAATTCTACTCAGCCGATTAGAACAACGCTTCGGAATGGCTGGTTCCGTGCTGGCATGGATGCGATCACATCTAACCGACCAGTCACAGTCGATAAATATAATAGATGGTGCTTCCAGCAAAACCACACCTATCGGTGATATCATCAGATGACACAACCTGGGCTTCCATCTCTACGCGGACGATACCCAGTTTTACATCAAATTGGAAATGACAGAAACCAACAGAATGTTGTCTCTACGCCGAATTAAGCACTGCATCAAGTACGGTTCTTAAAAAGTGCGAAATCGGAGAGGAAGTCAGTGCAAAGACTTCAGAAGAGAAGACTGAGAAAACCGCTGAGACCGAGTCACAACCGTAGCTAAGCAATTTTGTATACGGTGTAACCTAGTGATATCTTTAAGGACAATATTGTGAAAGAAGGTCTGCTCAAGATTGGTGCCGTCAGAGAAAAGACATACCCCAGTTTAAGTACTGGGCATCTAGAGGTGTTGGTATTGGTCTACGTGCGTTCTCTGCGACATGCATCTTTCACAATGTACCTTGACGCCCTGACGGAACTGGACCCTTGGTTCCATGCCTTAGATCACACTAACTATGATAGGTGGATCAATAGTCATCCTAAGGACATAGCCGAACTTCCAACAAAGCATCCAGATGTAGCCAAGAAATTCAGGGCTGGCAGCTTCACCATAAAGAAGACGAAGAAGGTTTTCTATATGATCCCAGTTGATCAAGAATATGAACAAAACACCAATGTCTTCATCAAAGGAGATGGCGGCGCAGTTGACCTCACCGACAACCTAGTGCTTTGCGACGTTGGATTGTTTCTGGACCAGAAGTTGCCAGGGTCATAGAAGAGTTTCAAGTTGGGGACGAGCGCTGGGGAAGGCGATTAGACACACGTCACCATGACCAAACACAAAAGTGTGCAGACCACATTCACCAAAGATGTCCGCTCTCTTGTCACTGTGATATAAGAGTTTGGCAACCCCTTTGAGGAAGAGAGTATGGACCTGGTTGCCCTTGACACAAAGGAAATGGCAGATCCTGCCGCAATAGAGAATGCAGTCAAATGCAGTGGAGAGAACCAAGTCTATCTATGAAGTCATTCGTCGAAACAACCTACGCTCAGTATGAGCAAAGGGAAGCAGTAAATGGCCTCTCTCAAGAATGACTTGCAACTCTTCTCACGGCTGTACATCGGTTGCCAGACGAGGGATGGAAACCTTGATGAATTGTTTCGACACGAGAACCAGGCGTGTCCTTCGGCACTCTCTGATGGAGGAAGCCTCCGCCAAGGTATGAAGAATGATCTTCTCGCATGCTTGGAAGACGTCTCTGAAGCCCAGTCTGAGGCTCCTGCCACCACCAGTGTAGTTCTTGATGTCTAGATGGAGCTGTCATTGTCCAGAACAGCCAAGAACTATGATGAGCATGTCCAAAAGATCTTCATTCCACACCTGTCCACAAAGCTTCAAACTGCGTCACGCCTGGACTTGGTGTGGGGCAGCTACAATGCTAATTCACTGAAAGCCAGTGCAAGAGCAAAGCGTGAAAAATGAGTGCAAAGACGAGTGGTGGATGCAGCAGCCGAGAAACTGACATAACTATCTCCGGGTGGACAGCAACAAGACATAGTTGTTTACGTTCCTATCAGAAGCTCTCGTCGAGTGATTTAACAAGGAGGACAAACAGCTCGTCATCACTAAAGGAGAATCAGTCCTCAGCAAGCTATCACTGCCGGATCTCGCCTCGCTCGTCCCATGCAGCCACGAAAAAGTCGCATGACGTTGCATGCAACCCACGCAGCTCAACATGGCCACAGTAAGATACTGATCCGGACTGTTGACACCGACGTCGTCGTTATGGCCGTGGCCCAGAGGTTTCAACCAGAAGATGAACTGTGGTTAGCATTCGGAACTGGCAAGTGTTTCCGTTACTTGGCAACCCACGAATTAGTAGCTAGCCTGGGACCAGAGATCGCCCGGGCATCGGCAATGTTCCACGCTTTGACTGGGTGTGACACTGTATCCAGTTTCGCACTGCACGTCAAGAAGACTGCCTGGGCAATTTGGACAGTGCTTCCAGAACTGCTACCAGCACCAAAGCTACCCCCACCGAGAGACTGGGGCTGGGCCAAGAATGAAGACGGGATGTACGAACCGCATTGGAAAGACTACCCGAGGCAGCCGACACCTGCTGTGAGCTAATCTCATGTCAGTGCAAGAAGGGTTGTGTAAAGCGTTGCAAGTACAACACGGCTGCACTAGAATGCACAACTCTGTGTCTGTTTGTGAAGGGGAGTGCACACATAATTGAATTCCTGGCCATTAAAGGGAACTGTGAAAGCAAAAAAGCAACTCTGGTGACATATGAGCACAAGCGAACAGAATTTGACATTTGATAAAGAACATTTCAATTTGACATATCTTTGTCAAAATGCATTGATGTTAAGCATGGCTGTTTGTTGAAAGGTGTTTTAAATTTGAATAATGTGTACATTTTATGTCTTAGTTTTCAGACACGTTCGTTTTTCATGGTCAGAATAGCATTAGGCATAAATAAGGTATGTGTTCCGCTGTACAACAGTCTGACTTGTAATTTTAGAAAGCATCAAATGTATCATTAAAACAAGACTCGTTCTGCAAATAAGTGCTGCTTTATCATCCACTGACTATTAAAACAACACAAAACAATCATTGTCAATCACTTTCACAATATTTTAGAAGTTTAAATATCAACTATCCCCACTTGAAATCACCCCGTTCCTCTGGGGATGGCAGTTCTGATCACACATTAATTGTGATTAAATTGTATGACCGCCATTTTGTAAAACCGCAGCCATAATGATTGTCAATAACTTTAAGCAGTGTTGTAGAAGCTTAGAATGTCAAATAGTCCCACTTGAAATCATCTGATTCCTTTGGAGATGACAGTTCTGAACATCAATTAATATCAGATTAAATTGCCTAGCCACCATTTTATAAAATGGCCGCCATTGACGTCTGGGACAAAATTTATGATGTCTCAATATCCACATCTGTTTGATATGTATCGATCTGCATGTCTTCCCAATGTGGTGCTTTTATCACAAAATGCACAATTGGTTTGCTATGCCGCACCATTAAATATCTACCAGTTAACGACAACATCCAAGATCTCGCAACTAGTTTCTCAAACATCTTCTCTACGAAAATCGAGACGATTCGTGTGGCGCTACATACCCAGTCTACACTCACGTCCACCACAACCACAGACCGCCATCCGGCACCCTGCGTATCACAACTTCACTCACTTCCGATTGCGACTACATCAGACATCCGCAATCTGTTCAACAAGTCACCAATAACATCGTGCGTGCTCGATCCTCTACCAACATGGCTGCTGAAAGAAGTCAGTGACAACTTAGTACCGTTCCTGACGCAACTCGTCAAGTCATCTATAGCATCTGGTGATTTTCCACGCTGCCTAAAACATGCCAACGTCACTCATGTGCTTAAGAAGACAAATCTCGATCAGGACAATATGGACAGTTATAGACCAATATCAAACCTGCCTTTTGTGTACAAGCTACTCGATAGGTATGTTGCACGCTGTCTGAACGACTACATGACTGATAACAATCGTCTTTAACGATATCAATCAGCCTACAAATTAAATCACTCCACGAAAACTGCGCTAGTTCTGGTACAGAATGACTTCCTCGATGCGCTAGACCGGCGGTATGGAGTCATCCTGGTTCTTCTTGACATGTCAGCCGCCTTCGACACAGTTGACCATGAAATTCTACTCAGCCGATTAGAACAACGCTTCGGAATGGCTGGTTCCGTGCTGGCATGGAAGCGATCACATCTAACCGACCAGTCGCAGTCGATAAATATAATAGATGGTGCTTCCAGCAAAACCAGCGTCGCTTGTGGCGTCCCTCAAGGATCGGTGTTGGTGCCTCTGTTGTTCTCTGCGTACACAGCACCTATCGGTGATATCATCAGATGACACAACCTGGGCTTCCATCTCTACGCGGACGATACCCAGTTTTACATCAAATTGGAAATGACAGAAACCAACAGAATGTTGTCTCTACGCCGAATTAAGCACTGCATCAAGTACGGTTCTTAAAAAGTGCGAAATCGGAGAGGAAGTCAGTGCAAAGACTTCAGAAGAGAAGACTGAGAAAACCGCTGAGACCGAGTCACAACCGTAGCTAAGCAATTTTGTATACGGTGTAACCTAGTGATATCTTTAAGGACAATATTGTGAAAGTGCAGTAGGCAAGCCTATTAGTAACAAGTGTTGTTGCGATAGTTTGTTTAACAGAAACAGGCAAATAACGGCGGATACGTTGTAAATCACGAATGTGATAATAACAGCAGCGACAAGTTTGAGAAATATGCCGTCTAAAATTGAAGTTATCATCAAAGATAACTCCGAGATTTCGTTCCGAAAGTGCAAGCGTAACAAACCTACTAGCTAAGCATAGGTGTGGGAAAAATAATGTTGTCACGCTTCCTCTCCGTACCAATAATAAGAAAATCTGTTTTATCAGCATTTATGTTTAATCTACTCTCAGTCATCCAAACGGAAACGTCATTAACACAATTTCTGAGTGGATCTAAGGAGCAATTAGTACTAGGCGTAGATAAAGAAATATAAATGTGGGTATCATCTGCATAAAGAAGATTATTTATTTTGTGACTGTTAATGACTGAGCACAGTGGTGTTGTGTAGAGAGTGAACAACAGCACCCTGAGGAACACCACATGAAATAGGGAGTGCTGATGAAAGACAATCCGCATTCCTCACTGTTTCATGCCTATGTTAGATATGACAAAAACAACGTAACGTTATGCCGGATACACCGTACCACAAAGACAGACGATTTATGAGAATGACGTGATCAACTCTATCAATTGCAGCAGACAAATCTAGCAAGGTAAACGCTGTTACTTTACCTTAATCCATATTTAAAGTAATATCATTATGCACATCTAAAAGGGCAGTTTCTGTCGAATGAATATGTTTGTACGCAGATTGTAATTTATTAGAAAAGCCATTTGATTTAATATGAGATCCAAGGAGTTTTCTACAACTTTTTCTTAAGTATCTTGGAAATTAAAGTGAGATTGAAATGGGTTTATAATTCTTGAAGTTATCTTTAGGAATGAGAGGGAGACATGGCAAGCTGTGGACATTTGAATGTTGTATCCTAATGGAACTGGGAAACAGTACTTCAAAATTACCAGAACTTAACGATTTACATATAGAAAAGTCATTGTCTCTTTCTTAAAGCAAATGGAGTGGACAAGAAGAAAACACTCAATAGTAATAATGGAGACATCATTATTATATAATAAACTGCATTCAATTGAAATATTTAAAACAAAACCTACATATATACTGATAAATGGAAGAAACATCCTGTATGTGTTGAATAGTGGTATATAACCATGTCCCACAAATAGCAGGCAACTCTTAATATACCGAAATGTTACAAACCAATTTACCAAGTGAGAAGTTTAACAACAGTAAGTTACACATATATTTTATGTGTCTATTCAACGTAGAAATGCACACTTTTAGGGATTAAGAAATAAGAATTTATTCTATATATCATTTAGAAGGAATGTTAAGCCCAGCGCAAAGGCTAAAGCGTAAGTCAAAAGCTTAATTACATTTACAATGATAGTAGTGTCTCGATTTTAATACTAAAGCCTAAATATTTAATTAGAAAACGTTGAACCGGGGCCAACTCTTTTATGTGTGTGTATTTGTGTGTGCGCGTGCGTGCGTGCGTGCGCGCATGCGTACGTGTGCCTATTTATGTGAGCGTGTGTTTTTTAGGACCTAGAATGTGGCATTGTTTACCAACACCCGCAGTGAAGTGTTGCAACACGGTAATGCATACACGTCAATCTGTGAGGATCCAAATGACTGAGCCTTTTTTACTCGCTCTCGCACACTCCAAACAGAACACTCAAGTAACCCATTATGTCACACAGCATAACAAACAAGAGGCATCTAGTAAACGTATGTACATTTATATAGAGACAATGTGTGTCAACAGTGATTGGGAAATGAACGTGTGTTCCTGTGAAGCAGGTTGTAGTTCGATGTGGCTTTCTTAGACATATGTAGCACAGTCGCGGGTGGCTCATAAGAATGTCTGCCGTAGAGTTCAACGTCACTGACAGAAGGGCAGCGATGGTGTCCTCGGTCAAATCCGAGCGTTGCTCCGTGTCAATCTTGTTGACGATGGAGAAGGCCCACTCTGAGTCGGCGTTGCTGTGTGACATGAGCAGATAAACCTTCATGATGGCTGCGAGGGTGGCGAAGGGGTGATCTCCCCCTACAAGGGTGCATATCGCCATGACGGCCCAGAACGCATCCATTCATCGGGTATCTGAGTAGTCATCCGGCAGCAGGTGTTCTGGCAAACGCTTGGCCAGATCGAGCAATGAAACACACCAAAGCAAAGCACTCAATACAAATAAAGCAGAACTATTCGTGCATTATTATGCAATGTGCTTAGTTTAGTAGTGTTAGTTTGTTAACTTGCCTACTTTATATCAATAATGTTATTATAGGTTGTCAAAATTGACGATGCCTATCTGTATGTACCTGTGTTTGGGGTGAATTTCTCCGTCAGATCTGGCCAGAGGACCTCTAACTCAATCATCAGCTGATTGCTGTAGGACAGTTTACTTACCACTCTGGTCACCATGGCAGCGTAGAAAAGACGAACGCTCCTGAGTGACAATTAACAAACAAGATAATAAAATAGATAAACGTTGCTGCTGCACACAATGTTGATGATTGTCCTGTAGCAAATAAATAAAAACCGGCAATTCTTCAATGTTTTCGCTGAAATTGATACAAATATATAAACTATAAAGTGACTCACTGGAAGAAGCGAGCGCGCACAACATCGCTGATGTGCAGAGCACACTCTGCGTGTGTAGCGTCAGATAACATCAGTTACGTAACAAAAATCATAGTAGCATCCGTCACTAGTTTTAAAACGTAGATAAGAACGAAAAAATTGCAAAATGGAATAAAAATCATACCTGAACCAATACTGAAATTGCTCCAGCAAAGCCGACACAGGGCATGAGCGCTGTCTTTGTGGATCCTCGCTATCTTGCCTGGCCATTTTTTAACCCAACTGTCCTGGAACTGTGTTATGTATCTCTTTTTCTTTGGTGGTTATGCATTCCGCTCGGGTGAAATGTTGTTACGCTTCTTCGTCATGGGGATATCAGATCGCGAAAGAGCGCACACTTTGCCAATCCAATTCAGATCCATCAAACGCTATTAAAAAATGGCATTGTTCTATAAAAAAGAGATCACGTTTCAACAATGTACTTTTAAATCTCAACGATTTAAAAGTACATGAAACATGCGAATTTACAACCATTTATAATTGACTGTGATATAGCTTAGTATAATTCAACATGTTGATATATGACTTTAGCATTGTTCTTGTTGGACTCACTCCATTGTCAAACCTGAGAAAGTGCTGCCGTGTCGAACCGTAGGCTAGTTCGTTCAATCTACGTTGCTGCAGTTCACGTAGCTTTCCAGTGTACGCATAGTCTTCTCGCATTCATTGCACCGTGGCTGAATGCTTCTTCTAAATACAGTCTTAACGGCTGGATACTGCGCTGTACGAGAACGTTACAAAAATGGCGTTGACATAATATGTACACGAGAACTGTTATTGTGTTCCTGGATTACGTTCCTAAACAGAACATACAAGATAAATGGCAAATGATAATATACATCTTAGGATGAATTTTGTTTGTATCTATAATACAATTTTAAATAATTACGTGTACATGCATGTAAAGCGCCTGAGAGCAATCTGATTGATTCGGGCGCTATGCAAATAAATTGTATTATTATATTATTATTAATGGTAGTAGGAGCCATTTCGATGCGACGGCTCCACGTTTCTCCAAACGTTTTCTGAAAAACCTGCCGGGAGAGCTGATTTTTTGTATTAAATATTCGTCTGTAGTAAACATATATGGTTAATTTTGGTACTGCATATATGTGTATTGATGTATCTTAATTGTTTTTAGAGAAAACACATTTCGTGATACCCCAATTTATTGAAAGCAAGCACGATGAAAGTGTTCAGCAACACTGTTCAGTCATTTTGAAATCTTAGCTATCATAAACCAGAATCTACTTATGCATATTAGTTCTTTTAGACATGTCCCATACGTGCATGTTTACCTTGTAAAGGCGTCCGTCGGTGTAGCACACAACTTCTTCAGTACTACGTAAAAATCATTGGATATGTCCGAAAGAACTAACTTGCATAGAAATTAACTATCCTGAAGAATGTTCACTCAGAGTTCAACTCAGAGTCTACTACAGAGTGTAGTTTTACTTTGCAATCATCCGTGCATGTGTATTTTATAAAACATTCACAAATAGTGCATTTACCATCAACGACTCACAAAAAGCGGTGGATTCACATCAAATACAGGTAAATTAAAAGCGTGAATTGCGTGTTTATGCTAAACCACGAAGGAAGCTCGTGGTATTCCATCTATGAAACTGTACCTAATTGCAATGTGATGTTTCCATTTAATTTTCCGAAAGTGATCATATTCAGAACGATGTCTATGCATTATTGTTTGGATCTATGGAATCTAGACATCCATATTCCCATAACTCACTCGAATTGTGAAAACAGTGGTATCGACAACCGCTTGGCACGCACGATGTCGAACTAAATGTCAATGCAAGCGCTTTTAATTTACGAAATGGTGTTTTATATATATAAGTGTGTGAGTTGGTGACATAAGAGACTAATTCTAATCACATTGAAATGTGGCATCGGTGGAAAATATTCCCTCAAGTCAGACCGAATAACCGCACGGCAGGATTGACAGCGACAATTATCAAAGCCTCTACTTGGAAACTCTCTTGCTCGTGGAAACGACGCCAAGATCAGTTGAGTATATTTACGTTTGTAGTTTATCGTTCTTGTTCGTAGTGAACATTCCGCAAATGTTGAGTGTATGTACTTTTTAGTTTATCATTCTTGTTCGTAGTGAACATTCCGCAAATGTTGAGTGTATGTACTTTTTTAGTTTATCGTTCTTGTTCGTAGTGAACATTCCGCAAATGTTGAATGTACATACTTTTTTAGTTTAGCATTCTTGTTCGTAGTGAACATTCCGCAAATGTTGAGTGTATGTACTTTTTTGTTTATCGTTCTTGTTCGTAGTGAACATTCCGCAAATGTTGAGTGTACATACTTTTTTAGTTTAGCATTCTTGTTCGCAGTGGCAACTCCGGAGAAGTTGAATATGTCCACGTTTACAGTTATGTTGTGTAGTATATTACTGCGTACAATGGTGATGAGTCAAGGAAAACATTCGTGAGGCGGTGGCCACGAATTTTGATTGATGATTTAGTGGCAACAGCGACAGTGAGCGTTTCATATGTGTCTTCACTAGACGGATTGGAATGTAGGATTTTCTTAGAGTGAATTCGGTTTAATTCAGAATGTTCTTGCGATTGAGCTGACGATCTCCCTCAGGCGGGATTGTACAGCGAGAGAAGGAGCGAACTCGATATTGTGAGGTGTCTCACCCACTCCTAGTAGGCATGTATTCGTAGAATTGTGCGCAGGCGTCGGCAATTTCGGAGGTGTGATAGCTGGTGGTTTCCATGTAATGAAGTGCCATACTCACATAGTGGTGTCATAGTAGTAAAGCAATCAAGAATTAGGGAAATTATTGTGTTGTGGAGTCCCTATGCGATGATCAGCATCTACCTATAAGGACGCAATATTGATTTCGCATTACACGTCAGCAGGTGTTTTCGAACACTTATTAAACACGTAGGAAACTGTATTATAATTATTATTGTAGCATTACCAGTATATTCAGACTCTAATTATGGAACGCTTTCAAAAAACGGCTCCGAAATTACACAATGTCGACCTTCCAGCTCGCATCGATAACGATATAATTTTGGCGGCAATACCACTTCCCGCGACAAAGTTTTCCCATCGACGCAACCAAGCTAACTGAAATGGTAACACGACCGAAAGATCAAGTTGCTAGAGAAAGAGAAACAAGAAAAACGAGTGCAAGGCGATGCAATCGTTTTTATTTCTGGTGCAAGAAACACGAAAAACGCTTTGTACTATTTTTATTTTGTTTTTCGGTTTAATTAAATCAAATTGGAAAACGGAAAGCTGACATTGTTTGCTTTCTCGTTTTTCTTTCTAAAGTTTGCGAACGAAAAATGAAAAGACGGTACATGCACGGATCCAGCGTAGTGTTTTCAAATTAATGTAAAAACACTGCCGCAGTGTTTTCTGGGGGGCTGTATAGAAGTTGCTACACCGATACCGTTTTTCACGTATACTGCTCTACTCGGTTTCTGCTGTATGCAGTCATAATTATGCAGTTTTCATAAATAATTTTATAAATAATACTCCAACGTATTGTTATTATTAACCGGAACCACTTCTTTCATCAACGGCTGCAAACAAAGCGTCAAATAAGTTGTATTAGTGAAATACAATATTCGTGAAACGATACCACGTCACGAGCTAAACGGAAGTACTTGGTTTCTGCTGCTTCGTGTTCAAAATCATCATTGTACGACAAAACGCAACGCATAAACTGTTTACACGCCATGGGCTGTTCGGTAACTGTCCTGATTAGTTTGAATGCTTGCTTACAATTTCGATAAATTGAAATATTATGGATGTTTACATCACCGTCACCGATATAATAATAATAATATAGTTTATTGATATAGCGCCATATCTCCGGATATAAAAAAACTGTTCGGTACAATATGATACTTATTTTACATATAAAAGTATAATATAATAAGAACCTAATGTGAAATTTAAATATACATTTCTAAATATATGAATTATGTAGCATAAATTATCGGCTAAATATTGATTAGATTTTACTATCTAAAAATTACACTGTTTGCTGTTTTAAAATCAATCGCGTAATTATATTAAATAAATACTTAAAATGCAGTATACAGTAAACCATGCAGTGACGTTAGAATGAAAATATCTTATAAATAATCTTGAAATGTATTCTTGAAAAGATGTGTCTTTAACTGAGATTTGAAAAGTTCCATAGAGTCAGCGTCACGGCAGACTTTTCCACAGGCGAGGTGCCGTCACGGAGAAACCCCGTCGACCGTATCGTTCCATGTCGTAGCGTGCCACAATTACAAGGTTTCTATCAGCAGAACGAAGCCGGCGCCCTGGTATATACGGCGAAATCAAGTCGACAATGTTCACTGGCGCGAAATGGTGTAACGCGCGGTATGTCAGCAGAAGAATTTTATAGTTGATGCGCCACTGGACCGGGAGGCAGTGAAGCGTAACGAGGGTGGGGGTGATGTGTTGATGGTCGCGACGGCGTTGTGTCGTTATTAGGCGAGCCGCCGAATTTTGCACCCTTTGTAGCTTCTCGATTAAACGGACGTTCACTCCAAAAAATAATCCAGTCTGGAAGTAACAAGTGCGTGTACGATCGTCTTGCACGCATGGGTTGTTAAACACTTTCTGATTCTAGCGATCTTGTGGAGCTAGAAATACGCAGAAATAGGATATGTCACGTGGTCTACGGTCGCTGTCAAAATATGCCTCAAAAACCTCAAAAGAATATAAAAATGCAGCAGAAACCTACATACAGCAGAAACCGTGCAGATTATGACATTACATTATGAAAAGGCCTGATTAAAGAGAAAGGTTTTCAGATCTCTCCTAAAAAATCCGCGTCGGCCGTACCGTGCCTGGTTAACTCTAGGAACAACAATGAGACATTGATCAGCCGAGCGTAGAGTGCGACAGGGAACATATGCAAATATACGGTCAGCAAGGTACTGTGGAGTGTGTGTATGCACAGAGCCGTGCATCAAGGTCAACAAACTGAATTCGCTGCTCCACAGGTAGCCAATGCAGCTCTTGTAGTGTCGCCGTCAAGATGTGTTGGTCATGCCGACGTAAGCAGAGGACGACACGCGCAGCTGATCGCTGGACCATCTCTAGTCGGTGAAACAAGGTTCTGGTAATGCTGTACAGGGCCGCGTTTTCGAAGTCGAGTCGCGACGTGACTAGCGCGTGTACAAGAGATAAGCTGGAGAAGTGATCGTATCCACGCTATACCACGCAGTTGGGCGTAGGCAGTCCGACAAGTACGGCCATCGATATGGTGGAGTTGAAATGTACTCCTAGGTCACGTTTGTTGGTGGAAGTGCTGACGTTGCTATCGCAGATGTTGATGGGAAGAGGCGGTGGAAGTGGAACGCGGTTGTTTGTTTCTCCAAACAGTATCGCCTGTGTCATTAATTAATTAATATATTCGAGTACCGTATTCCAATTATTTTGTGGCTTTTTACTTACATTATTTATAAATATCTTTATTACTATTGTATTGCAATATTTCAGTTTAAATGACTGTTTTGGTACTGGAATTTTAGTTTAATGATTATGAAGTATGGTGTATTGTAAAGCGCCACGAACAATTTTTGAATCTGGGGTTATAACAAATTAAATGTATTATTATTATTTAATCCACACAGTTTCTAGATTAGTACATACATCGTCTCTCGGGATGAAAGCAATGACACTTCTTACGTAAATGTATACACCACCACCCTCGCGATTCCTGTCACGCTGGAGAACAGCATAGTCAGTAATTTCGATTACCGAGTCTGTGACCGACGAATCTAACCAAGACTCGGCGATGCTGATCACCGCCACTTTAGTGTTGGCTGCGAGAACTCTTAAATCATCAAGTTTCGGCAGAAGACAGCATGAGTTCAAATGCACAACGTTCAGACCCAACATCACTGTTTATTTGAATAGAGTCTATAAATGTGTAGCGTCACAGCAGTGCATAATGTTCTTATGTTTATCGAAGATATGTCTCTCAGGTACGCACTGTATTTGGTTAAACAATGAAGAAGAAACATTATTAGTGGTACCGCTACACTTCCTGATGCTATCAGCGTCTCGGAGGAGATACAGTTGTCCAACGTTAGCACATTAATATTTAAATATAATACTACTACTTATTGAACAAAACAGACGATGAAAATAAGACTAAGCAATATGTGTCAATAATTTCACATGCCAACAAGTGTACTGTTATCGGCCAATATGGTAGGGCCAAACTCGTTTTATACCAACAAAGTAAATGAACAACAATGAATCGCTCATGAAGAGAAAACGAATGAAAGCAACAAGTAAGGTTTCAAAACAAGCCGTCGCATTTAGAATATTACGCCTTTTAGCCAGCGCCTAATATTATTAAAGCTGGTGTTCCTTTGTGTCGTGTCTGAGTACTGGTTTTGTCTGCGATGAAAACTATCCAAACTCTCGAAGCTGAGTTAAGTGGTGAAGCGAATAATCTAAAATTGCTCAATGCTTGCGTCGTTCGTCACGCATTTCAGGATATGGGATGTAGTATAGAAGTAACACAAACCATCCACATCGCAACACAACCGTCGAGAGATGTAGACAATGGTCGTTCGCCATTAATGTGTTCGGACAATTTCCGAAAGGTTAGTCAGTTGTTTGGGACCCATTAACACTGTGACAGGCAGTAAACTGAGTTCAAGTTGACACAAATTAATCATGGAAGAGTGTAGCGATCCTTGTGTGTGCCAAGCCGAAAAGAGCTGCCTGGCTGGGAATGATTAATACATACGAGCCCTGGTATTTAAACACATCGATTATGCTATCACAATTTTATTGTTGCAAATATTGTGATGCGTATTCGTACGTGTTTATGTACGCATGTGTGCAGTGTACCTGTGTGAATATGAGAATATCAGTGTGTATGGTTGTATGTGCAGGTGTAGATTTGTTCGGTTGTACGAGTGTGTATATGTGTGTTTGTCCGTGTATAAATGTTTGCGATTATACATGCATTGTTAAAATTACTCGCAGAAAAACAGAACACAGAGATGATGATGATGATGATGGTCTAATGAGCAACCCGCCACTATTCCCGAACGACATATTTTCACATATCATCAACATGACAGTCGCATCCGATTTCACACTGTTAGGCACCATAAATCGAGTGTGTGTAACTTTCGGGGAATTAGCAGCTCTTCACCTGACAAACCGGTTTTTGTCGACCACGCAACTGCATGTTTCGGTTACTTTACCAGAATCTTTGAAGCTTGATTCTGATTGTGACAATGCTGTGAGCATCAGAAGACGATGCGGGAGGCCCGTTCAGGAAGTGGCTTAGCTTCTCGGGTACGAGAATTGTTGTCGGGAAATTCCCAATGGTACAACGCCTGTCTCACTCTGGCAGTCGAATCGTTCGGTTAGCGCAGAGTAACTGATATTTTTTGGCGACGCAGGTGATCAGATCAAGCCATGGTGATGATACATTTTAAGAACAATCAGTTTGTTTTATCAGAGACAGAGAGAGAGGGAGAGAGAGAGGGAGAGAGAGAGAGAGAGAGAGAGAGAGAGAGAGAGAGAGAGAGAGAGAAAAAAGAGCATATATATTGTTTGTTATTATTGTGACCATTTCCAATAATGGATATTTCAACTACACATGCCTATCATTATTTTTGTAGAAAAGTGCCTTTTATTATAATATGTGCAGTCTATCCAGCTAGTTAAATTCATGATGACGATGTCGTTTTTTATTTTTGTTTTGCCTCGTTTGACGCACGACAAGTGCAATAGTAATCTCGTATATTTCTGACCTTATTTATTTTCTGACATGAATGTGCCAATAATTACAGCATCGTTATTATCATTACTTAGTTTTTATAATTATTTTGTGATGCACACATCGTTCGTTTATCTGCGAATACTGACGAAATACAATTTTAATTGTTTGTGTAATTACGTGGTCTCCATGTTATCTTTACTTTATTTGCGAATATGATGGCAATGCCAGTTAAGGCTCTTGACGCAATTATGTGATGTGCATTTGTAATGTCCGTAATTCTAGCAACTAGGCCTACAATTTGGTGATGTCAGAACATATCTCAGGGTAGTATAGTTATCAACAGTTTACGTTAAAAGACTACTACGAAATAAAATGCATTGTTTCTATTTGAGTGGAAATTGTCACTCTTTAATTTATTATAATTACGCTCAAGATCATTAGTAAACACATAATAGGTTTATCATTGTAGATATGCAGGAGTCAGAGAGTTGGTGGAGCTGCTCGACAGGTCAGTTTATCATTGTAGATATGCATGAGTCAGAGAGTTGGTGGAGCTGCTCGACAAGTCAGTTTATCATTGTAGATATGGAAGGAGTCAGAGAGTTGGTGGAGCTGCTCGACAGGTCAGTTTATCATTGTAGATATGCAGGAGTCAGAGAGTTGGTGAGGCTGCTCGACAGGTCAGTTTATCATTGTAGATATGCAAAGAGTCAGAGAGTTGGTAGAGCTGCTCGACAGGTCAGTTTATCATTGTAGATATTGAAGGAGTCAGAGATTTGGTGGAGCTGCTCGACAAGTCAGTTTATCATTGTATATATGGAAGGAGTCAGAGAGTTGGTGGAGCTGCTCGACAAGTCAGTTTATCATTGTAGATATGAGGAGTCAGAGAGTTGGTGGAGCTGCTCGACAAGTCAGTTTGCAATTTGTGTCACAATATGTTTATTTCAGGTATTGTGACTCTTTCTAGCATATCTATGTCCTTCCTGCGATATGGCCTCCACGCTTGAATACAATATTCTAAATGAGGCCTAACTATTGTTTTGTACAGCGGTATTATTAGCTCTTTTTCCTTATACGTTATGTTTCGCCTAATTAATCCAAGGATTTGATTTCCCTTTGAAGCTGCAATTCCGCACTGCTCTGAAACCTTCATATCAGCACTAATGGTTAACCCTAAGTCCTTTTCTTTTACAGTAGTACTTAGTACAGTACCCCCCATTGTATATTCTACTTCTTCGTTCCCATGTCCTGTGTGGAGGCATTTACATTTCCCAAAATTGAACAGCATTTGCCACTTTTCAGACCATTTGATCAACCTGTCAAGATCATCTTGTAAATGCTGTCTATCTCCATCACTTTTAATCCTTCTAAACACTTTTGTATCATCCGCAAATTTCAACACCTTGCTTGTTATTTCATCATCCAAATCGTTGATATATATTAAGAATAATATAGGACCTAATACTGATCCCTGTGGTACCCCACTCAATACTGATTTCCAGTTTGAAGCCTCCCCATCAACTACTACACGTTGTCTTCTGTCAATCAACCATTGTTCTATCCAGTTTATTATACCATTTCCTATGCCATGGGCCTTTAGTTTCAGCAGTAATCTTTGATGTGGTACTTTGTCGAAAGCTTTTTGAAAATCTAAGTAGACGATATCTACTGGTGATCCCTCATCTACCCACTTGGTGATGTCTTCCAAAAAACATAACATATTTGTTAAGCATGACCTCGCTTTAAAAAAACCATGTTGAGATGGGTTTATCAAGTTTTGTTTAACAAGAAAATCCACCATGTGATCTTTAATTAGTCTTTCTAACAATTTACAAATCACTGATGTTAAACTCACTGGTCTATAGTTCTCTGACTTGTTTCTCGAACCTTTTTGAATAACGGTATAATGTTTGCTTCTTTCCATTCTAAAGGAACCACTCCCTCTTCTAATGACAAATTGAAAACTGTTGCAAGCGGTATGCTAATTTGTTCTACAATTTCCAATAGTAGTTTGGGTGGAATACCATCCACTCCAGGTAATTTATTATCCTTCATAGCCCTTATTTTCTTACCTACCATTTCCGGGGTTACAATTAATTGTCCTAAATAGTCTGAATCTGCCCCCTTGAACTTAGCCTCTGGTACTGGCAGTGAACTAATATCTTCCCTGGTAAACACTGAACTAAAGTACTCATTCAGGTCTTCTGCCATTAAGAATCCCTCTGATATTATATTTCCAGCACTATCTTCTAGAGGACCGACTTTATCTTGAACTTTCTGTTTGCTTCGAACATACGCATAAAAACTTTTGCTGTCATGTTTTATATTACTAGCTAATTGTTGTTCATAGCTTCTCTTTGAATTTCTAATTTCAGCTGTAGCTTGATTAAGTGCTTCTTTATAACTGTTGTAGTCTTCATCATTTCCAGTACATCTGTATGACTTCCACATCATTTGTTTGTACTTAATTTTTCTTATGGCTTCTTTCGATAAGTGTTTCTTTTTGGACCGTTTTCCTTGTTTTTTGAAGAGTACAAATTTATCGACTATGCACTTAATTTCACTCTTTAATACATTCCAGCATTCTGTTGCCGTCTTATTTTTCAGTGTGTTATTCCAGTCTATCTTTGCTAAATATTTCCTCATGTCCTTATACCTTCCTTTGTGGAAATTTCTCCTATACTGCTTTTTACTATTCCTTTCTGATTTTATTTTGATGATAAAATGTATCTGGTTGTGATCGCTACTCCCCAGTGGCTCACATATCTTGACATTGTCAACTAATTCATTCTGTGAGGACAAAACTATGTCTAACACATTCTCACCCCTGGTTGGTTCTAGCACATGTTGAGAAAGGAATGTATCTTTAACTAAAACTAAAAACTTGCGGTCCTCACTCCCCATACTCTGTAGAGATTTCCATTGTATATGCCCGTGGTTAAAATCCCCCATAATAATACAGTCCCGTTTGCTTACTTCCCTTATAGCGTTTTGTATTTTTTCATTCTCTTCTATGCTTATGTTTGGACTTCGATAAACTAACCCAACTGTTAACGTTGAGTTTCCTGTAACTATGTTACACCAAACAGCTTCTTCGCAATCTGCTTCTCTTTCTAATTTTATTTCATAAGCCTGAATAGATTCTTTAATATATAAAATAACTCCACCTCCCTTTCTTCCTATTCTATCTTTTCTAAACATTACATATCCTGTCAGTCCCAATTCAGCATCTGATATATCGGTGGTGGTCCAGGATTCGGTTATACCTATTTTATGAGGGTCAATATCTTCTACCATAATGTTTAGTTCATTTCTTTTGTTTACTATACTCCTTGCATTTAAACAAACACATTTATATCCAGCTTCAGAAGAGTTTTCCACACTGTTATTTGCTGATTTATTTGTGCTGTCTTTATCTATGCCTCCATTTTCAGGCTTTTCTGTGAGTCCCCCCTGCGAATCTAGTTTAAATAGATACAACCTGTCCCACTGTCAACAGTTCGCAGCAGGTTCTCTGAGAAAACTGCTGCCCCCTTTCCACTAAGATGGAGGCCATCTCTCATGTACATATCTTCCCTCCCAACAAAGTATCCCCATAAATCTGTGAATCCCACCCCCTCTTCGTCACACATCTGCTCAACTAGTACGTTGATCGCCATCCTCTTACAGTTTCTATACGTTGCCCCCCTTCCTCCCATTACTGGCAAAATTCCTGACAGAATAATCTGTTCAACTCTCGTCTTCTGTAGCTTCCTCACTAACTGTCTATACTTCTGTACTATCGCAGTTGTTCCCTCCCTGTCTGCATTATTTGTTCCTACATGTACCAGTATAGACCCCCCTTGCCATGTCCCAATACCTTCTCTACCCTGTCAGTTACATGTTCAATCCTAGGCCCCGGTAAACAAACAACGATGTCCTTCCCCTCGCTCAGTGCCTTGTCCGTCTTTCTCATAATGGAGTCGCCCATAAACACCCTCTCTTTCCTCATTGCCCCCTCTATCACTGTCTTAGAATAGCTCCTTCTTCGGTTTGCATCTGTCTGCTTGTTGTCTTTCCCCACTGTCGTCTTCTCTCCTGTCACATTCTCTTCCGATCCATTCTTTCCTGTCGCTTTTTCTCTTGTCACCTTCCCTTTTATCGAATTCTCTTCTATCACATTTTCTCTCACTTCCTTTCGTCCCTTCTTCGTTCGTCCCATCTCGTTTTCCTCTCTCCTCTCCCTTCCCATCTTCCCTCCCTCCTTCTCTACGGTCACTTTCTTCCCTGTCACCTTCACGCTTGTCACGTTTTCTGTTGTCGATTTTCCAATTTCTTCTCCTCCAATCACCTTCCCTCCTCTCAATCTCCTTTCCTCAGTTTTCTTGCCACTGCTATTCTCCTTCAGTCTTGCAGTATTCTCACCTCTCTCCCTGTCGTCTCTCTTCATTCGACCTGCCTCCTTGCTAATTCCCATCTCCATTCCCTTCACAATATCTGTCAACCTAACTATCTCCTTCTGCAGACACTCCACCTTCCAACACCCAATGCACTGAAAGGTGAATCCTTCCTCCATGGTTTCTGCCCATGACTTCCCACAGCCGGACAAAGCAAAATCTACCCAGCTGTGGCAGTGATCGCACACCAAGTGTCGCTTTGTCTTGACTTGCCGCTTGCAAGGCGTCATATCCCGATCAGAAATTATTTAATAACTTAACTAACTTAGTCTTTATAAAGACTGTTTCCTGTGTACTACAGCACACTTTAGGTTACAAATTTCAATTACACAGCCAACTATTTATCCTGACACGAACGCTAACATTACCGGTAGTGACCTAATTTAAATACAATCAATTACGTTACGTTAGGCTGCTTTATTTATTTAGGTTACGCCGCCCGACTATCGCCCTTGCTTAATTTTAACAACAATGCTACCTAATCAAAATATCTAGCAAATACTGGCTTACACAAATATTATCTTATGTAAGTAGTTTGATGGTTGTTACTTTATCTCCTATATATTCTACCACATAATCAGGTTTGTTAAATCTTGTTTTCAAATTATCGAAGCCTAAGTGAGTTACCCTATTATCACTCACTATACTAAGGTATTCTAAAATACTATAACTAACTAACTTTAAGCACAACTGCTACTCACTATATGTTTATTGCAACTTTATGAATGATATTAAGGCAAGAATAATACTTATCAATCAGTAATTCCACTTGTTTATCAACTTTTCTGCACCACCAATTTCTACGATCTATCTCCGCCGAATATAGCCTCGAGAGACAAGAATAAGTCCACGAAATCCACGAAATCCACGAAATCCACGAAATCGACTTAGTCCACATGAAATTGCTATGTTATTACATTATCGGTGAAACATTATTTATAGCATTAAAACTAGCGACATGTATTGTACTTCGAAACTGCGGCACCAGTGGGTCCGAGATTTATATAATTTGTTTAATGTTTAAATATATTTATTTACATACTTTTATTGATGTATTTTTATATATGGACATGATGATTGTCTGAAATAAATACATTAGTATTATTATTATAATATTATTATTATAATATCGGGCAGGAGCACGTTATTACATTATCAGTCAACAATTATTACAGTATCAGGCAGGAGGTTTATTATATTATCGGTTGATTTTATTACAGTTTCGGGCAATTATTACATTATCAGTCGATTATTACAGTATTGGTTGTAAACACCGTGCATCAAGGTCAACAAACTGAATTCGCTGCGCCACAGGTAGCAAATGCAGCTCTTGTAGCGCCGCCGTCATGCAGTGTTGGTCACCCCAACGTATGCAGAGGACGACACGCGCAGCTGATCGCTGGACCATCTCCAGTCGGTGCAACAAGGTACAGGGCCGCGTTTCCAAAGTCGAGTCGCGACGTGACTAGCGCGTGTACAAGCGACTTGCACTCGGTAAGCGGGATATGTGATCGTATATACTTAATACCACGTAGTTGGGCGTAGGCAGTCCGACAAGTGCAGCAATCGACATCGTGGAGTCGAGATGTACTCTTAGGTGACGTGTTAGGTGGTGGAATTGCAGACGTTGCAACCGCAGATGTCGATGGGAAGAGGCGGTGGCTGTGGAACACCGTTGTTTGGTGCTGCAAACAGTATCGCCTCTGTCTTCGCCTCATTCAAGAGCATGTAGTGCGACGCCAGTCATGCTTTCACGTCAGCCACAAAACAGGATATCCGGACGGCGGCAGAGGCAGAATCATTTCGCGGAAACTCAACGTAGAGTTGGGTGTCCTCGGCGTAGACATAGCAGCGAACACCGTACTTTGCGAATATGACGGAAAGACCAGCACAGTATACAGAAAATAACAGAGGCCCCAAAACACTGCCCTGTGGAACTCCATGTTGTAGTCGGCTGTCGGAAGAAAGATGACAGTCAACGCTGACGCACTGTGTTCGGTCGGCAAGGTAAGAGGCGAGTCCACAAAATGCGTTGCCTCGCACGCCGATTCGGTCTAGTTAAGAGACAAGACTGTCATGGTTGATCATATCGAACGCAGCGCTGAGATCAAGTAGAACTAGTACTGCATGTTTACAAGCATCCACTGATCTTAACACGTCGACTTCGATACACAAAATCGCCGTCTCAACGCTCTGAAAAGGATCTCCGATGCCGTTGTTTTGCATATGCAATGAGCTTATCGCCATTCTTTATAAATCTGGGTGAAAATTGATATAAACCAGTCGCCTTGCTCAAGTTCTGTTGTTCAGAATCCTTAATACTTCATTTTCGGTTACCAGTAAAACAGAAACTATTACTGGTGGCACCCAATGTTTAATTTTGTAATATTCTTGGACGTGTTGCCAACCACATTTCCTATTACTTGGTGGAAGTTTGTGTACCAGTGTTGAGGCTAAGTTAGTGATAACATTGTGAAAGTATTCAGACACCTTTACTTTATCAAAACAAATGTTACTGCCGATATCAAGTCCTATGCTCCCTGGATTAGTTTTACATTGAGACGACGTTCCGAGGCTTTTTAGCATTTCCCATAATTTGTTCGCTTGTTGTTTATACTCATCAGCCTTGTTTCCAATGAAATCTGATTTAGACTGTTTCTTCTTATATTGGACCTGATTCCGAAGATAAATGTATTTGCCATGCCAACTATGGTCTTTGTTGTTTTTGAATTTGGCAAACGCCCGATCTCTTCCATGAATGAGATGCAATATCTCCCCGGTCATCCAGGGGGATGTACGCTGTTTAATACGGACATACTTCAAGGGGGCAATACTGTCAATGATGGACATCAATTTAGATTTAAAATGATAAAAAGCATCGAGCACATAGTTAATAGCTAATACATCCTGCCAGTCCAGCTCTTGCAGTTTTAATTCAAAAATGCCTTTACTGTAGTTTCTGAGCGATATCAATATCACACCGTTGTGTTGATTTGCAGGCCGTTTCTTACATTTGCGTGTACAATATAGTAATTGATGGTAACTTATGCCAACATCTAATACACCACATTGTGTTATTTTAACAGGGTCTGAGACAACGATGAGATCTAAGATGGTGGAAGTTGCACTGGAGATCCTTGTAGACGTGTTAATGAGCTGGGTCATACCAAACATATGCATATAATGGTTTCGTGATATATGCAACGGTTCAGTGTTAGCGCTGAATCAATGTGTTGAAATCACCCATTATGATGAATTCTTGGTTGGTGACTGAATACACTCCAAGCAGTATTGCTCGAGTATATTAAAAAGTCTACCTGCTTGGGTGGACGGTAGTATACACCAATTAAAATAGGTAAATACAGTTCAGAACATTAGTAGCTTGTTGTGACTGTAATCAATGAACTTATTTATATTAGTAATATTTTAGAACTACTAATTTATTTATATGATTTTATACTGCTATCTTTTAGTGATTAATATATGCATATCATATATTAGTTATGTTATTATGGTACTATATTTATTTTAAGGTAACGTCTAACTACCATATTCCAGTTATTTTGTAACCTTTTATTTAATTTATTTATTAGTATTTTAATACTATTGTATAGCACAATTATTAGTTTAAATGACCGTGTTACTACTAATTTTTTAACTTAATGATCATGACGTATGGTGTATTGTAAAACGCCACAATCAATTTTGGATATGGCGCTATAACAAATTAAATGTATCATTATTATTTTTATTTAGCCTACACAGTTTCTAGATTAGTACATACATCGTATCTAGGGTTGAAAGCAATGTCACATCTTACGTAAATACATACACCACCGCCCTCGCGATTCTTGTCGCGCGGTAGAACAGCATAGTGAATAATTTTGATTACCGAGTCCAAATATAATACTACAACGTAATGAACAAAACTGACAATGGATATAAGACTAAACAATGTGTTTCAATAATTGCACATACCAACAGGTTGTGTACTGTTATCGACCAATACGGTAGGGCCAACCTCTTTTTGATACCAACAAACTAAATTTAAAACACTGAATCGTTCGTAAGGAGAAAATTACTGGAAACAAAAAGTAAGTTTTTAAAACAAGCCGTCCCTTTTAGAATATAATAATAATAAGATAATTTCTATTGCGCCTAAATCCTTGGAAACCAAGCTCTGAGGCGCATCAAAACAAAATGATTGGTCAATCTACAAATCCATAAGCAATATTCCAGTTGTCAACAGATGGGTCAAGGCGCTAGGAAGCTATGGTGGATAAGCAAGGTTGTAACGATAAGGTTTTAAATGACGACGGAATTTTGTAATATTTTCAACTGATCTAGCACTAAGATGGAGCATATTCCAAAGAGTTGGTGCAGCAACAGAAAAAACTCTAGTTCCAATGTTAGTGTTGACTCTAGGAACAACAATTAGGTCAGAACTAGATGATCGAAGCTGGATAGGTTTTCTTACAGGAGTAAGCAATGAATGCAAATACGATGGTTGCATACTGGACAGTGCCTGGTATGTAATGGTACGTATCTTAAATATTATACGATATCGTACAGAAAGCCATTGCAAAGACTTCAAAAGTGGTACTGAGCGAGAAAAACGAGGAGATCTTGTAACTACTCTTGCTAGACAATTTTGGACACGCTGAAGTTTTGTGATATCCTTGCTAACGATAAAATAAAGGAGGGAATTCCAATAGTCAAGTCTGCTGCTAACAAGCGCTGTTGCAATAGTTTTAACAACAGAAAATGACATATGCAGGCGAATACGGCGAAGATCACGAATATGATCAAAACAGCAGCGACACGTTTGCGGTATGTGTTGTCGGAAATTGAAGTTACTATCAAAGATCACTCCTAGATTCCACACCGAGGTTGCTGGCGTGATATACTGATTCAAAATATGTGTAGGAAAAAAACCATCAAGTTTATTAACGCTGCATTAGAGTACCAATAATGACCAATTCAGTTTTATTTTTGCATTTAATTTCAACTTTTTGAAGGCAATCACTAAGTTGGTTAAGGGGGCGATTTGAATCCGGGGTAGCCAACGAAATGTAGATCTGATTATCATCAGCATACATATGATGATCCAAGTTATGTCTTTGTATAATAATGGCGTGGTGTAAAGAGTAAAAAGCAAAGACACAAGAACAGAACAGTGTGCGGTGTGCGGTGTGCGGTGTGCGGTATGTGTGTGTGTGTGCGTGTGTGTGTGTACGCGTGTGTGTGTATGTTGTGGTGTGTGTTGGTGTGTATGTGTGTGCGCGTGTGTGTGAATGTGTGTGCGTATGTGTGGGCGTGTGTGAGTGTGTGTATGCCGGACGATGCGTGGCACAATTCTCCCTTTATCAATATTTGTTTAACCCGCAATTCAATGTATGCTAGCGCAACCGTTAAAAACGTGTGTGTTATGGTTATTTAGAAACAAAATTGAAAATCAATGTATGTTGTTAAATATGTGTTACCATGTGTTAACTGTCAAAGCTGAAGTTTTCTTAGTAACATGTTATCATAAATATTTTGTTAACTATTCCACAGGTACCCAATTATAAGAAATAAAGGCGAGACTAGCGAAACACATTTTATAAGTCCGCGTTTACCATATCAATAATGGTCCCACAAAAACAAAGTGTTAATTTTCTTTATATTTATTCATAAATAACAATATTTATTCACACCATATGACGTGAAAACTTATGCAAACATGATCAATTTATACAACAATAAAACCATTAATCCGTGCGTTGACAGCTGTGTCGAGTGGTATAACATAAAACCCCTGTATGTGACAGGGGTAACCTGCTAGAGAGGAAAAAGAATAACCTGCCTTATACATATATATATATATATATACATATATACGTGTATGTATGTATATATATATATATATATATATATATATATATATATAAACACACACGTGTATATATATATATATATATATACACACACAGTGCATGCATCAATGACCTCAAGAATCGACTATGCCACTGCAATGTTGTACGTTTACTCCATCGCCTTGAGATGCTTCAGCACTCGGCGGCCAGAACCGTCTTACGAATTCCGTGAGGTTATCGTCAAAACATCACGGCAGCACTGAGACGCCTGCGCTTGTTGCCGGTGAAGTGGCGCATTCAGCAGAAGTTACTTATGTTTGTATCCTCTGTCCTCCATGACCGGATGCCAGTCTATCTCGCCATTCGTTCCGCGTCCGCTACTAACTGTTCCACTGCATAACCTTGAATGGTACGAGCGACGTTCATTCTCGTGCGTAGGATCTACCTCCTCCATCTGGAACGCGCAGCCTGAATATGTATGGCTAACCCAGTGCGTGGACACATTTAAAACTAATCTTTAGCTCGCTTTTAACGTTTAGTCATACGTCATCTAGTTATAATCGAGTTTGCAGATGCTGGTTAGTTAACGCCCCTAGAATAGGACGCATTACCTATATATTTTCAAAATACCAATAACTTGGAAAGCCCCTAGAAATTTCTTGGTGCGTGGATCTCCTTCAAAGCAACTTCCAATGAAGGATACACATCCATCTACAACCAAATTGATTCAATGCTCAAAATCATTGAATCAACACAGGTACAGGTACGCCCAGAATAAAAGGCACGTACATACACTCAGTATGTAATATCATCCATCAGATTGTCTCTAACTGTCCATGATCTCACTACCACACGTAGAAAATCACTTGACTCACTTGCCAATCGTTAGCTCTAACTTTGGCTTGGAATGCCCGAACATGGTATCACATCGGCCATCATCTGTAGCCCAGCTAGTCTAAATATTCGATCAGTGTCACATCTCTATTCTCAATGCCACTCTTTGCTATTGCAAGAACAATTGAAAAAGCTGATGTAAGAATAGTCCATGCCCTTAAAACCAAACTTGCAAACTTCGCCAGGAAAGACCTTGGTAACACGAAAGCTCAACAGTATTACCAGGAAGCTATATCCTTAGAATCTCAGTCATTGAAAAGCATACAATCTAAAGTAAAAACCATTATCAACACTTATCAATCCAAAATGTGGCTAGATCATCTAAAAACGTAATTGTTCAAGGTGATCTACTTAATCTTGTCCATCTAGAAGAGTCAGACCTATAATCTTCCTCGTCGTGTTCTAAGTTTTGCAATCAATGCACCCATAGATACCCTCCCTACATTCCGAAACTTGAAACTCTGGGGCAAAAAATTTAAGTATAATGTGGCAACACCCAAACTCTCCTTCATGCGTTAGCCGGTTGCAAGACCAGGCTAGAACAGGGCCGCTACACTTGAATGCATAACTGTATCCTAAACCATCTCGGACATTTCGCCTGCGATCTCATGTCCGATGCCCAAATTATTAGCGACCTTCTAGGGAAATCACTTAGTGGACTTACCACTCCTCCTGAGGTGTTAGTTACTTCTGATTGTCCAGACTTTGTCATCCATAATCCACATCCTAAACAAATTCACATCGAACTGCGTGTATCAATTGAAACTAACATCGAGAAAGACCATCTATTCAAAACTAAGAAGTATGCCACACAAATCCATGATATAAACAATAACGGAATAAAATCAGAATGAGCCTGCTTTGAAATAGGTTGCAGAGGCGATGTATCTGAACCCAACAAATCTTGACTGACAACATCCTTAAAATCTCTTGGAATAAAACCACCAACAAAACAAACAAAACAACTAACTCTATCCATGTCTAAAGTAGCCCTGCTAATAGTATTCACACTTTTTAAATGCAAAGACGAACCACAGTGGTTTGACCCAAGACTAATTGAAATATGATGACCATCATCCCAAACATGTTAGTAATTACAAAATAAAATCCTTTCATCAGCAAGTAATCCTATACATAAATGTGTCCATCTTCACTATGACTTATTTTAGCCGCTAGTCATTATATACCATAGCCAATATGCTACTATACATAGCTATTTATTGTATTTACACAGGTATTTGGGTTATTATGATCACATTTTATTGTAGTGTAGCGCCGTGGTGCGGTGGCTAGAGCTTCGGACTCTCAACCGAGAGAACCCGGGTTCGAATCCTATGCCGGAAATCTGGACATGACATTCATCGCCAGATGTTCAGGCACCAGTGCACGGTCGCAAATAACTGTCTTCGTCAAGCGAAACATCGATACTATTCCAACAAGGTTGTTTAGGCTGGATCAAACCAAAAGAAACTTTACAGCATTGTGCAAACATTGATGCACACTCGGGTGGACCCGCTACTGCCAACGCATGCCTCTCCAGACGCTCTGGCTGAAGTTTTCTGAAATTACTTCCAACAGAAAACTGGAAGCATTCGCTGTGCATTGGATCGCCGAGCGGGAGCACAACGTGATGCCCATATGACTACTTATGAACACGATGGAAGGCATCCGTTGGAAAGTCTTTCGCCAGCTTCTGAGGATGATGTCAGAAACATCATTACATCATCTGCTCCTCGATCCTCTGCCGACATGGATGCTGAAGAATTGCCTTGACGCACTTGTCCATGTCATTACCAGGATTGTGAACATCGTGCTTGCCACAGGAGATGTGTCAGCTAACTTGAAAGCGGCACTTGTGACTCCGCTTCTTAAGAAGCCGTCCCCGGATAGCGAATGTCTCTTAAGCTACCGACCGATATATAATCTCAGTTTCCTGTCCAAAATAATTGAGAAGATGGTGTCGTCACGTTTGTGACGTCACATGGCACTGCACAACCTATTTGAAGTGAATCAGTCAGCATACAGAAAGGGCCACAGTACAGAGACTGCACTGCTGACATTCCAGAACGATTTACACTTATCTGCGGATAATCGGTGTGTCTTGTATGTAGTCCTCCTTGACTTGTGCTGCCTTTGACACGATTGACCATCAGGAGCTTATGTCACGTCTGTCTAAGAAGATCGGCCTTTCGGGCACAGCACTAAACTCGTTTACCTCGTATCTCGAAAACAGGATTGGTGATTGGAGAAGCCATCTCGAACGTGTCCGTGCTGACATGCGGTGTCCCCCAAGGGTCAGTCTTGGGACCGTCACTGTTCTTGATATACACGGCTGGTGAACAGGTTTCCAAAATCCGACAACATGGCTTGGATTTTCATATGTACGCTGACGATAAGCAGCTCTACACAACATTCAAGATCCCCGACACATCTGTTGCCACATCTCAGCTAGAAACATGCTTTGCTGACATCAACGGTTGGATGACAGCAAACAAACTTCAATTAAATGATGACAAAATTGAAGTTCTGTTCACAGGATCAGAGGCGCTGCGCAGAAAGATACTTAAAACAACAAAGATGGGCGTTGGAGACGCCCAAGTGACCCCCAGTACGTGTGTCAGAAATATTGGGGTCATGTTCGATGCTGGACTTACAAGTCAGTGCCATCTGTAGATCTTCTGGCCTGTAAATCCGAAATGTGGGTAAAATCATCAAATTTCTTACGCCAGGAGCTGCCGAACAAATCATCCATTCATTTATAACGTCCAGACTGGATAGTTGTAATTCGCTGCTGTTCGGAATTAACAAGTGTCAGCTACGTAGACTGCAGTGCATTCAGAACACAACTGTTCGTTTAATCACACGAACAAGGAAACACGAGCACGTAATACCAGTCCCTAAATATCTCCATTGGCTTCCCATCCAAGAAAGAATTACATTTAGAATTCTTCTGATCACTTTCAAAGCACTCCACGGACTTGCACCGCAATACATTTCCGAGCTTCTTGTTGAATATCAGCCCACACTCTCCCTCCGATCGAATTTTGCTGGTCTGCTGACAGAACCAACCACACGCCTCAAGTCTTTCGGAGACCGTGCGTTCTCCAAAGCAGCCCCTGTACTTTGGAACAATCTGTCACAGTCAGCCAGACAGTGCGACACTATTGCGTCGTTTAAGACGGCGCTGAAGACACACCGTTTAAAATCGCTTTCACTACCTAAATGAGTGAAATATAATTGTGAACTTTTTTATAAAGCGCTTTGAACAGAAGTAAGGACTGGATACAGCGGTATATAAGACTTTACTATTATTGTTATTATTATTTGACAATTCTACACTATCACAGCCAGGGCTTAACGATGGACATGAACTTCACATTCTCTCCGACCTTCATTCTTTTGAACAAACAAGAAATATCTGCGAGTGAGTTATTGTGTTTATGGAACGATGGTGTGTGGTTTCTAACATTCGATAAATACTACTATCATAACTGTCAACTACCAAGGCATTCCGTCAGGTGACAGGCATTTTTGCTTGTACAACCAATAAAGCATTAGTTTAATTATTTACTAATTTATATTTATGGTATCTGATTATTCAATTTTACATTAATTTTTATTTTAATGCAACTCCCAATGTTGATGTATTCACTTAACCATTTACCTACAAATGACACTTTATATTTTACAAAAATTCATACGTGTGATAAAGTTTCTATTGTTAAATATACCAATCTTAGGGATTCTTATTTACTTTATTGTATTATTATATTTATCTTTAAGATATCAGTTGGCTGTTGGAGGCACTGTCGAACAGAGATATTCTTTGGATTTTAGTGTATAAATATACTGATTATTTATCACTAGCAGAGCGTCTAACACATAATACATTTCATTGGAATGTGCATGCCCTGCTTGTGTACCAATTATTTATCAGGCAGTTCTAAAATGTTACAGAAAAGAGCACTAACATGCATTTTCCCTGGCACACGTTATGCAGAGATACTCAATTGTTCTGGTGTGTACATCTCGAAAGAAAGACGGGGCTGTCAGTTTGAGAAACATTTCAATAAGATGAAAGTTAACACACGCAGATTAAATCATCTCATACATAATCAATGAAATATCAATTGTTTCACAAACTTGTGAAATGTGTACACAATGCTAATAATTCTGAAGAACATATAGTGAAACTATTTAATACCATGAGGGTTACGCAATTGGCAACTTTACGTACTAAAGGACAATAAGAAGATTTCATTAAAAGTGTATGATTTTAATACATTATTTTAGAAACTATATTATAATATGAATAAACCTAGGCTGAATTGCTAAAATGCTGTCCACGGAATGTTAGGGGTTGACCGAGACTGGTTACCGGAATGGTATGGGTTGACCGAGTCTGGTCACCGGAATGAAAGGGGTTGACCGAGGCTGATTACCGGAATGGTATGGGTTGACCGAGGCTGGTCACCGGAATGGAAGGGGTTGACCGAGGCTGGTTACCGGAATGGTAGGGGTTGACCGAGGCAGGTCACCGGAATGGAAGGGATTGACCGAGGCTGGTTACCGGAATGGAAGGGGTTGACTTACAGGAAAGGTTCGAGTGACATCACATATTGTTCGACAATGTTGTTGAAAACGTATGGTCCCATTTGTTTGTCTACTAATGATGGTTCACATCATCAGGGGTAGAAATAACCCCACAAATTCTGGTCGTCAGCAGGACTACATGTTTGGAAAATCTGGCAGTCCACAGAAATATCTGGTAGTCCACAAATAGCCTAAATGTTTAGTAAAGTAATGTGCCGGACACAAAATTTGAAAATCGAACATATTTAATGCACCAAGCAACAAATATACACCAATAATATAACAATAACATAACATCTTCTCAGCTGGTGTCGACCCAACCTTTGCCATCTGCGCCCATTTCTGTTCAGAAAAGTAATATTTTATTTCAAAGTTAACTTTGAGAAATAATATATTCTGACAAATATTTTAAATATCACAATGTTATGATTTATGCATCTATATAATATTGCTTTACTGCGTGGTTAGCTTTTGTAACAACATTTATTTGTGCAATATTTGCAACACACTAACAACGGTACATAATCAATTTAGATAATGAAATAATTCCTCTCACAAAATAACATAAATGACTGGTTGTTTCTAATGCAGCAGCTTAATATATAAGTTAACAAATGTAAATTACACAAGCAGTCATATTAACAGTTATGAATGTTTAAATCACTGATGCTGTTTCACTGACAATGTTGTTCAACTATTGTGACGCCATCCAACGGAATTTGTGAGAACTACGAAACGCGGACTATATCACTTTGAGCCAGCGTAACCTAGGCTGTTGTTATTCCTTCGAGTTTTGTATTCGAAACCGGAATATGTACACTTATGTGTGTTCTAACGATGTGACAACTACAGGTAATTAGCAACATGTCTTCAATGCGCAACGATCGCGAAACGGTTTACGTTACTGCCTTCCGCTCGCGTATCCGTTAACGTAGGTTGACATGAGGTACCACGGGCGCCATGACACTTCGTAGCTTGCGCCTTTCAAAAATCCTGTCATAAATCCACCAAAATAAATGGATACCGTTGGAGATAAATCATGTTTGTTTCAAAATATCGCCAGTAAAGTCAGTATAATTTACGGTGTTTCCGAGAAACGACAACACGTGGTTTACGAAACGGCAAATGACAATGTATGATCTGTTATTACAAACTCGTCGCGGTCGCCAGCGGGCGACCGTACATATGATAATGTGTCAGTCGCCAAACAGAAAAACCAGTCGCAAATGCGACCAATTCAGTCGCAACTTAGAGGGCTGCAGTAAACGTAGAAGTATATACATGTATATCTCCCGCACGTGACCGAGGAATAAAAAATATTCCCGGATTTTGCGATAGTCCGTTGGACTGCCGCCGACGCCAACTTCGGTAGTCCGATCGAATTTCTGGTAGGCCTCGGACTACCGGACTGCCGCTATTTCGAACCCTGATCATGAGTTCAACCATTTTGTGTTTGATTACAGGATGTTTCCAATGAGGCGTTCAGCAGACCCAAGTGTAAAGACGGAAGTGTCGAATCGTCCGTCGCCGACAGACGTCGTGGAGTCTGGAGTGAAGCAGATTACTGCGACAGATTTCCACTCGGATACAGCCACGAATGCAGCTGATTGTGGACCGGAGACCAACGAGAGTGTGGCTGCTACCGAGCTACTGAGGCTGGAGACGGGACGGGAGACGGAGGAGGAGTTGGGTCGGAGGATGCGGGAGTTGAATCGGGAGACACGGGAGGAGATGCGTGGGATGCGGCAAGAGATGCAGCAAGAGATGGGGCAGGAGATGAGGCTGGAGATGCGCCAGTTTGGGCAGAAGATCGGAGAAGAAATGGTGCAGCAGATGGGGCAGGAGGTGGGGCTCGGGATGCGGGAGATGCGGCAAGAGATGAGTGAGATGAAGGATATGTGGCTGGAGATGGGGAGCGAGATGAGTGAGATGAAACAGGAGATGCTACAGGAGACGGGTGCGCTGCGGCAGGAGGTGATGGGTATGTTTGCGGCGGTGCCATCGAATATGACAAACGTTGGTGCAGCTTCTGCGTCATCGAGTAATCTGGCGACTGCCCTGACTGCTTTCCCAACAGTGGAGAGTCAGCCCGAAGTAGCCATTGACCCCTCCGACACAGGTAAGGTGCCGTCTTTGAATGCTTTGTTTCAATTAGTGTTGTTTTCCCCACCACAAACCAACAGTGTTTAGAGTCATCTATAGTCTGGAATAGTTTGTGAGTGAATGCTTTATTTCGCAATTAAATGATACTAAAATAAATAAATGTGAGATGAAATACACAAATATTACAATGTATGCAATTGCTGGTTGGCAGCAGAACCGAGGCTGTCATATATATATATATATATATATATATATATATATATATATATATATATATTTATATATATATACGTATATATATATATATACACACACACACACACATATATATATACACACACATATATATACACATATATATGAGGCTGTCATCTGTATATATATATATATATATATATAAATATGTATATATATATATGTATGTATATATATACATCTTTATATATATATAATATATACGTATTATATATAAATATGTACATATATGTATATATATATATATATATAATAATAATAATTCCGTTTTTTAATATAGCGCTTTTTAAGTAAGTAAATACTAATCAAAGCGCTTCACATATTAAAATGACGTGTTGACTAAATGTTAAAATATAAAATAATTAAATAAATAAGCTAAGGTAAAATAAATACATCAATAATAAAAAATAAATTAGGGTGTAAAAGTAAAATGTATATATAAAACAATTGTCATTGGTCGCTGCCAACCGCTGATAATGGTAGATCGGTTGCTATAACATAGATACAGCTTGCAAATAGAAACCATAAACGGACAACAAATAATTTTTGATAAATAATAAGTAACAAAAATTATGACAACTTAGAGTGTACGAAGAAAGAAACATATCAATTAGTATTCAATTATAAGGGATATATAGTACTAAATACGATTTATTTATACATGTGTAGAACAAATGATATATATTCCAGAAGGACAAACCCATATATAAGCATCTTTACATTCAGCAGTATTCTCATAAACCGCCTACGAATAAAATAAAAATTACAAAACCAGTGGTAAAACTTTTAATATGTTTAGTGTAGTATTTCCGTTCCTGTATTAGGACACACGACTTTAAAGAAAATATAAAACTGGTAATGTTAAGTTTGTTATGAATATCAAGTGAAATGTTATTCCGTACTAACGGCCCTCGACATAATGGAAGTTTGACGATCGTGGCGTAGAACTGCTGATTTATCGAATATGGCTAAGTTGCCTTGCGTCACGACTGTGAATATCATAGGCATCGTATCTATCCTGACTCGACATTAATGCCGGGCGGCCCAGAGAGTCTACCCGGCATACCCGGCATTCTACACGGTATCCGCGGGGCCCACGTACAGTTCAGACTCGAAACCGTATGTCGTCCAAAGCAACCCTCGTGTTGTTAACTTCTGATGGACATTATTTAACCCATGTGCAACTGTAAATAACATTTTCCTCACTTAATTTGGTACTGATTGGTTTGTTGATCCTATAGCTAATTCCTACCAAGATTTTTCTATTTCAAAAACATTCCGTCAGGCACAGCGCTTTATTATTATTTTATTTTACCCGGAGGATATATGTTCGGATCAATGTGTAGGTCTGGGAGCGTAACCAAATTCCGCTCTCTTGTATGATTCATATTAAAATGCATGCCCGCAAGCAGGGGCACTATAGACGCAACGTCACCGCAAACAAACTCCAACAGCACCCCCATCCCCACCGCCACCCCTTCTTCCGATGCCAGTCCGATAGACAGGAGCTGAGGTTCCGGCTGAAACTCTCACACTTGACACAAATTCACCAAAATGCTTTCCGTCACAACGTACCCCGAATGCTATCCATGCTATGGGCCTGCAATATATAGGGTTATATCCGTTTGGAATCCCACCAATATATGGGTAAGCTTATTTAGGTTAAAAACCACTCTTTCATGTCGACGTTATTGTGTGTGTGTGTCCTGGTGGCGTGGGCTGCTGCGGACGCCATTCCAATTGGGAGTAAGGAAATAATGATTATATACGGGATAGGCAAAATAGCTGCTATATATACCTTAAGACGGCGAAAGGAACTTTGGAGCCTGGAGCTGGAACGGGCACGGCCTGATTGTGGAAACGATGAAGGGTCAGTGGAAGATGACCAGCCAAGTAACGGCAATAACGAGGATCTCCAAGACTCGGCAAGAGAGGAGTTCATCGATGAACCGGTGCAGCCCGCAGGCAAGGAGAAAGCGAAGCACGATAGTCTGGCCACTCACCACCGTACACGCTGAAACTTCTGTCGGAAACTCGATGACAATGCAACTCGAAAGCTGTGACACCTACACACCTTTACCACCAAAATAAAAACCAGCGCAAGAGAGCGGTAGACAGCACTTCAGCGTGCTCAACGATCTTGACGTTTACTACTCCCTTCGAATCGAGATCTGGAAGACCCATGCTGCGCCCTTTCTCATATCCACGATCATACGTGACATGGCCAGAGTTCCCCGCACGCGCCTGGAGGAGCACTATAAATACTGGTGTGGATTGGTCACCTCCTATGAGATCGTTGTGAGTGACGCAGACCGGATGGACGGCTACAGCTCCAGAAGAGGAGTTAGCCAAAACCCTGACACCGATCAACTGAACTACTTCATGCGCTGTATGTTGTCTGATCCACCAGGAGCTGCTCAGACAAGTTGTTTTTGGTATCTACTGAAACTGTGACAGAGGGGAACTGACCATACTGGGCCTGACGTAGTAGATATGCAATCATTACAGTTATACAACGTTTGCGGAATGGCGCAGCTTTGGACATTTATTATTTGACTGTGATTGTCTTTGGTCGTAGCTCCACACACATTCCATCAATTGACAGCTCCACTCATGCATCATTGTGACGAAGAAAAAGCGTTCGTTCGTACGGTATATGATGTTTACACAAAAACGAAGAAGGTACAGGGTGATTGTAACTTTTTGAGGTTCGCGATATTACAAACAAATCGAATATTAATCATTCACTGTAACCTTGTTTGACCTTAGCTCCACGCTTATCATATCCAGTAACAACTCCACGTCGTGCCACGTTTTGACGAGAGAAATACGCTTTCGAAAACTTTATGACACGTTCATTATCTAGTTAACCATTGTAATGTTGTATTGTTAAAACATTTGCAGAAGAGCACAATCTCGAAAATTCATCATTTGACGGTGATTTTGTTTGACCTTGGATCCGCGCTTACTGCACCACTTGGTAGCTCTACGCAGGTCTCGTTAGGAGGAGGAGATGTAGTACTTTAACTGATATAACACGTGTGTGTGTGTAGAGAGGGGGCATTTTAGTCGGTCCATTCGGTGGTGTCAAGTATGTTTCTGTCTACACAGTTGAAAACCAGTTTCTCGAGTCTTGACTTTAGTCTCTCGACATTGATGTGGTTGATCGATTGTGTCTGTGTATGCATTCGGTCTATCACATTATGTTTCCATTTGAAGATGGTGGTCTGATATTACATCCGCGTCTCTCTTCGATCTTGTGTCTTTCGAATTCGAATTCGTGGCCATTTGCTGGCAGTGTGCATATGGTTGATTTGAAATTCGTGTTGCTCTAAGTTCAGTTTTTTGGGGGTAAACCTGTATTTCCGCCTTGCAACTTATTGCGCAGAGAAGAATGTCTGATACTGTACTGTTCTACAGCTCTTTGTGTTCATCTCACAGTCCTCCCACCTCACCCATGGCTTTCCTCCTATTACTTAATGTCTGATACTGTATTGCTGTACAGCTCTTTGTGTTCTTCTCACAGTCCTCCCACCTCACCCATGGCTTTCCTCCTATCACTTAATGTCTGATACTGTATTGTTGTACAGCTCTTTGTGTTCTTCTCGCAGTCCTCCCACCTCACCCATGGCTTTCCTCCTATCACTTAATGTCTGATACTGTATTGTTGTACAGTTGTTTGTGTTCTTCTCGCAGTCCTCCCACCTCACCCATGGCTTTCCTCCTATCACTTAATGTCTGATACTGTATTGTTGTACCACTCTTTGTGTTCTTCTCGCAGTCCACCCACCTCACCCATGGCTTTCCTGTTATCACTTAATGCCTGATACTGTATTGTTGTACAGCTCTTTGTGTTCTTCTCACAGTCCTCCCAACTCACCCATGGCTTTCCTATCCTCCGTCCTTTAAGTTTTCGGCCACGTCTGCTCGCTTCGCTAGTGTGCCTGCAGCCGTTCTTAGCACGTGGACTGCCTTCATCACCTGGACACATACAATCTTCACATCAGGCTGCAGTGCACCACAATCTCATTAGTCACTCTTTCTTGTTTGTCCACCCTACTTTTTATTGAGATTGTCCAATGCCAGATTTTTTCCCACACTTCCGTTGTTATTGTGTTGTTTTGTTGTTATTGTGTTGTTTTGTTGTTATTGTGTTGCTGTTGTTGTTATTGTTCTGACAGCGGCACTGTGACCGGACGAAACAGCAGTGCCCGTGCAACATCCACTTTAATGAATTTCTCCTTCAGCTTCACCAACATGTGTTTGTCCTGTATGACGCTCTCTGCCTTATCAGATAATTGTCTACCGCTTGTATCCGACGTTGCACCCCTACGTCTTGATACCCATCTCCCATAACTGTTCTTCCAACGTACACACAACCATCCACATGCTCGATCTTCTTCCCACCCAACCTGGGGTAGAGCTCCATTGTCTAAAGGGAGTCAGTCAGTTCCTATACTGGATTTAGCGGGCGTAATAATATGTAACAGGAAATCTGCTGTGTTGAACGTGGGAAAATGGGGCATCGTTGAACATCAAAGCCTATTGCAGTTTACTCAGCCCGACTCGGCTGTATTGTCAGTAAGCTTGTTTTGAAATGTTATGTTTTGTTAACTATTTGAGCATGCACGGTGGTCCTACCTTCCAAATTGCAATTGTTATTACGGGGTTACTAAACTCAATTTGGCGGCAGCATACCTTAAACATAGCTAATGTAGTCTTAACAACATTATATGAATTAATAAATTAAAAACTAGGGACACATTGCTTCTTTTTAAATCGACTTGTAGATCTTATTTAATTTGCTTTCTGCTATTATGGTCAGATCGTCTGCATATATCATGATCTGAGAACTTCAACACCGTGCTGATCTTCCGTGTGATTAAATCCACCACACTGATAAACAGAAAAGGGAATACGGCATTCACTTGCCTTCAATCGATATTAAGTGAAAACCCCACAAATATCCAAGATCCAACCATAACTCTTTATGGTGTTCTCTCTACATTGCTTCCAACATCCTCACTTCTGTTTCTCGCACACACATCAATGCCGATGTGCCTATAACAACCTTTTTGTCGAGTGAACATATGACAGTATGAGTTGCGCCGTCTACTCTTAGTTGACTCGAATGCATTGTACTTCATTAATAAATGGTACTTTCTTGTAACCGTGAAAGGCACAACTTCTGCGAACCAGTTGAAAGACTCCCAACCGTCAGAGAGTATGTTAGTGGTGACGTCACTGCAGCTCGGTGAAGCTGGAGACGAGCCGGGCGAGGAAAGCAAGCAGTGGAGACGCTCCTTTGAGGCGTTCTGTGAAAAAACCACGTTCCACGGTCTGCGAAACGTCGCAGAGTCGACAAATAATAGCGCTCGCAGGTAGGTAATAGTGTTCGTGCAGTCTGTCTCACTTAACACGGATACAGGTTAATTGTGTAACTAGGTTTTTCACGAGAATAGCAGGTAAATTTAAAAATGTCACAATCTTGTCTAAGGGACTGATTATATTACCGGCAGCATATGAAGACAACACCATTATGAGAGAAAGGATATACAACCTCCGACAAAAAATGCTCTCAACAATCACCAAAATAGTTATTTAAGTAATTATATTTATGGTTATGCGACGTATAATAACAGTTCGAATGTTAAAATAAAACATATTATCCACGCAACCAGGGGTCAAAACTTTAAGGAGACCGGCTTTGGTCTGAATAAAAACAGCGGTCTGTCTAACGCGGCCCCTTACGCATATTTGTGTATGTATGCTGCTGTTATGTATGTATATGTATATATATATATATATATATATATATATATATATAAATAATGCCACGCCATTCGTGGGATTAATCAGATAGATTTATGCGTTTCTTAAAACCTCATCAGCTACGTTCTTTTGTTGCAGGATTATCTGGACTGCAGTCGTGCTAATCACCACGCTGACCTACGTCTACCAATGTCAAAACCAAGTACGACTTTACGTGAGCTGGCCTGTCAGATTGAAGATGACGATGTCACGAGAAGAGCCTGTCGACTTTCCCGCCGTCACCATTTGCAACCAAAACGCATTCAGGTGTCGTATATCGTTGAAGACATGTCGTCGCCGAGTAAAACTTACACTAAACGCAGTGATATATATTTGTTTCATTACAGTAGGGCTATGAAAATACCCATGACATTTTGGTACGTAGTGTTTGTGAATCAATATCTCTTCGAGCGGGAACTTCCGGTGGTGAATTGTTTTGAATTTGGTGTAGCAAACTTGCGAAAATATGAGGATATTTGATCAAGATAAGTGATATTATTGAGTGTATAGCATACATAACGTAATTATAGATATATAATAAGCAATATTTTTTGTTAAACGTTAGCTAGAGGGAGTAATCTAGGGTAGATTAAAAGTAGGCGATTTGCGAGCGATAATTGTGGACGTTAATGTAATCGGAACGTTGTTTACAAAGTGGGTCACTGGCGAAGCTAACGTAACGTGAACGACAATAGAACAGCGTTATTTGAGACAATCGATGTAGTTACATGAGTAATTAAAACCTGAAATAACAACCTCAGTGTATATTTATACACAGGAAACAGTCTTTGTAAAGACTACCTTGTATCTATGCCTAACTTGAATACATTGTCATCGACATCGTAACTAGGTAAGGCACGGTGTGTCACTGTGTGTTGACAAATATAACTAACTATAACCTAAACAATCTCGGGTAAATTGTACACAGAAAAGTCTTTTCAAAGACTATAAAACTATTTTGAACATAAATAAATTCTGATATGGCACCTTGCAAGCGGCAACTCAGGGCAAAACGACACTTAGTTTGCAACGACTGCCAGAGCTGGGTGAATTTTGCGTTGTCTGGCTGTCCAAAATCAATGGCACAGACCAAAGATGACGGATTCACCTTTCGGTGTATGGGGTGTTTGAGGGTGGAATGTCTGATGAAGGAGGTGTGTAAGTTGACGGATATAGTGAAGGAGATGGAGGTGAGACTCAACATAGAAATAGATGGAGCAGAGAGGGATTACGCGGAGAGAGTTGAGAATTCTACAACACAGAAAGAGCAGAGTTGTGACACGGATACTGAAGAAAGGAGATTGAGAGGAGGGAAGGTGACCGGTGTGAAGGAACAAGAAATTGAGAAGACAGAGGGACGGAGGAAAAGAAAACGGGTCAGTGGGGATAGATAAACAGGTAGTCAGAGTGTAGAGAACGAGGAGAGACGCGACAGCGATACAGGTGGTGAAGAGGTAGATACCACAGAGGCAGTTGGTAAGACTGTGAGACAGAAGACTGATGGAAGAAGCAAAAAACAGAAAACATGACAGGCGTGAAGGTGACAGGGGAGAAAGAAGGGAATGGAAGAGAGTGAAGACAGCAAGAGGAAAAGACAACAACCAGACATATGCAAACCGCAGGAGCTATTCCGAGGCAGTGATTGAGGGGGCTAGGAGAAAAGAGAGAGTGTTTATGGGCGATTCAATTCTGAGAAAAACAGACAAGACTATATGCGAGGGGAAGGACGTTGTTGTATGTCTACCGGGGGCTAGGATAGAGCATGTGACCGAAAGGGTAGAGAAGGTATTGGGGCATGGCAAGGGAGGGTCTATACTAGTACAAGTAGGGACAAATAATGCAGACAAGGAGGGAACAACTGGGATAGTAGAGAAGTACAGACATTTAGTGAGGAAGCTAAAGAAGACGAGAGTGGAACAGGTTGTTCTCTCAGGAATTTTGCCAGTGATGGGAGGAAGGGGGGCAACATACAGAAACTGTAAGAAGATGGCGATCAACGCACTAGTTGAGCAGATGTGTGAAGAAAGGGCGTGGGATTCATAGATTTATGGGGGTGCTTTGTTGGGAGAGAAGATATGTACATGAGAGATGGCCTCCATCTAAGTGGAAAGGGAGCAGCAGTATTCTCAGAGAATCTGCTGCGATCTGTTGACAGTGGGACAGGTTGCATCTATTTAAACTAGATTCGCGGGGGGGGGGGGCTCGCAGAGAACCCTGAAACTGGCGGCATAGATAAAGACAGCACACATAATTTAGCAAAGAACAGTCTCGAAAACTGTTCTGAAGCTGGATATAAATGTGTTTGTTTAAATGCAATGAGTATAATAAACAAAAGAAATTAACTAAACATTATGGTAGAAGAAATTGACCCTCATATAATAGGTATAACCGAATCATGGGCAACCACCGTTATATCAGATGCTGAATTGGGTCTGAGAGGATATGTAATGTTTAGGAAAGATAGAATAGGAAGAAGGGGAGGTGGAGTTATTTTATATATTAAAAAATCTATCTAGGCTTATGAAATAAAATTAGACAGAGAAGCAGATTGCGAAGAAGCTGTTTGGTGTAACATAGTTACAGGAAACTCAACGTTAACGGTTGGATTAGTTTATCGAAGTCCACACATAAGCATAGAAGAGAATGAAAAAAATACAAAACGCTATAAGGGAAGTGAGCAAACGGGACTGTGTTATTATAGGGGATTTTAGCCATGGGCATATAGCATGGAAATCTCCACAGAGTACGGGTAGTGAGGACCACATGTTTTTAGTTTTAGTACAAGATAGTTTCCTTTCTCAACATGTGCTAGAAACAACCAGGGGAGAGAATGTGTTAGACATAGTTTTGTCCTCACAGAATGAATTAGTTGACACTGTCAAGATATGTGAGCCACTGGGGAATAGTGATCACAATCAAATACATTTTACCATCAAAGTAAAATCAGAAAGGAATAGTAAAAAGCAGTACAGGAGAAATGTCCACAAAGGAAAATATGAGGACATAAGGAAATATTTAGCAAAGATAGACTGGAATAATACACTGAAGATAAGACAGCAACAGAATGCTGGAATATCTTAAAGAGTCAAATTGAATGCATCATCGTCAAATTTGTTCCCTTAAAAAACACGGGAAACGGTCCAAAAAGAAACACTTATCGAAAGAAGCCATTAGAAAAATTAAGTATAAGCAAATGATGTGGAAGTCATATAGACGTACTGGAAATTACGAAGACTACAACATTTATAAAGAAGCACTAAACCAAGCTACAGCTGAAATTAGGTTGTAATATAAAACATGACAGCAAGAGTTTTTATGCGTATGTTCGAAGCAAACAGAAAGTTCACGATAAGGTCGGTCCTCTAGAAGATAGTGCTGGAAATATAATATCAGAGGGATTCTTAATGGCAGAAGACCTGAATGAGTATTTTAGTTCAGTGTTTACCAGAGAAGACATTAATTCACTGCCAATACCAGAGGCTAAGTTCAAGGGGGCAGAATCAGACTATTTAAGACAGTTAATTGTAACCCCAGAAATGGTAGCTAAGAAAATTAGGGCTATGAAGGATAATAAATCACCTGGAATGGATGGAAATTGTAGAACAAATTAGCATACCGCTTGAAACAGTTTTCAACTTGTCATTAGAAGAGGGAGTGGTTCCTTTAGAATGGAAAGAAGCAAACGTTATACCGTTATTTAAAAAAGTTCGAGAAACAAGTCAAATAATTATAGACCAGTGAGTTTAACACGGTGATTTGTAAATTATTAGAAATACTAATTAAATATCACATGGTGGATTGTCTTGCTAAGCATAACTTGATAAACCCATCTCAACATGGGTTTCTGAAAGCGAGGTCGTGCTTAACAAATATGTTATGTTTTTTGGAAGATATCACTAAGTGGGTAGACGAGGGATCACCAGTAGATATCATCTACTTAGAATTTCAAGAAGCTTTCGACAAAGTGCCACATCAAAGATTACTGCTTAAACTAAAGACCCATGGCATAGGAAATGGTATAACTAACTGGATATAAAAATGGCTGATTAACAGAAGACAACGGGTAGTTGTTGATGGGGAGGCTTCAAACTGGAAATCAGTTATGAGTGGGGTTCCACAGGGATCACTACTGGGACCTATATTATTCTTAATATATATAAACGATTTGGACGATGATATAGCTAGCAAGGTGTTGAAATTTGCAGATGATACGAAAGTGTTTAGAAGGATTAAAAGTGTTGGAGATAGACAGCATTTACAAGATGATCTTGACAGGTTGATCAAATGGTCTGAAAAGTGGCAAATGTTGTTCAATTTTGGGAAATGTAAATGCCTTCACACAGGACATGGGAACTAATATGTAGAATAAACAATGGGGGAACTGTACTATGTACTACTGTAACAGAAAAAGACTTAAGGCTGACAATTAGTGCTGACATGAAGGTTTCAGAGCAGTGTGGAATTGCAGCTTCAAAAGGAAATCAAATCCTTGGATTGATTAGGCGAAATATAGCATATAAAGAAAAATAACTAATAATACCGCTGTACAAAACAATAGTTAGGCCTCATTTAGAATATTGTATACAAGCGTGGAGGCCATACCGCAAGAAGGACATAGATATGCTAGAAAGAGTAAAGAGGAGAGCGACTAAAATTATAACAAAACTGAGGGATCTTAGTTATGAAAAACGCCTCAAAAATTTGGTTTAACAACAATAGAGACCAGGAGATTGAGAGGAGATCAGATAGAAATGTTTAAAATATTGAATGGTTATGAAAATATTGATATAAATATGTTTTTTTCAGTTAAGAAAGATAGAAAGACTAGAGGACATGACGTTACATTAGTAAAGGAGCAGTGTAGATTAGACGTAAGAAAGTTCTCATTTTTCACAAAGGACTGTGAATGAATGGAACAGATTATCTCCTGATTGTGTGGGTGCTAGTAATGTGAATATGTTTCAAAATAAAATCGACACATACCTCAGAAAGGCTGGATATATGTAGATAAAAGGGTTAGACTCTCGATAAGCCAAAGGGCTTCCTTGTCCACCTGCCATCTACAGTTAATTCTCTGGATGGCAATCTTGTTAAATCTTGTTAAATATTGTCAACGTTGAAAACCATTGGCTTCTGCGTTTTTAGACGATAGCCATTCTTTTTGTAGTGTCGCAGTGTGTTGCCATGATATTTGCGTGTTTGTTTTGTTGCATCTGCTATCCGTCGGAGAGCGTTGCGCAACAACCGCTGACCCGCACCGCTGCTTGTCCCACCCCGCACAGTCAATCAATCCTACGAAAATCATACATAAAGGTAGTAGTGCATTGAGTAATATCTTTTCTAGAACATGTATAATTATATGGTGTAAATTATAAATCTGCAATGTCAGAATCGAATCAAGTTTCTGTAATTGCGATGATATTTGGATCTTCTTCAGATTTTTTTATTAACTCGTCTTTTGTTTCTTGGTTTTGACTCTGAGTGGTCTTGCTCTTTTTTGTTTCGTTCTGACAGTACTTGTGTGGACATCATATGTCCTGGAAGAGTTTGTTGTTATTGGACCATGGGGTCTTGGGGAGATTACAATAACCCCTTTGTAGTCCAACATTTCCGATGATGACAATTTTGCATTTCTCATATATTGCGTGTGCTCATTTAGCCGATGTGGCCAATGCGGGACTTGCGTGGTCGTCCATAATGGGGGTTGATGGTTCTGTCGCTGTGGACGCGAAGAAGTGGTTGAAGAGAACTAGGGCAATCAGGCATTCCTGCTTGACGCCGTTGGAGATTGCGATCGGGGCAGAGACGTCTCCGAAGCCCGTCATGTCGTCGTGAAATAGGCGGATGATTTTCAGGAATTTTCTTGGGCAGCCATGATTTGCCAGAATGACCCACAGGGCCTTCCTGTTGACTGTTGTTAGGTTTATGAACATAGTGTATAGTTTCATGTTTTGCTCAATGCGTTTTATTCACAACTCAGACAGGCAGGTTTTCCTCGGAGATGCTGTTAAACAGGCGCTGCAGAACAACGCGAGCCAAAATCTTCCCGTAGATTGAAAAAAGAGTAATGCCTCGGTAGTTTCCGCAGTCGGCTTTACTGCCCTTGTTTTTTAAAGAGCGAAACATATGTGGCGTCATTGAAGTCTGTCGGCATCTCCTCTTCCCAGATGCTGACGTGGTGGAAGGCGTCATGCGCCATTGGTCCGACTGTTTTGTAGATCTCTGCAGGAATCCCGTCCATGCTTGGGGTTTTGCCTTTGTTTGTGCGGCTTGTAGCTTTCTTGATCTCGTCTAAGATGGGAGGCAGGTCACGGTCATCTACGGAGGGTTTCTGCTGGGTCTGTTTATAAGACTGCTGAAGTGTTCTCTCCACCGGTCATTGATATTGCTCTTTTCCTTCAGTTGGGTGGCGATGAGATGTGCGAAAATCAGCAGTTGCCGATTGCCACTTCAGAGGGAGATAGAAATTTGGTGCAGACGTTACTAGATCACGGTGCTCAACTGAATTGTTTTGACGAAATAGGCAGAACGCCAATATGCTTTGCAGCCCGACGTGGTCATGTCAACATATCCAGGGCGTCATCACCTCGATTTTGAAGACCATCACGGTGGTGGCGTGGTTGTGTGTACAAGCAGTCCGTCGCTACAGCAAACTGGCGTCGACGCCACTGACAAGTGTTCTGAGTGCAATGAGATGACAAGAAACAGACGGAAGCATTAGACTCCTTTCTCTAGCACAACTAAGCACCAGGTAAACATTCAAGACATGACTCTTCGGGACTGAGTGCTGACAGTGAGTACGAAGTGTCGGCCATGTATGAGACGGACAGTGAGTATAATGTTGAGCATGTCTATTCGTTTTGCTTCAACCTGCTTACCATCTTTCAGTAACCACCTTTCAGTAACCACCTTTCAGTAACCACACACTCCCTAGCCCCGCAGTTTGCCAGTCAGACAGACCGGTGCAAGCCAAGTTTGCGACTTAGCGAAACAAGTTGGGCGCGAGTCGCATAGTGAGTGTGGTGGACCTAAAAGCTTCCGGGAGAACGAGGAGAGAGAGGTGTTGCACGCAAGACATACGCCTTATGTAGGCAGCGCGGTTCCACTAACTCACTTTTGCCTGCCATAGCACGCACAGGCAATCAATCATATTAAGGTGCTTTATGAACACGCTCGAACCTGTGAACAGTCTACCATCACCCACAAATCATAATATTATAGCGAGGCGTCCCATCAGACGTCGCAGTATGGTATATATATATACATATATATATATATATATATATATATATATGTATATATATATATAAAGGGCACAGAATTACGTAACGTAAATTTAAATGTATATATATATATACGTAAATGTAAATATATATATATATATTTACGTATATATATATATATATATACATTTAAATTTACAGTACGTAATTCTGTGCCCTTTGATAATAGATCAATGGAACGGCTCGTTATGTTTGTTAAAAAAATGCAAACGCTTGCACAATGTATGTTCTAGGGTACAAATTGATGGTACGAATTGTAAGAATC
>CM034541.1:45965726-46030979 GCA_020002185.1 Paraescarpia echinospica
TCCTCCCACCTCACCCATGGCTTTCCTCCTATCACTTAATGTCTGATACTGTATTGTTGTACAGCTCTTTGTGTTCTTCTCACAGTCCTCCCACTTCACCCATGGCTTTCCTCTTATCACTTAATGTCTGATACTGTATTGTTGTACAGCTCTTTGTGTTCTTCTCGCAGTCCTCCCACCTCACCCATGGCTTTCCTCCTATCACTTAATGTCTGATACTGTATTGTTCTACAGCTCTTTGTGTTCATCTCACAGTCCTCCCACTTCACCCATGGCTTTCCTCCTATCACTTAATGTCTGATACTGTATTGTTCTACAGCTCTTTGTGTTCATCTCACAGTCCTCCCACTTCACCCATGGCTTTCCTCCTATTACTTAATGTCTGATACTGTAGTGTTGTACAGCTCTTTGTGTTCTTCTCACAGTCCTTCCACCTCACCCATGGCTTTCCTCCTATTACTTAATGTCTGATACTGTATTGCTGTACAGCTCTTTGTGTTCTTCTCACAGTCCTCCCACCTCACCCATGGCTTTCCTCCTATCACTTAATGTCTGATACTGTATTGTTGTACAGCTCTTTGTGTTCTTCTCGCAGTCCTCCCACCTCACCCATGGCTTTCCTCCTATCACTTAATGTCTGATACTGTATTGTTGTATAGCTCTTTGTGTTCTTCTCACCAGGATCCTCCACCTCCTTGTTTCCTCCTATCACTTAATGTCTGATACTGTATTGTTGTACAGCTATTTGCGTTCTTCTCGCAGTCCTCCCACTTCACCCATGGCTTTCCTCTTATTACTTAATGTCTGATACTGTATTGTTGTACACCTCTTTGTGTTCTTCTCACAGTCCTCCCACCTCACCTATGGCTTTCCTCTTAATGTCTGATACTGTATTGTTGTACTACTCTTTGTATTCTTCTCACAGTCCTCCCACTTAATCCATGGCTTTCCTCTTAATGTCTGATACTGTATTGTTGTACAGCTCTTTGTATTCTTCTCACAGTCCTCCCACTTCACCCATGGCTTTCCTCCTATCACTTAATGTCTGATACTGTATTGTTGTACAGCTATTTGCGTTCTTCTCGCAGTCCTCCCACCTCACCCATGGCTTTCCTATTATCACTTAATGTCTGATACTGTATTGTTGTTCAGCTCTTTGTGTTTTTGTCGCAGTTCTCCTACCTCACCCATGGCTTTCCTCTTATCCTTGTGTCACGATGCTGTATTGTTCTACAGCTCTTTGTGTTCTTCTCACTTGGTCCTCCCCACTTCACCCATGGCTTTCCTCCTATCACTTAATGTCTGATACTGTATTGTTCTACAGTTCTTTGTGTTCTTCTCACAGTCCTCCCACCTCACCCATGGCTTTCCTCCTATCACTTAATGTCTGATACTCTATTGTTGTACAGCACTTTGTGTTCTTCTCACAGTCCGCCCACTTCACCCATGGCGATCCTCCTATCACTTAATGTCTGATACTGTATTGTTGTACAGCTCTTTGTGTTCTTCTCACAGTCCTCCCACCTCACCCGTGGATTTCCTCCTATCACTTAATGTCTGATACTGTATTGTTGTACAGCTCTTTGTGTTCTTCTTACAGTCCTCCCACTTCACCCATGGCTTTCCTCCTATCACTTAATGTCTGATACTGTATTGTTCTACAGTTCTTTGTGTTCTTCTCACAGTCCTCCCACCTCACCCATGGCTTTCCTCCTATCACTTAATGTCTGATACTCTATTGTTGTACAGCACTTTGTGTTCTTCTCACAGTCCGCCCACTTCACCCATGGCGATCCTCCTATCACTTAATGTCTGATACTGTATTGTTGTACAGCTCTTTGTGTTCTTCTCACAGTCCTCCCACCTCACCCGTGGATTTCCTCCTATCACTTAATGTCTGATACTGCTTGTATTGTTGTACAGCTCTTTGTGTTCTTCTCACAGTCCTCCCACTTCTGCCATGGCTTTCCTCCTATCACTTAATGTCTGATGCTGTGTTGTTGTACAGCTCTTTGTGTTCTTCTCATGAGTCCTCCCACCTCACCCATGGCTTTCCCTCCCTATCACTTAATGTCTGATACTGTGTTGTTGTATGGCTCTTTGTGTTCTTCTCATAGTCCTCCCTCCTCACCTTGAAACTTTCCTCCTATCTTAATGTCTGATACTGTATTGTTGTACAACTCTTTGTGTTCTTCTCACAGTCCTCCCACTTCTGGCTTTCCTCCTATCCTTAATGTCTGATGCACATGTTGTTGTACAGCTCTTTGTGTTCTTCTCACAGTCCTCCCACCTCACCCATGGCTTTCCCTCCCTGTGCCAATGTCTGATGCTGTGGTGTTGTACAGCTCTTTGTGTTCTTCTCACAGTCCTCCCACCCCACCCACGGCTTTCCTCCTATTACTTAATGTCTGATACTGTATTGCTGTACAGCTCTTTGTGTTCTTCTCACAGTCCTCCCACCTCACCCATGGCTTTCCTCCTATCACTTAATGTCTGATACTGTATTGTTGTACAGCTCTTTGTGTTCTTCTCACAGTCCTCCCACCTCACCCATGGCTTTCCTCCTATTACTTAATGTCTGATACTGTAGTGTTGTACAGCTCTTTGTGTTCTTCTCACAGTCCTCCCACCCCACCCACGGCTTTCCTCCTATTACTTAATGTCTGATACTGTATTGCTGTACAGCTCTTTGTGTTCTTCTCACAGTCCTCCCACCTCACCCATGGCTTTCCTCCTATCACTTAATGTCTGATACTGTAGTGTTGTTCAACTCATTGTGTTCTTCTCGCAGTCCTCCCACCTCACCCATGGCTTTCCTCCTATCACTTAATGTCTGATACTGTATTGTTGTACAACTCTTTGTGTTCTTTTCACAGTCCTCCCACCTCACCCATGGCTTTCCTCCTATCACTTAATGTCTGATACTGTATTGTTGTACAGCTCTTTGTGTTCTTCTCGCAGTCCTCCCACCTCACCCATGGCTTTCCTCCTATCACTTAATGTCTGATACTGTATTGTTGTACAGCTCTTTGTGTTCTTCTCACAGTCCTCCCACTTCACCCATGGCTTTCCTCCTATCACTTAATGTCTGATACTGTATTGTTGTACAGCTCTTTGTGTTCTTCTCGCAGTCCTCCCACCTCACCCATGGCTTTCCTCCTATCACTTAATGTCTGATACTGTATTGTTGTACAGCTCTTTGTGTTCTTCTCACAGTCCTCCCACTTCACCCATGGCTTTCCTCCTATCACTTAATGTCTGACACTGTAGTGTTGTACAGCTCTTTGTGTTCATCTCACAGTCCTCCCACCTCACCCATGGCTTTCCTCCTATCACTTAATGTCTGATACTGTATTGTTCTACAACTCTTTGTGTTCTTCTCGCAGTCCTCCCACTTCACCCATGGCTTTCCTCCTATCACTTAATGTCTGATACTGTATTGTTGTACAGCTCTTTGTGTTCTTCTCACAGTCCTCCCACCTCACCCATGGCTTTCCTCCTGTCACTTAATGTCTGATACTGTATTGTTGTATAGCTCTTTGTGTTCTTCTCGCAGTCCTCCCACTTTACCCATGGCTTTCCTCCTATCACTTAATGTCTGATACTGTATTGTTGTACAGCTCTTTGTGTTCTTCTCACAGTCCTCCCACCTCACCCATGGCTTTCCTCCTATCACTTAATGTCTGATACTGTACTGTTCTACAACTCTTTGTGTTCATCTCACAGTCCTCCCACCTCACCCATGGCTTTCCTCCTATCACTTAATGTCTGATACTGTACTGTTCTACAACTCTTTGTGTTCTTCTCACAGTCCTCCCACTTCACCCATGGCTTTCCTCCTATTACTTAATGTCTGATACTGTATTGCTGTACAGCTCTTTGTGTTCTTCTCACATTCCTCCCACCTCACCCATGGCTTTCCTCCTATCACTTAATGTCTGATACTGTATTGTTGTACAGCTCTTTGTGTTCTTCTCGCAGTCCTCCCACCTCACCCATGGCTTTCCTCCTATCACTTAATGTCTGATACTGTATTGTTGTACAGCTCTTTGTGTTCTTCTCGCAGTCCTCCCACTTCACCCATGGCTTTCCTCCTATCACTTAATGTCTGATACTGTATTGTTGTACAACTCTTTGTGTTCTTCTCGCAGTCCTCCCACTTCACCCATGGCTTTCCTCCTATCACTTAATGTCTGATACTGTATTGTTGTACAGCTCTTTGTGTTCTTCTCGCAGTCCTCCCACTTCACCCATGGCTTTCTTCCTATCACTTAATGTCTGATACTCTATTGTTGTATAGCTCTTTGTGTTCTTCTCGCAGTCCTCCCACCTCACCCATGGCTTTCCTCCTATCACTTAATGTCTGATACTGTAGTGTTGTACAGTTGTTTGTGTTCTTCTCGCAGTCCTCCCACCTCACCCATGGCTTTCCTCCTATCACTTAATGTCTGATACTGTATTGTTGTACCACTCTTTGTGTTCTTCTCGCAGTCCACCCACCTCACCCATGGCTTTCCTGTTATCACTTAATGCCTGATACTGTATTGTTGTACAGCTCTTTGTGTTCTTCTCACAGTCCTCCCAACTCACCCATGGCTTTCCTATCCTCCGTCCTTTAAGTTTTCGGCCACGTCTGCTCGCTTCGCTAGTGTGCCTGCAGCCGTTCTTAGCACGTGGACTGCCTTCATCACCTGGACACATACAATCTTCACATCAGGCTGCAGTGCACCACAATCTCATTAGTCACTCTTTCTTGTTTGTGCACCCTACTTTTTATTGAGATTGTCCAATGCCAGATTTTTTCCCACACTTCCGTTGTTATTGTGTTGTTTTGTTGTTATTGTGTTGTTTTGTTGTTATTGTGTTGCTGTTGTTGTCATTGTTCTGACAGCGGCACTGTGACCGGACGAAACAGCAGTGCCCGTGCAACATCCACTTTAATGAATTTCTCCTTCAGCTTCACCAACATGTGTTTGTCCTGTATGACGCTCTCTGCCTTATCAGATAATTGTCTACCGCTTGTATCCGACGTTGCACCCCTACGTCTTGATACCCATCTCCCATAACTGTTCTTCCAACGTACACACAACCATCCACATGCTCGATCTTCTTCCCACCCAACCTGGGGTAGAGCTCCATTGTCTAAAGGGAGTCAGTCAGTTCCTATACTGGATTTAGCGGGCGTAATAATATGTAACAGGAAATCTGCTGTGTTGAACGTGGGAAAATGGGGCATCGTTGAACATCAAAGCCTATTGCAGTTTACTCAGCCCGACTCGGCTGTATTGTCAGTAAGCTTGTTTTGAAATGTTATGTTTTGTTAACTATTTGAGCATGCACGGTGGTCCTACCTTCCAAATTGCAATTGTTATTACGGGGTTACTAAACTCAATTTGGCGGCAGCATACCATAAACATAGCTAATGTAGTCTTAACAACATTATATGAATTAATAAATTAAAAACTAGGGACACATTGCTTCTTTTTAAATCGACTTGTAGATCTTATTTAATTTGCTTTCTGCTATTATGGTCAGATCGTCTGCATATATCATGATCTGAGAACTTCAACACCGTGCTGATCTTCCGTGTGATTAAATCCACCACACTGATAAACAGAAAAGGGAATACGGCATTCACTTGCCTTCAATCGATATTAAGTGAAAACCCCACAAATATCCAAGATCCAACCATAACTCTTTATGGTGTTCTCTCTACATTGCTTCCAACATCCTCACTTCTGTTTCTCGCACACACATCAATGCCGATGTGCCTATAACAACCTTTTTGTCGAGTGAACATATGACAGTATGAGTTGCGCCGTCTACTCTTAGTTGACTCGAATGCATTGTACTTCATTAATAAATTGTACTTTCTTGTAACCGTGAAAGGCACAACTTCTGCGAACCAGTTGAAAGACTCCCAACCGTCAGAGAGTATGTTAGTGGTGACGTCACTGCAGCTCGGTGAAGCTGGAGACAAGCCGGGCGAGGAAAGCAAGCAGTGGAGACGCTCCTTTGAGGCGTTCTGTGAAAAAACCACGTTCCACGGTCTGCGAAACGTCGCAGAGTCGACAAATAATAGCGCTCGCAGGTAGGTAATAGTGTTCGTGCAGTCTGTCTCACTTAACACGGATACAGGTTAATTGTGTAACTAGGTTTTTCACGAGAATAGCAGGTAAATTTAAAAATGTCACAATCTTGTCTAAGGGACTGATTATATTACCGGCAGCATATGAAGACAACACCATTATGAGAGAAAGGATATACAACCTCCGACAAAAAATGCTCTCAACAATCACCAAAATAGTTATTTAAGTAATTATATTTATGGTTATGCGACGTATAATAACAGTTCGAATGTTAAAATAAAACATATTATCCACGCAACCAGGGGTCAAAACTTTAAGGAGACCGGCTTTGGTCTGAATAAAAACAGCGGTCTGTCTAACGCGGCCCCTTACGCATATTTGTGTATGTATGCTGCTGTTATGTATGTATATGTATATATATATATATATATATATATATATATATATAAATAATGCCACGCCATTCGTGGGATTAATCAGATAGATTTATGCGTTTCTTAAAACCTCATCAGCTACGTTCTTTTGTTGCAGGATTATCTGGACTGCAGTCGTGCTAATCACCACGCTGACCTACGTCTACCAATGTCAAAACCAAGTACGACTTTACGTGAGCTGGCCTGTCAGATTGAAGATGACGATGTCACGAGAAGAGCCTGTCGACTTTCCCGCCGTCACCATTTGCAACCAAAACGCATTCAGGTGTCGTATATCGTTGAAGACATGTCGTCGCCGAGTAAAACTTACACTAAACGCAGTGATATATATTTGTTTCATTACAGTAGGGCTATGAAAATACCCATGACATTTTGGTACGTAGTGTTTGTGAATCAATATCTCTTCGAGCGGGAACTTCCGGTGGTGAATTGTTTTGAATTTGGTGTAGCAAACTTGCGAAAATATGAGGATATTTGATCAAGATAAGTGATATTATTGAGTGTATAGCATACATAACGTAATTATAGATATATAATAAGCAATATTTTTTGTTAAACGTTAGCTAGAGGGAGTAATCTAGGGTAGATTAAAAGTAGGCGATTTGCGAGCGATAATTGTGGACGTTAATGTAATCGGAACGTTGTTTACAAAGTGGGTCACTGGCGAAGCTAACGTAACGTGAACGACAATAGAACAGCGTTATTTGAGACAATCGATGTAGTTACATGAGTAATTAAAACCTGAAATAACAACCTCAGTGTATATTAGTACACAGGAAACAGTCTTTGTAAAGACTACCTTGTATCTAAGCCTAACTTGAATACATTGTCATCGACATCGTAACTAGGTAAGGCACGGTGTGTCACTGTGTGTTGACAAATATAACTAACTATAACCTAAACAATCTCGGGTAAATTGTACACAGAAAAGTCTTTTCAAAGACTATAAAACTATTTTGAACATAAATAAATTCTGATATGGCAAGCGGCAACTCAGGGCAAAACGACACTTAGTTTGCAACGACTGCCAGAGCTGGGTGAATGTTGCGTTGTCTGGCTGTCCAAAATCAATGGCACAGACCAAAGATGACGGATTCACCTTTCGGTGTATGGGGTGTTTGAGGGTGGAATGTCTGATGAAGGAGGTGTGTAAGTTGACGGATATAGTGAAGGAGATGGAGGTGAGACTCAACATAGAAATAGATGGAGCAGAGAGGGATTACGCGGAGAGAGTTGAGAATTCTACAACACAGAAAGAGCAGAGTTGTGACACGGATACTGAAGAAAGGAGATTGAGAGGAGGGAAGGTGACCGGTGTGAAGGAACAAGAAATTGAGAAGACAGAGGGACGGAGGAAAAGAAAACGGGTCAGTGGGGATAGATAAACAGGTAGTCAGAGTGTAGAGATCGAGGAGAGACGCGACAGCGATACAGGTGGTGAAGAGGTAGATACCACAGAGGCAGTTGGTAAGACTGTGAGACAGAAGACTGATGGAAGAAGCAAAAAACAGAAAACATGACAGGCGTGAAGGTGACAGGGGAGAAAGAAGGGAATGGAAGAGAGTGAAGACAGCAAGAGGAAAAGACAACAACCAGACATATGCAAACCGCAGGAGCTATTCCGAGGCAGTGATTGACTGGGCTAGGAGAAAAGAGAGAGTGTTTATGGGCGATTCAATTCTGAGAAAAACAGACAAGACTATATGCGAGGGGAAGGACGTTGTTGTATGTCTACCGGGGGCTAGGATAGAGCATGTGACCGAAAGGGTAGAGAAGGTATTGGGGCATGGCAAGGGAGGGTCTATACTAGTACAAGTAGGGACAAATAATGCAGACAAGGAGGGAACAACTGGGATAGTAGAGAAGTACAGACATTTAGTGAGGAAGCTAAAGAAGACGAGAGTGGAACAGGTTGTTCTCTCAGGAATTTTGCCAGTGATGGGAGGAAGGGGGGCAACATACAGAAACTGTAAGAAGATGGCGATCAACGCACTAGTTGAGCAGATGTGTGAAGAAAGGGCGTGGGATTCATAGATTTATGGGGGTGCTTTGTTGGGAGAGAAGATATGTACATGAGAGATGGCCTCCATCTAAGTGGAAAGGGAGCAGCAGTATTCTCAGAGAATCTGCTGCGATCTGTTGACAGTGGGACAGGTTGCATCTATTTAAACTAGATTCGCGGGGGGGGGGCTCGCAGAGAACCCTGAAACTGGCGGCATAGATAAAGACAGCACACATAATTTAGCAAAGAACAGTCTCGAAAACTGTTCTGAAGCTGGATATAAATGTGTTTGTTTAAGTGCAAGGAGTATAATAAACAAAAGAAATTAACTAAACATTATGGTAGAAGAAATTGACCCTCATATAATAGGTATAACCGAATCATGGGCAACCACCGTTATATCAGATGCTGAATTGGGTCTGAGAGGATATGTAATGTTTAGGAAAGATAGAATAGGAAGAAGGGGAGGTGGAGTTATTTTATATATTAAAAAATCTATCTAGGCTTATGAAATAAAATTAGACAGAGAAGCAGATTGCGAAGAAGCTGTTTGGTGTAACATAGTTACAGGAAACTCAACGTTAACGGTTGGATTAGTTTATCGAAGTCCACACATAAGCATAGAAGAGAATGAAAAAAATACAAAACGCTATAAGGGAAGTGAGCAAACGGGACTGTGTTATTATAGGGGATTTTAGCCATGGGCATATAACATGGAAATCTCCACAGAGTACGGGTAGTGAGGACCACATGTTTTTAGTTTTAGTACAAGATAGTTTCTTTTCTCAACATGTGCTAGAAACAACCAGGTGAGAGAATGTGTTAGACATAGTTTTGTCCTCACAGAATGAATTAGTTGACACTGTCAAGATATGTGAGCCACTGGGGAATAGTGATCACAATCAAATACATTTTACCATCAAAGTAAAATCAGAAAGGAATAGTAAAAAGCAGTACAGGAGAAATGTCCACAAAGGAAAATATAAGGACATAAGGAAATATTTAGCAAAGATAGACTGGAATAATACACTGAAGATAAGACAGCAACAGAATGCTGGAATATCTTAAAGAGTCAAATTGAATGCATCATCGTCAAATTTGTTCCCTTAAAAAACACGGGAAACGGTCCAAAAAGAAACACTTATCGAAAGAAGCCATTAGAAAAATTAAGTATAAGCAAATGATGTGGAAGTCATATAGACGTACTGGAAATTACGAAGACTACAACATTTATAAAGAAGCACTAAACCAAGCTACAGCTGAAATTAGGTTGTAATATAAAACATGACAGCAAGAGTTTTTATGCGTATGTTCGAAGCAACCAGAAAGTTCACGATAAGGTCGGTCCTCTAGAAGATAGTGCTGGAAATATAATATCAGAGGGATTCTTAATGGCAGAAGACCTGAATGAGTATTTTAGTTCAGTGTTTACCAGAGAAGACATTAATTCACTGCCAATACCAGAGGCTAAGTTCAAGGGGGCAGAATCAGACTATTTAAGACAGTTAATTGTAACCCCAGAAATGGTAGCTAAGAAAATTAGGGCTATGAAGGATAATAAATCACCTGGAATGGATGGAAATTGTAGAAGAAATTAGCATACCGCTTGAAACAGTTTTCAACTTGTCATTAGAAGAGGGAGTGGTTCCTTTAGAATGGAAAGAAGCAAACGTTATACCGTTATTTAAAAAAGTTCGAGAAACAAGTCAAATAATTATAGACCAGTGAGTTTATCACGGTGATTTGTAAATTATTAGAAATACTAATTAAATATCACATGGTGGATTTTCTTGCTAAGCATAACTTGATAAACCCATCTCAACATGGGTTTCTGAAAGCGAGGTCGTGCTTAACAAATATGTTATGTTTTTTGGAAGATATCACTAAGTGGGTAGACGAGGGATCACCAGTAGATATCATCTACTTAGAATTTCAAAAAGCTTTCGACAAAGTGCCACATCAAAGATTACTGCTTAAACTAAAGGCCCATGGCATAGGAAATGGTATAACTAACTGGATATAAAAATGGCTGATTAACAGAAGACAACGGGTAGTTGTTGATGGGGAGGCTTCAAACTGGAAATCAGTTATGAGTGGGGTTCCACAGGGATCACTACTGGGACCTATATTATTCTTAATATATATAAACGATTTGGACGATGATATAGCTAGCAAGGTGTTGAAATTTGCAGATGATACGAAAGTGTTTAGAAGGATTAAAAGTGTTGGAGATAGACAGCATTTACAAGATGATCTTGACAGGTTGATCAAATGGTCTGAAAAGTGGCAAATGTTGTTCAATTTTGGGAAATGTAAATGCCTTCACACAGGACATGGGAACGAATATGTAGAATAAACAATGGGGGAACTGTACTATGTACTACTGTAACAGAAAAAGACTTAAGGCTGACAATTAGTGCTGACATGAAGGTTTCAGAGCAGTGTGGAATTGCAGCTTCAAAAGGAAATCAAATCCTTGGATTGATTAGGCGAAATATAGCATATAAAGAAAAATAACTAATAATACCGCTGTACAAAACAATAGTTAGGCCTCATTTAGAATATTGTATACAAGCGTGGAGGCCATACCGCAAGAAGAGCATAGATATGCTAGAAAGAGTAAAGAGGAGAGCGACTAAAATTATAACAAAACTGAGGGATCTTAGTTATGAAAAACGCCTCAAAAATTTGGTTTAACAACAATAGAGACCAGGAGATTGAGAGGAGATCAGATAGAAATGTTTAAAATATTGAATGGTTATGAAAATATTGATATAAATATGTTTTTTTCAGTTAAGAAAGATAGAAAGACTAGAGGACATGACGTTACATTAGTAAAGGAGCAGTGTAGATTAGACGTAAGAAAGTTCTCATTTTTCACAAAGGACTGTGAATGAATGGAACAGATTATCTCCTGATTGTGTGGGTGCTAGTAATGTGAATATGTTTAAAAATAAAATCGACACATACCTCAGAAAGGCTGGATATATGTAGATAAAAGGGTTAGACTCTCGATAAGCCAAAGGGCTTCCTTGTCCACCTGCCATCTACAGTTAATTCTCTGGATGGCAATCTTGTTAAATCTTGTTAAATATTGTCAACGTTGAAAACCATTGGCTTCTGCGTTTTTAGACGATAGCCATTCTTTTTGTAGTGTCGCAGTGTGTTGCCATGATATTTGCGTGTTTGTTTTGTTGCATCTGCTATCCGTCGGAGAGCGTTGCGCAACAACCGCTGACCCGCACCGCTGCTTGTCCCACCCCGCACAGTCAATCAATCCTACGAAAATCATACATAAAGGTAGTAGTGCATTGAGTAATATCTTTTCTAGAACATGTATAATTATATGGTGTAAATTATAAATCTGCAATGTCAGAATCGAATCAAGTTTCTGTAATTGCGATGATATTTGGATCTTCTTCAGATTTTTTTATTAACTCGTCTTTTGTTTCTTGGTTTTGACTCTGAGTGGTCTTGCTCTTTTTTGTTTCGTTCTGACAGTACTTGTGTGGACATCATATGTCCTGGAAGAGTTTGTTGTTATTGGACCATGGGGTCTTGGGGAGATTACAATAACCCCTTTGTAGTCCAACATTTCCGATGATGACAATTTTGCATTTCTCATATATTGCGTGTGCTCATTTAGCCGATGTGGCCAATGCGGGACTTGCGTGGTCGTCCATAATGGGGGTTGATGGTTCTGTCGCTGTGGACGCGAAGAAGTGGTTGAAGAGAACTAGGGCAATCAGGCATTCCTGCTTGACGCCGTTGGAGATTGCGATCGGGGCAGAGACGTCTCCGAAGCCCGTCATGTCGTCGTGAAATAGGCGGATGATTTTCAGGAATTTTCTTGGGCAGCCATGATTTGCCAGAATGACCCACAGGGCCTTCCTGTTGACTGTTGTTAGGTTTATGAACATAGTGTATAGTTTCATGTTTTGCTCAATGCGTTTTATTCACAACTCAGACAGGCAGGTTTTCCTCGGAGATGCTGTTAAACAGGCGCTGCAGAACAACGCGAGCCAAAATCTTCCCGTAGATTGAGAAAAGAGTAATGCCTCGGTAGTTTCCGCAGTCGGCTTTACTGCCCTTGTTTTTTAAAGAGCGAAACATATGTGGCGTCATTGAAGTCTGTCGGCATCTCCTCTTCCCAGATGCTGACGTGGTGGAAGGCGTCATGCGCCATTGGTCCGACTGTTTTGTAGATCTCTGCAGGAATCCCGTCCATGCTTGGGGTTTTGCCTTTGTTTGTGCGGCTTGTAGCTTTCTTGATCTCGTCTAAGATGGGAGGCAGGTCACGGTCATCTACGGAGGGTTTCTGCTGGGTCTGTTTATAAGACTGCTGAAGTGTTCTCTCCACTGGTCATTGATATTGCTCTTTTCCTTCAGTTGGGTGGCGATGAGATGTGCGAAAATCAGCAGTTGCCGATTGCCACTTCAGAGGGAGATAGAAATTTGGTGCAGACGTTACTAGATCACGGTGCTCAACTGAATTGTTTTGACGAAATAGGCAGAACGCCAATATGCTTTGCAGCCCGACGTGGTCATGTCAACATATCCACGGCGTCATCACCTCGATTTTGAAGACCATCACGGTGGTGGCGTGGTTGTGTGTACAAGCAGTCCGTCGCTACAGCAAACTGGCGTCGACGCCACTGACAAGTGTTCTGAGTGCAATGAGATGACAAGAAACAGACGGAAGCATTAGACTCCTTTCTCTAGCACAACTAAGCACCAGGTAAACATTCAAGACATGACTCTTCGGGACTGAGTGCTGACAGTGAGTACGAAGTGTCGGCCATGTATGAGACGGACAGTGAGTATAATGTTGAGCATGTCTATTCGTTTTGCTTCAACCTGCTTACCATCTTTCAGTAACCACCTTTCAGTAACCACCTTTCAGTAACCACACACTCCCTAGCCCCGCAGTTTGCCAGTCAGACAGACCGGTGCAAGCCAAGTTTGCGACTTAGCGAAACAAGTTGGGCGCGAGTCGCATAGTGAGTGTGGTGGACCTAAAAGCTTCCGGGAGAACGAGGAGAGAGAGGTGTTGCACGCAAGACATACGCCTTATGTAGGCAGCGCGGTTCCACTAACTCACTTTTGCCTGCCATAGCACGCACAGGCAATCAATCATATTAAGGTGCTTTATGAACACGCTCGAACCTGTGAACAGTCTACCATCACCCACAAATCATAATATTATAGCGAGGCGTCCCATCAGACGTCGCAGTATGGTATATATATATACATATATATATATATATATATGTATATATATATATAAAGGGCACAGAATTACGTAACGTAAATTTAAATGTATATATATATATACGTAAATATAAATATATATATATATATTTACGTATATATATATATATATATACATTTAAATTTACAGTACGTAATTCTGTGCCCTTTGATAATAGATCAATGGAACGGCTCGTTATGTTTGTTAAAAAAATGCAAACGCTTGCACAATGTATGTTCTAGGGTACAAATTGATGGTACGAATTGTAAGAATCAAACTCCATGTTGAAATCCAGTCCAGGAGAAAGTTAAATAAATATTAAGAGTCAACTGAGACACACATATATTATTATAGATCAACTGACTCCATTGTGACATACGAACAGAAGCTTCAAATTGAAGACACTAATTAGGTGCGGTTAGTAAGTGCTATAAAAAGGAGGATGGTGGAATTACGATGCCAAATCGATGTTATAATAGACACACACGCAATGGACAGAGTCACTAAGAATAAACAAGGTGGATGTGGCTATGAGAAAAGAACGGTGAAAAGACACGGTGATGTCACATCAAAGATAAAGCAACCATGGGGAGTAAAATTGTTGAATAAATAGGAGATGAACACTTGTTATTGATGTTGGTTGTGATAATCACGCCACGCAGGAAATAATGGAAAACAAGAAAGATAGACAATACATACATCAGCTATTCACAAAACATGGCAGAGTACCTCGACAATTAGTGCAAATCGTTGTCATTTTATTGATGTCGTAAATTGCGTATTTGAAAGAAGCACATACATTGTTTATGTGGTGAATCAGCATACCATACGGTATTTGTCGTACCAAAAATGATAGTTATAATTGAGTCTCACTCGCTGGACCATTGTCGACACTTGTTTCAGACTAGAGGCTGCGCAAGAAAACGGCTCGTATCTTTGGTTGGAAGACATGTACAGTCGGACAGACATATCCACGTTCAACTACACGAAGTGGGGCGTCGGCAACCTGTCAATGAGTGATGTCTACCGTCAGCACGCACACCTCAAGGAAGACATGATTGCGTCGTACGATGGTTTTATTTAGTTTGTTGATGTTGTTGTATAATATGTAAACAGATAATAACACTTTCAGCATTATGTTACTTGTAGTAATGTGGTATGACGCAATAAATAATAAAACGACTTCTTCGGTCCGTATATCCCCGGAAACCAGAGCTCAATGGCGAAACAAAACAAAATATATTCTCAACGACTCTCTATTGATCATAAAATTGACATGCTACAAAACTAAACAGCTAAAATGCTTAAATGTATTAAAATACAATGTTATTAAGTGGATGACAGGTTACATTAATCAACATCACCACATTGTACATATGAAGATATAGTTGTATCTATATTATGATAGTTGTGTCTTTGTTTCCCTATCACCTCCATATGTGTAAACACTATTACTGTTCCGTTAGTTGTCGGTGGAAGGGGAAGCCATGCAGTCACGAAGACTTCCAGTTGACCGTAACTGATGCTGGGGTGTGTTATACGTTCAATGCCAAGATCAGCGCCAACTCTATGATCAAAACAACGGGTAAATACTACGTTCTGAAGCATCTAAATAAGGAATCAGAGTAACTCTGCGATAAGCCATATTTAAATTGAACGGGTAGCGTCATCTGTTGCTCTGGTTTGATACGCTGTGTTTGGGTGACAATACCCATTTCGGTGGCAACAATCAAAAAACACCCACAAGTGTGTTTTACATTCAGCATGTGAAGTGATATGACATGACACTATAGTGCACGTGGATTGTAACCATTGTCACATGAATTATCAGAAAATAAAGCATAATAAAGCTATTTCACGGCAACGTATGGCGCTACCAGAGTGGCTTGATTTCTTATTCAAATGCGTTGGTTCAACTGGTTGGGTGGGTAATGGACTCATTCTGGATGGCAATGCATTATGTTCGGTAGTTTTGACATTGCGGCTAATCCGTCCATGGATTAGGTCGGCTTATATCTACGTCCCCATGAAGGACACGTGATATACAGTTTGACAAAGTCACTCCATGAGGCCTTTATACGAACAATCAAATTACGATTTTTGCTAAATTACATAAACCGCCCTCGACTGATCAGTGGATTTGTTTAATTAAGTAGCTTGGAACAATAGTGCAAATGCCGGGATACACTGGCACATTTCGCCCGACCAGACCTGACCAGATCCGACCAGTCCAAACGTATATTATATACACTACACCGACTGACACCGACTGAGTCATACTTGAAGCCAGTGTGATATCATCAACTTGAAAACTTTCGAATACGTCGGGGCTAGTCGGTGTCAGAGTGATATGTTCGAAAGTTTTACTGTTTACGTGATTACGACGTCAGTCGGTGTAATGTATGCACTGCAATCTGGGTGAGTTTCGTTTGGTCTCGTCTCGTATCGTCGGGTATTAAAATAGGTGTAACGTCGCTAACAACCGTTTAAAGCTACGTATTCGTCGTCAAATGCACGCGGCCCCTGAAAGTTACTACAGTTGGTGTGGCACAAGAACTGTATGTTTATAAATATAAAAAGGTTACTATAAATTCAAATGTGAAATGCAGAGACCCGTCACCCCGTCATTTGGACGGGCTGAGTCGGCCGAGAGCGGGTAAGAATTTTGACTGACGGGTACAAACCCGTCAACTATGTAATGACCCGAACTAGCCCTTTATATAAGAGGGGCTGTGTGACAGGCGTCGCACACGCGGAGCCTTTCTTTGACGTTGGCACAGCCTTCACAGGGCAGTTCCTGTATATACTGAACGCACCCGTGGCGTGTGTATGGTTTGTCGCAATATTCAGATATATACTGTTTTAATGCAACAGCGCAGATTCATTATTAATTACAGCTGTTATTAAAAAACTGGCATTACAAAGACTTGTGTCGGCACTGTTGTGGGAAAGTTTCCGGCGTTTGAACTGTCAAATAACAAACCGCCGACCTATTTCACACCTTGTTAACGTTGCGTTAACTTCGCCCGCTAAAACTGTTTTATAACACTGATCAAATTACGACGGCATCGTTTTAGAAGAGTTTACGGACGATTTCCTTATTTAGCGTTCGCGTGCTGGCCCGTTATTCTCCGTATGCAAATACGAGTAATTGGAAGCTTTCTGTTTTTGGCGCCTATATATACTGAACGCACGTGCTTCGATATTTCCCTAGATGGGTCCGGTTAATTGAAAGCACGTAAGACTATCAATTGAAACAACAATGTAGCACTGTTATCATCTCCATGCCACCGCCGTCGAAAAAATGTCGAAATTACTTTACGCGTTTTTTCGAATCAAAACCAGCGAAAATTACGTTGACTGCCATCGTTCACCGGGAAGACGATGGTGTGGACCGAGAGGAGACTGCGCCATTGTCGTCGGTGATAGCTCTGTCCGTATCGTCGCGTTCGTCGTCGTCGTCATCTCTGCCCGTGTCGTCGCGTTCGGCGGCGTCATCTCTGCCAGTGTCGTCCGTCGCGTTCGTCATCATCTCTGCCCGTGTCGTCGCATTCGTCGTCGCCGTCTCTGCCCGTGTCGTCGCATTCGTTGTAATCTCTGTCATTTTTGTCGCGTTAATTATCATATCTGGCCTTGTCGTCGCGTTCGTCGTCATCTCTGCCCGTGTTGTCGCGTTCGTCGTCATCTCTGCCCGTGTCGTTGCTTTCGTTGTCATATCTGCCCTTGTCGTCGCGTTTGTCTTCTTCATCTCTGCCCGTGTCGTCGCGTTCGTCGTTATATCTGCCCGTGTCGTCCCGTTCGTGGTCATCTCTGCCCGTGTCGTCGCGTTCGTCGTCGTCATCTCTGCCCGTGTCGTCGCATTAGTTGTCATCTCTGCCCGTGTCGTCGAGTTCGTCTTCATATCTGCCCGTGTCGTCGCGTTAGTTGTAATCTCTGCCCGTGTCGTCGCGTTCGTCGTCATATCGGCCCGTGTCGTCGCGTTCGGCGTCGTTAGCATATGGCCAATCCATAATTGATTTTTTTTACTCGAACCTGCTTAGCTCTTTCTTATGTTGCTGATTTTGTTTGTCATGTTGCAGGCTCTTAAAATGTTATTCTACTGATGACGCAGTGTTGTTATTAATATGGTCACTATATATATATATATATATATACATATATATATATATATACATATATATATATATGTATATATATATATTTGTGTATGTATATGTGTATATGTATATATATATATATATATATATATATGTATAGAGCCGGATAACAGCCGCTCTTTGTATGCGATATCTCGCGGCTGCTACTCTGCGCTATCGCTCAAAGGTAACCACACCGTGCTTTACTCGCTGGCCACATTCCCATCGCATTAACCACGAAGACACTAACACAACTGTAAAGCTTTCTACTCAGTTCAATTATGTGTCATGGACAGTTACACTTTAGAATCAACCGCTGTTTTGCAGGAGTCGAACACGGACTGCAACTGGTGGTGAACGTAGAACAGTACAAGTACATGAAGGGTCCACACAATGCGGTCGGGTTGCAGGTTCTTCTGCACCACCAATATGATGTACCACTGGTGCAGGACTTTGGCGATAACGTCCCAGCAGGAATGCACACTTTTGTTGCTGTAAGCGTCTCGAACGTAAGTTGCTTTTGTTGTGGGTTCTATGGAGATAATTTGTGCAGAACATTTGTGTTGAAAGGTTACATAACAAATTGCTTAGAAAGATTTAACAAAATAAACATACACAAAATTCAATCATGCGCATACATTGCTAGATTTAGTTGGTTTTCGAAGTCATAGGAATCATGTGTTGAATTTCAACATTCTAGAAGACCAACCTGCCGCCTCCACACGGAGATTGTGTGAAACGTCAAAAGCTGCGATACTACGATCGTTACTCGCAGGCGGCCTGCTACAGGGAATGCATCACTGACTTCGTTGTATCAACTTGTGGCTGCAGAGATTACTATATGCCGCCGTTCAATACAAGTTAGCAACACTCATTGTTATTTAACTGTTATTCATTATTATTCAACAAGATTACTGTTGCATCAATATTCACCCATGATTGTCACATTGCTTGTGTACAATACGTTATTTACTTTCTTAAATAAAGTTGTTTTCACAACCAATAATCTCATGATGTTGCCTATAATTTAAGAATGTTAGTATTCTGGCGGACAAGATCAGATTGAATACATTTCCGAGCAGTCGTTATTATGTATACAGTACATCTGCACACGACAGTTAGCTATGTATTCATAACAATTACAATAAATTGTACGACACTAAAACCAGCAGAGATATTCGATATGTTCATATGTGCATGGTGCAATGACCATTACAACTACCTATCTGCCGCACTACTGATTACAGATGACCCACCCGTGTGCAACGTCTCCCAATATACAAGCTGCCTGCTGTCAGCGAGAGGTAAACGGAATTTGTGATCGATTTTGTGATAGAGCAAATAGTCAGATGGCAAGTGAATAAACGTTCTAGTTAGTAACAAAAAATCTTGATTCTGAGTCTAAGAAAATAACCGGTTACAGCACGTGTACGGCCGAATACAGAGCTCTCATGGGATGCATGCCTAAATTACGGAACATACACGCAAGCACGCATGCACGCACGCACGCACACATACAACTAGAGTTGTTTCAAATGTTAGCATGAATGCTTGTGTTTTATTGTTACAATACAATATGGTACATGACCATATATTAATTATAAATAATGTCTTATATATCCAAATTTAAGGCGGCGTTGTCATTTCAGAATCATTCTACAAAAACGTGTCTGCGACGTGCGCGTGCCCGAAAGCGTGCGACATCGTGCTTTACAAAGCGACCACGAGTTATGGGACCGCCAATGAGAACAGCAATAACCGATTCGATGTGTTTGAGGAATTCCTTACGAAAGTGGGGAAGCATCTGAACGAATCACTCGACACCAGGGAGTACATTTTGCCAGACAGACGGGAAGCCAACATACAGGAGGTTGAACGAGTCCTCAGTGAACTACCACCAGATGATGAAAAGATACTGAAAGATTACGTATATCCCATCTTTCCTATTTTTAGAGCCAAACGCCGAAATGATGTTGAATTCAATGATTGGATGCAACATATTGAGAAGTTGGGATTTCTAAATATGAAGAAAGTTTTAGAGAATGATTTTATTGCCGGTTGGAAAGACATGAATTTGTATAACTATATTATGTCTGACTCGCTTCTGCCCCTTGAAACAGTAATTGATTCAGTAGACACAATTGACCAGGAAGGTTGGCGAACAACCCTCCTTAAAGTACAAGTCATATTTTCGAAGAGAGCATTAAACAACTTAGACCGAGTGCACGACGCCTACCACAAGGCCGTCCCATTGGTAAACAACAAGGTTACACCTAGCGGCAGATATGACGCGCTTTACTTAACTAAAGAATTGCTCAAACACACACCGGAAATAAACGAAACGTACACTCGACTCAGAGGACATATAACGAAATACATGGATCAATTGTTGTGCATCAACATCACCGGTGATCACATAACTGAAAATAAAAACAAATATATCAATCATAGAAACGCTTCCTGGCGAGCATCCGCGGTGAGAGACCTCAAATTGTATGAGAAGCTGGTCATATACCAACCGCTTGAGCGACTTAAGAGTGCAACTGAATGGTTTGAAACGATCAAAACATATTGTGCAGATGATTTTTCTAATTGGCGTAACAGCCGTATGAAGATTTGGGAGTGGATTACCTATATGAGCGAATGTGCAGCTGCATACCACAATACAAAGACGACCGGGACACTTCAAGCATACTTGGACGCTTTGAAGAACAACACACGCACCAGCAAATTATTTCTCGCCGGGGTGCTTACTTCGGACGAAGTAACGCAACTACTCGACAATTTTAAAGAATCGGCTTTTAGAACACAAGAAAGTATACGTACACTTATACATGATACGAAACAACTTCGTATTGATAGGTGCAACTACGTAAAATATAGGCCATTGTTGGTTGCATTCTACTCTAAAGTGTATTACCTTCTCAACATAACAACCGATGCCGAGAAATCTGCCATGGCAGATTATTTCAAGCTAGACAATCACACTTCACTCCTGACAAAACCAAAAGACCACGTTGATTATAATCGTTACTACAAGAAATGCTACTCTACATCTCTCACACCCTCGTATTCTTCCAAGAATGTCTCACATCGGCAACTAGACTCCTTCAAGAAAACGCTGGTCACTTTACTTGACAAGGCTCGATTGGATGGAACTGTATTTAGGTAAGTTATAAAAACGTGCAAATTCAGCCATCATTACTAATAATTTCAAATACAAACATTAATGATTAAACGTAATCTGGACTGTTTCCTTCAAATTACTTGATTGAATGATTGGTTGTATTTTAATGACATATTGCATACTTTCATATTGTGCATATCTTTATGTACGCACGCAGTGATTACAATGAACGTCATTAGTATATGAGGGTTCTGGCTCTGGAAATGATTTAAAAGATCAAAGGATTTTGTCGTTTTGATTGGCAGGTAGTGATTCGCAATTAGCCATTTTAATTACCCCCTTAATTACCCCTAAATAAAAGGTCAAGGTCAAAGGCCACCAGTCAAGGTTAAATATCAAGGTCAATGTTCAAATATCAAGGTCAAAGGTCAAGGTTAAAGCCTTTTACAAATTAATTAATTAATTAACATTCAAAAAATCAAAGGTTTTGTCATAAAAATTGCAAAAATATATAAAGATAAGGCTTTTACTAATTAACTAATCACCTAATTACCTAATTAACTAAATACTTATTTTAATTAACACGGTAAAAGAGCAAAATATTTCACTAATTATCTAATTACCTAATTAACTAATTGATTAACTAATTAATTTGTATGTGTTAATTAAAATAATAATTTAGTTAATTTGGAAATTAGTTAATTAGCTCCTACGAGCCCTAACATATGTAATATATATATATATATATATATATATATTAACACATACGTATAATCTGGATAAAATTACCGTAATATAAAACTGAATTGACAATACTTCCAGATAAAATGTACATAATTACCATAGGCACAAAACAAACGAAACAGGATATTATATATTTTACTGTTAAATTGCTTGGCACTGATTTATTACCACCCCACACCGTTCGTAGTCTTGGTGTTTTCTTTGACAATGACATTAACTTTCACAAGTATACTTCTCATATATGCAAATGCTCTTTCTACCAGCATACATGCATACATGCATGATATAAAATTGTCAACTGTCCAGTAGGTGTGTGGTCGTTATATGAAGTAAAAAATAAAAACAAAAAATAATACAGTCGTTCCACACTAATAAACTTTCCATAAATATAAAGTAAAATATCCCAAACCAAACATTACAAATTTGCGGATCGACCATCCCTCAAGTTAAACTCGCTAAATTTCTTGGCGTGTATATAGATGAACACTTACATTGTTCAATGCACTTGCAAAAACTACTATCTAAATTTGCACGAAATGTAGGCATACTCTGCATTCTTTCATATCTTACCCCATGACCATTGGCCTATCTCACCGCTTCCGACTAATGTTTAACGCGCTAATGTTATTCATGCATGTTTATGCGCGCTAAGAGTGTTGTGTTTACGCGCGCTAATAGTGTTGTGTGATGGATGGCGGAATGGTCTGGGAAATACAACGCTGTGTGAAAACGCAGAGAACGCGTACAGTATCAATGTCGTGCACCTACCGTCACTATAGCTGTGGCGTGGTTCGCCTGCTGGATTATCGCCTTCTTATTTCCAACGGCGCTGTGTAAAATGTGGACTACGCGCGGGATTGTTATAACAGCGTGAATGAATCATGCAACGTTATTCTAACAGTGCTGTGGGAAAGCCAGTCCGGGGCGTACAGGAGGAGGAGGAACAGAGGTTTAACAGGTGATTGTGGGCTATTATTCCGATTAAGCTTGATAGTGTTTAAAAAGACACTACCTGTATTAGTGCCATTTCCGGTATGATATACGCTGCCGTTTCAGTTATGATATTCCGTTATATTTCCGAAGATGATTATGCTTGATGATTCCCTTAAGCAGTGACATTTATTCCGATTACGCATGATAATGTGTTTTAATTTGTTTTTATTCTGATTAAGCTTGATTGTAATTTTAAAGACTATACCTGTATTGATATCATTGCCGTTATGTTATATTTCTGTAAATGATTAAGCATGATAGGTTGTAATGTATTGTTAAAGACCTGTATTTAACACCCGTTTATTAAAGTTCCGTAGTAACACGTGTGTGTATTTTAAAAGAGACAGGTCGTAATGCTTGGAGGTCTTTTTAAAGACATGTATTTATTAAAGTTCCGTAGTGGTCGTGGGTATTTCTAATACCTGTAGGGGGTCGTAACGAACAGACAGTAGTGTCACTAACTTTTTTCACATCTAATGACTTATATTGTTTCAGACGACGCTTGCGCGTGTCAGCGGACTTGTGAAACACTCTTCATTGACTACATACAATAAGAATGTGAAAGTGCACATTCACGCTGTTGGGAAACGATTCGAATATGACACTTGTGGAAAACGTTTTATAAACAACAGTGCCTTAACTTACATGTGAGCAGTCACACAGGTGAAAAACCCTTCATATGTGACACCTGTGGAGCACAGATTACAGATTAGCTTTGAAGAGATACGTCTGCACCCATACTAGGGAGAAACCCTAGAAATGTGACACATGTAGTGCACGATTCACAGACGTATCCACACTGAGGAGAAACCCTACACACGTCATACCTGTGGGGCGCAGTGGAGCTGTGGAGCTTTGAAGCTGTGGAGCTTTGAAGAGACACGTCCGCACCCATACTTGGGGAGAAACCCTAGAAATGTGATACCTGTAGTGCACGATTCTCAGACAATAGTGATTTGAAGAATCATAATGCTTTGAAGAAACCTATCTCTCTCACTCTGGGGAGAGACCCTACATATGTGATACCTGTGGCGCACAATACACTGAAAGTGGTAACTCGAAAATACATATCCGTACACGTACTGGGGAGAAACCCTACAAATATGATACATGCACGAATTTCAGCCAGTTGTACTTTGAAGACACATGTCAGCATACATGCTGGTGAGGTATCATATAAATGTCGGACTTGCGGTGCTCAGTTCTCATAATGTGGTATTTTCAAGACCCATGTTCATATCCATACTGGGAGAAACCCTATAAATGCGATACATGTGGCACACAATTCTCAACAAGTGGTAACTGGAAAAAACATGTCCGTATTCATACTGTGGAATGCAAAATTTCATTTCATTTTCTTCACGAATAAAACGTTGAAAACTGGAATAACACTTACACATTGAAGAGTATCCCTGTACTGTTATCTTCAAGTGTTATTATTATTATTATCCCTGTACTATTATCTTCAAGTGTTATTATTATTATTATCCCTGTACTATTATCTTCAAGTATTATTATTATTATTATCCCTGTACTATTATCTTCAAGTGTTATTATTTTTATTATTATCCCTGTACCATTATCGTCAAGTATTATTATTATTATCCCTGTACTATTACTATTATACCTTACACCTTATACTTGTGTCTTAACCATTACGCACTATACATTATACCTTATATTTATGTCTTACCCGAGAGAGAGAGAGAGAGAGAGGGGGGGGGAGAGAGAGTTTGTAGTAGGTATACATGATTAAGATTTTAGAGAGTGACATTTATTCCGTAAATGATTCATCTTCCTAGTGATTTTAAAAGACCTGTATTAATACCCTTTATGTTATGTTATATTTCCGTAAGCTTGAGATCTCATGATGTATTTAACACCCTTTTATGAAAGTTCTGTGGTACCTGTAGGAGGTCGTAACGAACAGACAGCTATGTTTATATAGGCTTCTGTGCATAAAGGTGTATTTAAACGTTGCGACGTCGGATTTTAACACGGTGTGAGACAATTTAGCCGATTTGGTACGTCGTCGTCAATTAGACGTTGAAAACTGGAGAACGACTTTACAATCTAACATCATTCATTCACTCATGTTGTCCAGTAAGGCATACACAATGCAACTTTATACCGTTCACCAACATTGACACTTACACAGTGAACGATGTCCCCATATACCACCAATGACACTTACACAGTGAACAGTGTCCCCACACACCACCAATGACACTTCGTTGTGAAAATATACCCACCTTTCATCATCCACCGTCTCTTCGTTTTCCATCGTCGTCATCATCATCGTTGTCAGTAATATACCGAAATAAATTATTGATGAGTACCAATCGATACATACAGTTCGCAGCATATTTATTGATGAGTACCAATCGATACATACAGTTCGCACCATCTTTATTGATGAGTACCAATCGATACACACATTTCGCCGCATCTTAATTGATGAGTACCAAGCGATACATACAGTTCGCAGCATCTTTACGTAATGATTCCTTTGTTAAAAACACAGTCAAAGACATTCGGCATGAACATGCGTGGTGTCATGTAGAACAGCTGATTGTTTTGTTCGTTGTGGGCGTCACCGTGCAGAAAGTACATATGCAGAGAATACATATAGACCGTACGTACGATTCCTGTAGTTGTTAAATTATTACCAAGCAGGCGCTGGTCGCGGTCCAATCCGAGATGTCCACATAAGTGGTGTTCTATACGACTGGATGTTGTCACCGCGGGAGACGGAGCATCTTTGGAACCACGGCTGTCCCAACCAGGCGCCCGAGTTGCGTACTACAGTCCCGTTCCCTTCTGGCGCCCGACACTCGAGCGTCCGACACACCAGGAACTCGATACGTAAGTGGTGGCCCCTTCTGGCGCCCGATACACCAGTTATTCATTGCTGTCCCCTTCCGGCGCCCGACACTGTACAGCCCCACACGCGAGACGACGTTGCTGCCCCACATAAGTGGCGTTTACGACTGGACGTCGTCGTCGCGGGAGGTGGCGTAATGTTGTTACCAAGCGCACTATTCCGTGCGATATGCGTCGTTCCTTCGATCGACTCTGATTAACGATCAACGCTTCCGGCAACTCGACGTCGTTGTACCCGACAGCGTCTACGAGGTGGCGTTGAACAAGAGTACCGTCACCTAGTCTCCTCATCCAGATCGGGTACTTCATACATCCGGAACGCCAGGGCAGTGCATGCTCCAGTTATACTACGACATCATCAATACATACGTACCTCAACCTCTGTTCCAGTACTGCGCAATGGAAACGGACAGTGCCCACGTGGGGATCGCTGAACAGGGTATCGACGACCTCGTTGACCCCCCCCCCAAACGCGAGCACTACTTCCGCACCGAGCCGAGTGGCTCCGGCCTACGTACAGTGCCGACTAGCCGGATGAGTATAGGATACCGCCGACAAGAAGTGCTGCGCTGCTCGCAGGGCGTTCGATAAGAGAACGCCGGGACTCTTCAAGGAAGAGTGGACAGGTCGCGGTGTGGTCGCACTCTGCAGCAAAACCTACTATTGCTTCAGAGCAACCGACAAGTACAGTACGACAGGGTAGAACAAGCGGCAGAAAGACGTCAACAAGGACACCTTCCTCGCCGTCCTGAAGGGTCGGCGGAGCAGTCGCGGGTGGAACCGCAGTTTTTCAAGAGAAGGACACGTCCATGCTGACGGAAAACCAGGAGCGAGCCTACTTCTAGGCCAAGAGTCATGTGCTCGATGATGGGGACTAACTAACGTTTTGTACTTCGGAGGATAATATCGTCTTCTTTTAGAAAGAGCATTATTAGCGCTTTGCGATACACTGAATAAAGAAAATGGAACACCAACACCAAAACGCGTTTTCATCTTTTTATTACGTTTACAAGTGTACCTATCATCTTACTAAAGTAAACACACAGCACGCTTCTCTCTACAACTCATTTACAAGCACGCATTTCTACCTTTTTACTTTTAAGCCAGTCAAATACACGACATCGTTGCATGTAAAGTATGATCCGAACAGGTTCTTTAAAAGTTGCATCGGCATACCCCGACATCAGTGCGTCAGGTATGAGACACAGTATCTACTGCACACGCTAGACAGTCCGGTCTGCAGTCTCCGGTCGTTGTAGGTCCAGCCTTCATAGCAGTTGCGGCGCAGGAATGCGCGGAAGGTCGCGTGTCGTGGCGGCAGTCCGTACGAATCTTGTATTGGCCGCGCTGGTTGTTGTCTACGCACAGGCACACCCAGTGCTCTCCCGGCTCGGCTGCTTCGTCGGTATAGCATACGAAGGCCGACGGGTAGGTGTCGATCGTCTTTGGTAGCCTGTCTTTCGCATGTTTAGTATATGTATCGGCCGCTAGTAGACACGCAATTTCTTGCGAATCCATCATCAGAAGTTCCTGTTCCTGTCGATTACCAGCACCGCTTCGAACTCGCCTTACACGACGACGTTTCGAACTCGCCTTACTTGTCGACCATCCACGTACATCGCGAGGAAGTTTATGTCGTTGTGCTTCGCGTTGAACGGGTTCTTATTGTAGACCCCGTTATAGGCGCCGTTGTCGATGAAGCACACGACCACCCGATTCGGCATCAAGCCCAGGTAGACGTTCTCGTGAGTTTGAGAAATGGTCCCCTGCGGGAAGGAGAACACCTTGCAGTCGATTACTCGTACCGGGTACTTGGCCGTCCCATTCGTCAACACTTTGACCATGCTGTACAACCGGGTTCAGTTTGGCCTTTCGCACATGCAGGGACATCTCGAGCAGTTTTGCTTCGCACCAGACGGAGCTTAACGTCGACCACATAGAGCAGGTAGCGGTCTTGCCAGAACATGTCGATGGTAGGTGTTGCTGTACGACCGCACGATCCACGGCAACGCTTAGATGTATCTCAACGTCTGGTGTTTCGTGAAGTACCGCCACATGCGAGTCTTCAGTGTGCGGTTAAAGTGTTCCACAATACTCGCTACGGTCTCCTCGTTATGCGTCGTTATGTATTTTCAGGCTAGCTATGTCGACGAGATCGGCCTGCCACTGCTGGTGTCGACCGCCTATGACGACGCAGCGCCGCTTGAAACGGCGTTTGACCGATTTGTGAAGAGCACAGGTGTCTTGCTCCGACAAACACTGCTTGATGGCGCTATATCTTCCCACGTGTTTCGGGTCGAAGTAGGCACGGTTTAGTACGTTGATTTGTCCCATGACGTGTCGTTGCGTACGACGAGCCCTCCGTTGTACCATGAGGAGGATGACCAAATAACAAATTGTATAATAACCTATAAAAAAAAAAATGCTGCTGCTACGACGACTACCGCTCGACCCCGCTTTATCTCGCCCTATAAATCCGCCGCGCGGTTCACCTCTTTTTAATAAACCTCCCACTGACGTCCGAGAGAGTGAGTTCGGCGAGGCGCCCTCGAATTCGCGCTTTGCTGCTGTATGTACGCCCGACGATCGACGTTGCCGACGAGTTCCATAGGGATGTTCAGACGTCTCATTTGACGCGCGAACGCTTCCCGCCCCACCGGTGGAGTCATCTTCCTCTTTCTCAAGGCCTCGTTTACGAGATCCACCATGTTACTTCCCGCAGTAGGTACACCGTCGTACACGAACTCCCCCCGTTCATTCCACCTGGTGACCGGATCCGTCGTCACTTTCTTTCACAGGAGACGGGCTTTTCTTTTCATGCTTTTCGGCGCGATTTCACCGTGTCTATAGCGCTCAAGACCGCGGGTGGTGGTGGTGGAGCTTCAGTTGTTGGTGCCTCTTTCACGGTCGTCGTCGGCGTTGTCGAGGATGGCGTTTCTCAACTTTGTATTCTTGTTCCTTTTCAGTATCTGCAAACAGAGTATATGTCTGTTAACGTGCTCTGACATGTTAACAAATGACGACTAGGAGCATCTCCACTTCTATACTCTCGGCACGTAGACATAATGAACGGCGTCGTCGGGGAAGATACTCGTGCGCAGACGCCCCATTTCCGGCGTCTCCTCTTTCAAGTCGACCAGGAGGTAACCGTAGGCTGATGATGTGAGGTCTTTTAATGCGTCCTGCATGTATTTCACGCACGCGGTTTGCCACTGACCGTAGCACCACAAGAGCTTCTCGGGTGGCGGCTCGATCATAGATGAAGCGAAACGCAAGAGGCGGGTGACGAAAGTGGTCTTACGACACCCAGTATGACCGGCTACAATATACGTAAAAGGATGCTTCAACGACTTGTCAATATTGGCGTTTTATTTTCTTCATTTATCACGCACATCCATCAATAGCTTCCCGAGCGTGTTTCGACTTTTTACCACCGCAGTCGATCCACCAGTTCCATGTGTACAGTAGCCTGCAAGCTCTCTCTCTCTCTCTCTCTCTCTCTCTCTCTCTCTCTCTCTCTCTCTCTCTCTCTCTCTCTCTCTCTCTCTCTCTCATCTCTCTCTCTCTCTCTCTCTCTCTCTCTCTCTCTCTCTCTCTCTCTCTCTCTCTCTCTCTCTCTCTCTCTCTCTCTCTCTCTCTCTCTCTCTCACAACTATTTCGAGGTCGTCAACTTTGTCATCAATAGGTTCTGCAGTCGTGCAGTCGACACAGATAGCATCCCACTCGGATGTTCTTCTCTTCTTCCTTATATCTCTACTTCTCCGTTTCGCCAGGTATGCCGACCTCGCCTCTTCGATACTTTCCGCGCATTCTTCGCCTTCAGTAAACATCGCCTTGCTATTCTGATAAGCGTGTTCAACAGAGCTGACCCAGCAAACCGTATAACCATATCCATCATATGTCCGTCTCTATACCACTGGTTCACCAACTCGTATAGGCATTTCTCCATCACTTACCTAAGAACGTTTAACCGATAAGAAAGGTAAGTACGCTATATATAGTCACTAGCACCCACCACTACGCTCTCAGCTACAGCGTGCAATAGTTAGTTAATTATTTAATTAGTAAAATACTTTGATCATTTGCCGTTAATTAATTAGTAAATGGCTTTGGTATGTTGGCGTGTTAGGTTATTTAGTTAATTAATTAATTAATAAAACATTTTATACTTGGTTAATTAATTCCTTAATTAGTAAAAGCCTTTGATCTTTGTCTATTAATTAATCAATTAATAAAAGCCATTCATCTTTGCTAATTAATTAATTATTTATTGATTTAAATAGGTAATTAGGGGTAATTAAGGGGTAATTAAAATAGCTAATTACGAATCACTACTTGTCAATCAATATGGCAAAATCCTTTGGTCTTTTGAATAATTTCCAGTGCCAGGAGCCCTCATATACTACTAACGTCTCCATTTGTATAAATGAAGTAATTACTAAACACAGCATCACCCTCAACAACACGATTCGCACTCATACACGGCTACGAACTTAACACCTATAAGCATACACTTTGGTAGTAAATGTACGAATTCGTTTTTATGGCGATGGTATCGAATTTGCAATTCAACTCTTCCTCCGAACGTGTTTCAGTCAAAACTTTCTGGAGCTGAACATCTACATGCGCGACCTGCGTGTCCAGGAATACGTGCAGCTTGAAGCCTACACTCTCGTTGATTTACTAAGTAATGTGTGTTTTATTGCGCTGTTAAATCAGAGCAAAGCAAGAATACTTCACTTCAGTTGTTAGTAGACCATATACGCTGTTACTGGATCACGTCGCTGTTATTTTGCTGTACTCATTTGTCAACTGTCAGGTTCACAAATAACTGTATAGCCGATCTAGCCACTGAATTGTCTATTACGTGCAATATTTGTTTTACTATTATTCCAATACGTTAGATTGTCTGGTGTGCCGAGCTCCTTGTTCACATCTCCACAACAATAATGTTGATAGCAAGCGCAGAGTCAATTCATGCCTCTTGTTTTTAAAATGTGTGACTGTTTTTGTACGATTAATCACCTTCTCTTCGAATGTCGCCAGATGTTACAAAAATAATCGCAATAGTACAATGCCTTCAACGTAGGATTAATGACCAAAACGTTATAATAAAATGATAAAATATGTATCACGATATGGATTCGATGATACCTTTTAGCTTAATTGTTAACTAAAAGTTAGCGAGTAGATTTTATTGTAAGGGCATGCATTTAGGTATTGGAATTATTCTTGTAGGGTTTCAACGATTGTATTGTTAAGTATACACTATTTGAATGAATACTAACGTACCGTTACGGTATAAGATGACAGTGAGCGGAGAATAACGAAGAATGCGTCTTATGATACTAGACATTACACCTGGGGGATATTGTTTGGGCTATTGTCACAGGACGTAATGTCCGGGGGTAACACCCCAGATCAGCCACAATCAGCAGTTATGGTAACTTTCATGCCACACGACTCACTTTCACAAACAATCGTGTTACAGGTGACATCGGGGGTTCGATGGGGTTGCTCATTGGCGCGAGCGTCATAACCCTGGTCGAAGCAATAGACGCCATCGCGATGACATTGGCCGGCCGGTGGCGTAAGAAGAAGATGCGACGACGGCGACCATCGACAAGGGAGACGGAGAGTGAACTGTGAAATGTTTGTACAACAACCGATGACAATACAGCGGAACCTGCCTAATAATAGAATGTCACCGACTAATTCTGACTGGTTTTTTTTCATCCGTGATTTTAATGTGTTAAACTTTGGTGACTGCGACATGAGACAGGTAGATCTCAATGGACTGTAGTGTGAACACTTGGCTTGGAACAGCGGTAGGCCTATTCGTGCATACGTGCGAAAAACAAAAATCAAGAACACATTTTTCGTCAGTTGAAAGTTGTCAAGCTAATTAGTTAGACAAAGGTATTGTACTAACAGTGGGGTGACGGTGGAAGGACACGTTCCGGCTTGGCTTGACAGAGGTTTAATTGCGGCATGAGTGAAGAAGCTCATTAGACTGGATGGTTTAAATGAGTGATATTTTAACTTATTCCACAGTCAGTTTACCTTTTTTCCCGTGATGTTTCCGCTGCTATCAGCAGACTTTCTCAGACGGCAACCTCTAGATAGTAAACATCGGAAAAGGAGGTGAACAAATCAGACACCACAGACCATATGACAGAGAAACTCACATAGTAGACTGGGAGGGGGCCAAATTTATGGACAAGGAATCGGATTGGAGGACAAGAGGCATCAAAGAAGCGATCTGGATTAGAATAACCAAAGACAGCATGAATCGAGTTGAAGGCCGGCACCGACTCTCACACATCTATGACGAGCCCTAAAACAGCAACCCAGGGCACACGTCTGAGCGGGACTACCGTGTCGCAATCTAGCAGTAACTGTTTGAAGAAGACTGCTGAAAGCAGACGAAACGTCGCGGGAAAAAGGTAAACTGATTGTGAAATAAGTAAAAATATAACTCATTTCATTGCGACGTGTTGTACAAAAGTCTTGAAAATGTGGGGAATACAAAGAGTATGCAGGTCCTGGTACGTGACTGAACGACATCTCAGAATAGAGAAAGTGTTAGACATCAACCGATGACTTTTTCCCGTAGACAAGGGCGACGAGAATGGCAAAAAACAATCGGTGACAAACGAGGATTGACGACACTAACAACCGGCAACAAAGTAGGACAGACGATAATAACAATAGGTGACAAACGAAGAGAGACGACACTAGCAACCGGTGAAAACAAGGACGAAAGACGCTAGTAACTGACCGGATCAGCCATCAACGTCTGTTTTGTTCCATCGCGTATCGGCGAACGGTTATCAGCGGCACGACCGGCGGCGGACGAGTGTGTCGACATAGCAATCATCGTATGACGAACGAGCCCTCGTCGACCGTGACAGCTCCACCACATACTGACGGGACTGATCCAGGCGATCAGACCTGTAACCGTGACGAGCTCGATGATGATGATATGGCTTGTGCTGCAGATACCTTTATGCTTTGAAATTCGGGGAATGGCGTGTGACTAGCATGGACGGGTATCCCGGTGGATATAGTTAACATTTGGCGTTAATGAGCATTGCCCTTCATGTATATTTCCTTTTCGCATTAGTTTGGTTAGGAGTGGATGAATCCAACTCTGTCATAGAAAAGGTTATCGCCATGTTTTGAACGTTAACTAGATGTGATTGTGTAGTTTGTTGTTTTAATTGTTTCTGGATACAGTAAGAAATATCAAACTTTATGTGGTGCGTTTATACTACTCTTATTGACCAGCGTTGAATTATTTAAGCCGTCCTTGAATGATCGAAGCTCTGACATCCGCCGACAGACTAAAAAAAGGTGAACAACCACTGCATGTCCAACTAACGTAGTATGTCGGTGAATATCTTCATGATGTAGGGATAAGGTTTCAGCATAACACACTTAAGGTGGCACCAGAAACATTGCAAAGCAGATTAGCATTGTTAAGTTAAAATAACATTCGAACATAATATAACTAGTAATATGAACATAATATATAAAATAACTCCATTCTAGATTAATATTTAGTTATGTCGTAGAACTACCGTTACTTGGTATGGATTATTTGCATTGTGTAATATCGACGTTTTCTCTTTGACATTCGGAGAATATGCGTGCGACCAACATGCTTACGACGTGTACGTTCTACGTCGGGACGGTGGGAGGAATTCAGCCGTTGTGTATAAAAAGGTATCGCCAGACAGCGCGATATCATTATTATACATGATATATAATAACATGTGACTGTGAATGTTGTATTGTATTGCACATACTCGGATGTATTAAACTTGATACACTGCATGTATAAACTTGAAGCAATTGCCTGGTAAATTCTCGTGTCGTTCCAGTGCCGAATGCAGTGCATGGGAGACGGTGCACTTGTTCAGGGCCCCCTCTATTTATATTTGTTACGATGCTCCACAATACGCTTTTTCGTAATTTCTTTGGGGTTGAAACGTTTTTCGACGTAACTTGAATGCTTCGATAGTATACAAATCGGTGTTCAAAATGGGTAAAAGTCGTATTTCGCTTTGAAGCCCCTTGTGGTAGAAGATAGGAAGGAATGAGAACTATGCATTATGATCCAATACCGACTAATCACTGCCGTGGAGCCCCCGCAGTTCCAAATCCAGCACTTGTCAGTTATTACTACATACAATGTTGATGTTACGTGTTACTTAGTACAGCATGGTACGGAGTAGTTACGTCGTCGTCGGGGAAGATGCTCGTGCGCAGACGCCCCATTTCCGGCGTCTCCTCTTTCAAGTCGACCAGGAGGTAACCGCAGGCTGATGATAAGAGGTCTTTGAATGCGTCCTGCATGTATTTCACGTACGCGGTTTGCCACTGACCGTAGCACCACAAGAGCTTCTCGGGTGGCGGCTTGATCATAGATGAAGCGAAACGCAAGAGGTGGGTGACGAAAGTGGTCTTACGACTCCCAGTATGACCGGCTACAATATACGTAAAAGGATGCTTCAACGACTTGTCAATATTGGCGTTTTATTTTCTTCATTTATCACGCACATCCATCAATAGCTTCCCGAGCGTGTTTCGACTTTTTCCAATCCACCAGTTCCATGTGTATAGTAGCCTGCAAGCTCTCTCTCTCTCTCTCTCTCTCTCTCTCTCTCTCTCTCTCTCTCTCTCTCTCTCTCTCTCTCTCTCTCTCTCTCTCTCTCTCTCTCTGCTGTCCATCCTGTTCGATTATGACATCAAAGTAGGGAGTGTCCATATGTTTTGCTCTCTTCGATGAGATGTCAGTCCTATCTGTGTAACAAAGCCTCTGCAGCAGTCAGCACAGAAGACGGTAGGTACAAAAGCACCCAGAAGGCCATCCCGACAATCGTGACCATGTATATATTTTTGTCCTAACTTTTCTTCTATGTGTATCTATCCGTAGTGTAGGCCCGCCTCCGTTTGAATGCAGTCAGAATGAAATCTATACTTGACATGTTCGCCCATCTTTACATTACTACACATCAAATGTGGTCTTTCCATGAAATCCGAAGGATTTGTCGCAGATGCCGGAGTTGCACATGGGAACAGTTCCTGATGTGGCGACTCTGGAGTGTAAATCTCTCAGCTGAGTACAGTAGGGATGGAAGTACAATTGCCTTGAGCACCTTGTACTTTGTGGAGACTGTAATGCCGTGATGTGACCACACGCGCTTCCACATTCCTCCAAATGCTCCTGAGGCAGCATATATACGCATCCACACTGCCACACTATACATTCGTAGCTGACGTTCATCACAAACACAAATTAATTAATTATAAACACTTTATTGTGTCTTTGTCAAAAGGTTGTGCCTCTGTTGTTTACTTTCCCGTTACACGACGCTGCTTATGATCGACTCAGTAGCATTGACATAGATCTCTTCAATACAGGTCAGTGCTCAGTAGCAGGCCAACCCCAGAAACACGCAGCCGTGTTTAACTACAAGTTTCAATTGTGCAGATATAGATCTAACCCCGTAATTATATGCGCCAGTCGACTGCAAAGTCGCTATAACAAATCAAGATCACCAAATTACATGTTACTCTTAGAGGTCTTTGTCACCCACTGATAAGGGTGACTCATGCACGCGATACACCATGTTCTAACTGGTCCTCTATTTAACTTCAATGTCACACCAAAATAGCGACACATTTTACACAGTAAAATAAAAAAGAGTGGCGCCATCTACACGCGGACCTTCACAATCATTCGCTGTGATTATAAATGACAGCAGTATACATTTTATTATCATTACCTTTTGTTATCGTTGAGTATTCCTACGCCTGTCTATATTATAAAACAGTTCGTTCTTTGTTTTTGTGCACGCACATCTTCGCCAGTTTAGCATATATCGGGCTGACATTTTGCATGTGATCTCGTAGGCCCATTGAGATGGTTCTTAGATTCATTTTTTTTTTTCGAAATTCGCCCAGGGGGTGCAAAACTTGGGGGCTCAATATTTCAAAAGGCTGTACGTGGAGTTTTAGCCGAGGAATTTAATGTTTTTCTATATCATCGTAAAGATAATTATGCCATCTACAAATATGTCGCTGGATGTATGCATACACCTTTACTAGTTTTTAAGTTATTGACGTTTAAAAATCCTCAGCGCTTAAAATGCACCAGGTCGACCAGTCTTTGGTCACGTCTACACCCTTACAGGTAGCGCCCTCTTTCGCATTTCATATATTTCCTACCAATGGAACTATGTGTCATTGTGTTATTTAACGTCGAAATTATCGCCCGTCGAGTTAGTGTATTATAAAAACTGAGTGTCAAAAGTTATATTGGACAACTAGGAATACAATATATCTTTATCATAAAACAGTTCGATCTCTGTTTGTCTGTGCACCCACATCTCCGTTAGTTTTGCATGTCTCGGGCTGAGATTTCAACCCAGCATCCGCTGTTACTGGTTACGTCAGTCAGACGGGTGAGCGACATAGACTCGTCAATAGGGGGTGGGGGGTGGGGGCAGCTGCACCCATGAATTTCTCTGGAGGGGGGGCAGACATATGGCTTTGTTCCCCATTAAATGTGAGCGTGAATGTTTGTTTATGTGGGGAGCGTTAATGGCGGGTGGAAATATAAATTAACAGTTTAAAGTGGCACTGAAGACACATCTTTATACAAATTATTTTAACGTTCGATGATCGATGATCATAATTATTGATTCCTTTATTTTAATTAATTTAATATTATAATTAACTCATGTTATTGTTTTAATAGCTTGCATACTTGTGTTTATTTTTAGGTTTTAAGACAGTATAGTTGATTTTACTTAGTAGTAATGATTGCATATGTTATAGGACATTAGTATTTTTTAACTATATGTTGTATGATGTTATTTATTTATTTGCATTAACCATTGTAAAGCGCCCTAGAACAATTATTTGCATGAGGCGCTATATAAGAAATAAATGATTAGGAGGAGGATCGGAAGCATTCTTTGTGAAATTCGTTCAGAATAATACTCCATGTTTGCTTATCAGTCGTATAAAACATTTAAATGCTTAATTATTTATTACAGGTAGACCGCTGTCCGTTATATATGTGTTGTTACGAGTCCAGTGAAATGTGTTGTAATGTATTAATAATGAACATAATGCAACATCAATGTAGCAGTAGCAATATAAAGATATGAAAAATCTATCAATATTTGCCTCATTCAAGATGAACACATGTTTAATTGTAAACAATAAATAACAGCGTCATTCTAAAACCAATGTTCATATGTCACTTATTTACAATGTCAGATGTGTATATTTATTTGAGCCTAATTTATTTCAGGTCTCTCAAGTGGGCTGCATACAGACAGTTTACCTGGTGGTTCCATGGCAAGCTGGGCCGAAGGGTACGAAGAGTTCTACCAACATGAGCCAGTAATGAAATAAAATCAAGGTTCCCTGCCTTCGATGGGGAACAACACGAGGGATATCATTCTGCAATTGAAGATTAAATTAGACAATGCACGTGTAATCTACGAAGGCGTACGCGGGTGGTGGCAATATTTACTGTTTATTTACAAATCGACTGACTCTTGCTACCAGCAGATCCTCCTTCTCTGGTTTTGGCACATCTGCCCCAGTGACTGTAGCTTTGTAATAATGACACAAGTGCTCTTATTTAGTTCTTTAAACACAATTGCAAATTGCATTCTGGAATGTAATTATTACATGGATATGTAATTGATTACACTCATATAACGGTACTCGTAAATGTACACAGCAACTGATAACGTGCAGTAGGTAGGATGATACAGAATGGGCACTATCCATCTCTGGAGCATTGCCCCCCCCCCCATATATGTGACATGGTTAACCCACTGACGGATGACCATTCAAACGCCATACCTCACATCTGTTACAAGTTGGAAGTATTCAGCCAATATTTTACTAAGCATACACTATTACTGCCAGGTACACATTTATACAGCTGAGTGCAATGTGGAGTGATCAAAACTGCGCAAGGTTCAAAATGATTCAAACCCACATTATCACGAGTCCCACTGCAATTATGACTGCTGTCCTACCTTCGTAGAAGTGCTGTCTGTTGGGGCAGTATTTGAGCAGGTAGCTGTGATACACCTCCAGCTGTCCAGTGATGCAGACTGGCAGGATTTGGTTAGCTGGGGAAGGACTCGCAGAACACGGCGTGCGGTGACGACTGACTTGAGGGCGGAGAATGCCCGTGAGCCGTGCTCCAGGTATATTGTCGTCTCTTCACCCTCCACGGCTGCATCATGTGCACATTTGTGAAACTTCACGTTCCCTGCCCAGTCATGGATGCCAACAATGTGATGTTGTATGGACAGCCACTGTTCTCTATAATCAACAACAAAGGAACACAAGTAATGCACTGCATTGTTCTGCACCTTTACATGTAAATAACACTGTATAACTATTGTACACTAAATAATTTGAGAGAGCTTGACCAATAAACAGAAAGATTTTTGAAACAAGAAATTAACACGCATACTTGCCTGAGAAAATAATAAGTTCACCTGATATTATATATTTTTTTAAATTGTAAAGATGTATAATGCCCATTCTGTACCATCTTTCATAATCATTATAGCAATGATAAATGTTCTACATCTGAACTGAAATGTTGGTCACCAGGAACTTTGACTAGGTAAGATTTGTGGTCCCATACATAAATCGGTGGTTCGTATATTAACACATAACATGTAAACAACATTTGCATTATACGTTTTGGAAGTTTGAATAAACACATTTACTGATAAGATAGTAGTCATGCTGGCTGGTACTTTTGAGTGAAAAAATATAAATGCTATTACTGCATTTTCTCCTCAAAGTTTAGAATGGGTATTACTGAGTAAGTTTTTTTTAACTAGACGGGGGGTCTAGTTGAAAAAAAATCATGGTCTTTTTGTTGGTAACAAAAATACCATCATTTTTAGCGATTTTTTTGCAAATTTTGCTGAGTGCTGTACTTGACCATCAAAATACTTGGACTTGTACTTGACCATCAAAGTACTTGGACTCGGCAAGTACTTTCCCAAGTATTTTTTATGTTTTCTTTACGCATTTGGCTCTATTTGAAGAACTGAAAAACTGGCTAAAGTGAAAATTACTGTATATGTATTCTTATTTTGCACAAAACTTCATAGCATGAAACATAATTGATGGTGCATGACTACACGTTGATTGGTTTATATACATAAAGGGGAGGAGAAGCACAGGCACTTACAGGCAGGTCAGCTGAGATTTGAAGCCATGAGTCAAATACATGGGATAACTAACACTAACTGATCTCTTGATCAACTATAGCGGCTTCAGATGTTTGGAAACCACCAGTTCACTTGTATTGTAGACTTTCATGGTAGACATAATTACCTTGTCTTAAGATAACGACTGAATAGTAGTCAATTGCAATCTGTTCAGAACATCATATATGTTAATGTTTAGTACATGGCACTGCAGACAAGCAAGCATATTGTCAGTTATATCGACAAGACTGCAGAGTACAGACATGGTGAACAAATCAGCAGCATTTCATCACGTTGTTGTTCCTACACATGTACAAGGCAACTACAAAGCCCAGTGTAAACACTGTGATATGAAGACTTCCCCCCGCTCTGTGGCAACAGCGAACTTGTTGAAGTCATGTTATGTTAAATTATTGCAAATATGTACTATTATATATGCAGTTTTTTTTATTATGCCAGCATGCTATATTAAGAATATGTTCTAGTATCGCCGATATATGTTACATCCCAGTACCTTATGAATTGACTTAAATAATGAATAAATACATAATGCTGCTGCTTTTTTGTTTTCATTGCTTTGACTATCACCATTATGAAACATAAATGTAGCGTTCAGTGTACTTGAATGTACTTCACTGAACTTGTCAGAGTACTTTATACTTAAGTTTTTCATAAAATACTTGTACATGCCTATATTTTTAGACAAGTTCTTGTATTTGGATTTGGCAAAATTGAAAGTACTTTTACTTCTATTTAAGTATATTGTGAATATACTTGACCCATCTCTGATTGGTAGTGCAAAATTCATCTGTGTTATATCATCTTATTGGTTCCTCCCGGTTGTCTCCTCCTGGTTCTCTCGTAAATATCGAAGAGAAGTAATCGGCCAACATTTGTGATTTTTTCAAGTCCGAGTTTGTCAGATCATCTTTGTCTTCGTATTTTATCAAGTTGGGTATTCCCGTTCTTGTCTTCATTTTTGCCAGGGCGTATAGCCATAATTTCATATAGCTTCTGTACCTTTCATGTTAGTCTCCTGACCTGATTACGCAATCTTATCAATTCCTGATAAGCTTGGACATCTTTGGTTAGAAGATATTTCTTCCACAATCTGTTTTTCTATTGATTTTAGCTCTGGTTTTCACGTCTAATGGTACTTGGTATTTTCTGGCTTTTTCCAATATCACTTACCTTCTTTGGTATACATTGTTCTTATGCATCTCTAATTTTCCAAGTTAAAATATCCCATTGCGCTTGCACGTCTCCCGGGTGATTGAACAATTCTCCCTACCAATCAATGTTTAACATGTTTTCCATTTTGGAGTAATCCCCTTTATCATATTTATAAATAGTTTGCAGATCGAATCTTAGACTGGTGTGCAGTTGATAACCACTTTGATAACAGAATGGTAGCTTCTTCCTAATGCTGAGGCAAAACAGTGTTTCATTAAACTCAACATAAAACTGGTGTACTTGAAATGGCAATTAATTGTGAATAAACAAGATCATCCCTCTGCCTTTGCCTTCAGCGATGTTAACAGTTTCCATAGAATACTCTTCCAGTTTGTATTTGAACAATGCTACGTGGAGTGCTGCGTGCAGTGCAGGGGTGACACTCCATCGGCCCACCCACCGTGGCTGTCTTAGGGGTGTCCGCAAACAGCGAACGGGCGTCAGCACGGCTAACATCCTGAAGATACAACGAATCCCCACTGTGCGGCCTGCCGAGTTGTGTTTGCTGAATGCGAGGCCAGTTTGCAACAAGGCAGACTTTCTTGTTGACTACGTTGCTGACCATGACGTGGACATACTATGCATTACGGGGACCTGGCTTTCCAGCGAGAACACTATGTCTGCGACCGCCGTCACACGTAGCGGCTATCTCCTTGAGCAGGTTGCTTGGAGTAAACGTCGCGGCACCGTTGTCGGCGTTCTGTTCAGATCATCGTACACTGCGGACCACTCCCGCCTTTGGCCCGCTTCATGTTTTTAGTGTTTCGACCTTCAATTACGCTGCCACAGAGCCACCTCTACATTACGCCTTTTCGACATCTACCGACCGCCATCGACCAGCCCTAACCCACAGTCGTTCGCCATTTGCAGGTCCGTCTGCGTGAGCGCACGTGGCGACGTAGCAAGACCAACGACCACCGTCTTTCCTATACTGAGTTGCGTGTCCAGTACTGCCGGTCACTACGAACGCTGCGTTCTACAGTAAAGCAATTGAATCCGCCACGAACGACAACCGGGCAATGTTTCGTATTGCGAACCATCTTCTTGGCCGTAAGTGTGTGAACTGTCTTCCCACCGACATTGGTTGCCCTGCCGTTGTTGCCGAACGTTTCGCTTACCACTTCGCCATCAAGGTCAACTCGATCCGCAGCCGAATCATGGTTCCGTCAGTTGATGCTGACAACGCACATCCACATATGGTTTCTTCGCCGCTGCAGCGTTTCAATCGGCTACGCTTGACGATCACAAGTGGCAAGACAAAGTCGTCCAAGCTTGATCCACTGCCTTCCGTTATTCTGAAGGCGAATACATCCATCTTGGCACCGATTCTCGTGAAATTGATGAAACTGTCTACTACGCCAGCTACCGACCTATCTCTATCTCGAACTTTCAGTACGCATCCATGTTACTTGAACGCCACGTCTATGCCCAACTGCGTTTGCATATGCAACACAACAGCATCGGGGATCGTTTTCAGAGCGCCTACCGCCGGTCACACAGTGTTGAGACAACGATGTTGTGTATATAAGCCGACTAGTTAAGATCACTGAATGCTCGAAAGCATGTAGTACTAGTTCTACTTGACATCACCGCTGCGTTCGACACGATCTACCATGACATTCTTGTCGCTGAAGTGAAAGTCAACGCACAAACGCAGCACTATTATGCATTTATTCACTTTTTTAAGGCAATGCATAATATACTGGCATGTATGAGTACTTCATAATATATATCGGCAATAATAGAACATATTATTAATAATCTGCATAATGGCGTAATAAAAACAAGCATATACAATAGTATATAGTTGTGGTGTGGTGGCATAGGTCTGTGTTATGTGTCTTGTGCCGTAGTGTAGTGAGTAGTTTGTAGTGCTTGCGCTTCATGCTCTCGCTTTCAGCTACGACGAGGGGCGAAAAGGGAGCCGAATGCCTAAGCTTCCATTGCTGTTGCATAGCCTCTTCATAGACAAGACCCTAATAGCATGACCTCCTTGAGGTAAACAGCGGATACTGGGCACCTTGCGGCCCCAGGGTAACATACTGGGGATCTAGGAGAAGGACAACTCTGATTCTAAACGTGGGTAGACTCAGCACATTAGCCTTGGCAGGCAGTGGGACTAGCAGAAGGAAAACTCTGATTTTAAACCAAAAAGACGGTCCCTCCAACACTCTCTGAAATACATGTAAAGAAGTTGGGCTTCAGGCTAGCAACCTGTCCCTGTAAAAAAAGATTGCTACGAAAACAGATCAAAGCACACAAACGGATCCTCGGTAGGAGTCACGATGACATATACCAATGAAAGCCGTTCAATGGAAGTTGGTGCCCTGAAGACCCGAGTTCTCTCGGCAAAGAGTAAGACCCGCATCTGATATTGGAAGCTCGAACAATTTATTAAAGAGATGGACAACTACAAGATCAACATACTAGATATCAGCGAGGTTCGCTGGACTGACTACGGAAATTTCAAATCAGGAAACAAGACCATACTATTATGTGGAAGACAATACGATATCCATCGTGGTGGTGTTGCCATCGTCCTTGACAAAGATGCGAGCAGTGCGCTTACAGAATGGACTCCAGTGAATGAACGATTACTTACGGCAAGATTTGTTATGGACCACCCAACAACTACGATGACTGTGATAAAGACAGCTTCTACGAGCAACTACAGGACCTGGTACACAAGATTTGTAACACCACATGGCAAGGTTACCATCATCCAGTGCTATGGACCACCCAACAACTACGATGACTGTGATAAAGACAGCTTCTACGAGCAACGACACGACCTGGTAGACACGATTCCACATCATGACATAACCATTGTTATGGGAGACATGAACGCCCAGTTTGGTGGAGATAGGCCTGGTTTTGAATTTGTTCTAGGGCCACACGCATTTGGGAAACGTACAGATAATGGCAACCGTTTTGTGCAATTCTGTGCAATGAACAACTTGGTGATTGGATCTACACTCTTTGAGCACAAAGAGATACACAAAATAGCATGGTTTTCAAACAACTACAAGACCTTCACACAAATCGACCATTTTGTTATTGGACCAGGCTGGAGGACTCCGTGTCTATCGGACGTCCGTGTGCATCGTGGAGCAGCTATATGTAGTGACCACCACTTGGTTGTTGCAAAGATCAAGATCACGTTGAGGAGACAAAAGAAGAAGTCAAACATGATTAAGAGATTCGATATGAACAAGCTCCAGAACCCAGTGACCAAATATGAATTCCAAGCAGTCTTGAGAAATCGTTTTGCTGCCCTTGCAGATCCTACACCAGGTTCAATGGAATATTGGGAAAAGATGATAGATGCGATGATGGCAGCGGACAAAGACGTTTTTGGATTCCAGAAATCTCTGAAAGAGTCTTGGATCAGCGATCACACATGGGAACTGGTTGTGGAAAGGAAACTCCTGCAACAGAAACGACAAAATGAGGTCAACAGCACAGCTTCCTACCGGGGGACTATAGTAAGAAGGACAGATAAGTGAAGCGTAGTGCACAAAAGGACAAACGCGATTGGTTTGACAGACAGGCACAGGAGGCAGAGAACGCAGCTGTCCGAAATTGCATGAGACAGGTCTACTGCATTGCCAAGAAAATCACAGGCAGCACAAAGGCAAGGTCTGGACCAGTCAAAGCCAAAGATGGATCTCTACTATCGACAGGAGAGGACAAACTAGAGAGATGGGCAGAACGCTTTAGAGAGGTTCTCAATAGACCTGCACCTGGCACACCAGTATTGACGGCAATCCTCACACCGTGCTCCCAATAAACACAGAGGAGTTCTCGGAGGATGAAGTGAGGAAGGCCGTTGCGACTCTCAAAACAAACAAGTCACCTAGAATGGATGGAAAAAATCAACGGAAATGATCAAAGCGGGTGGTGAGACAATTGTACAATGGATGTGCGAACAATGCAACAAGATCTGGGACTCGGGCATCGTTCCTGAAGACTGGAAAGATGGTGCTGTTGTCTGTATCCTCAAGAAAGGAAACCTAACTGAATGTGATAACTGGAGAGGTGTAGCACAGCTTTCAACACCAGGAAAGTGTACTGCCAGATGATTCTGAACCGAATGCGTGGTGTGGTAGAGAGCGAGAGGAACAAGCTGGCTTTAGGCCAAAACGCTTTTGTGCTAAGCAGATATTTACACTTACACGCATCATTCAGGAATGTCAAGAGTACCAGTTACCCCTAGCAATCACTTCATCAAAGCGTTCGAAAGCATTCCCATACCCTTCATGTGGAAAATATTAACCACGTATGGAATCCCACAAAATATTGTATCAGCAATAAAGAAGATATATGAAAACTCACGATGTGTAAAAACAGAAGATGGCTACAGCGACTCGTTCCATATGATCACTGGTGTCAGACAAGGCTGCATTCTTTCCCTCTTCTCTTTGCTGTGGCCATCGACTGGGTCATGCGGTTAGCAACCACAGGCAATGAAGGGATTGTATTTGTTAAGGAGGCGCGCTTATCAGACCTGGACTTTGCTGATGACATTGCTGCCTTCTCAGACACCAACCAGGGCTTACAACGTCTCGTGGAATCAGTCAGCAGGTACACTGATGGCTTGGGACTTGTCATTAGTGAAAAGAAGGCAAAAAACAGGCTGACGGGGGAGCATCAAATACCTACAGATGTTTGGATCAACCAGAAATAATTAGAAACAGTCAAAAACTTCACCTACCTTGGCATCTCCATCAACAACCAAGGAATCATCGATCATGAACTAAACTGCAGAGTTGGGAAACCGTCAGAAGCATTCAAACAGCTGAGGACAATTTGGGACAACAAGAAATTTACGTTGAAATCTGAACTCCGCTTTTATAACTCAAACATTATACCAACCTTCTTATTTGGATTTGAAACATGGCGACTAAAAACAAGCCAAGAAAACAAAATTGATGCATTCGACACTAAATGCCTGCGAAATATCTCGCGACCATATAACGAACATGGATGTCCGGAAACGATCAAGACAACCTCTGGCATCATCTACTCTCTGCAGAAGACGAATGAACTGTCTCTGCCATGTCACAAGGCTCCCACCTACTTGACCTGCCCAACAAGAGCTATGGTGGATACCAACTGGCCAGAGAAAGAGGGGACGAACAAGAATGAACTAGCGCCAAACATTTGACAGCTGGTCAACAAAAGCTGGAGTGATGTCAGAATACTAGCAAGCGACAGATCTGGATGGCATGCTTTGACTGCCACATGCGTCTATAGAAGGCGGGACGGGAGCCGCTAAGTCTAAGTAAGTCTCTTATCTTGCCGATCGAACACAATGCGTCAGTGGTGACGGTCATTTTTCTTGCGACAGCCGGCTACGACTTAGAGTTCCACAATGCAGTGTTATTTTTTATATAATGTCTTTCCGAGGTTTTCGAGAAGAACAGTGTTCGCTACCATGTCTACGCTGACGACACCCAAATCTATGTAGATTTTCCGCGAAATGATTCTGCGATCACCGCCGGCCGGATATCCCCTTGTGTGACTGACGTAAAAGCATGGCTAGCGTCGCGCTACCTGCTTTTGAATACAGCAGCGATACTGTTTGTAGCACCAAACAACCGTGTTCCACAGCTACCGCCTCTTCCCGTCAACATCTACGGTTGCAACGACAGCCCTTCCGCCAACATACGTGACCTTGGAGTATAGCTCGACACCACGATCTCGATGGCCGCACACATTAGCCGTAAGGGAGACCGGGGCGGGTTGGCGCTTGGGGCGGGTCGAATTTTGATATCCATTGGAAAACTAATGTACTAATCCTGCTGTGGTTTCACCAGGTGAAGGCCAATAGTTTTATGCATTACCGAAGAAAATTGCAGACGTATAGATGAAACCACGCAAACATTATCACGATTTATCGCTTTTTCACTACGTTGAATAATAACATTAAAAGAGGATCAATGTCTTCCACGTTATTGTTATTGACTGGTCACATGCTGTGCAGTAAAACACGACGTAGATATGACATATGCACACCCGTGGAAAGGAAACAAATCCTATTGCCATGCATAGTTTCTGTGTTGTGTCATGCAAAATGTGATCGACCAGGTCGGGGCAGGTTGGCGCATTTTTGATGGGGCGTGTTGGCGCATGCGTCATCCTTGGCAGGTGTGTCATGCCTTATTAAAATCGCACTATCTGGATTATAGCAACATAGTACTTATTGTATTTATTTGGAGTTGTTACATAACAATAATTTGTTTTCCGTTATGTCGGTAATAAAGGAATAGTCAACCCAACGGCAGAAGTGGTGCTGGGTGACCTATGCAAATAATGCAGCAACACTGTACTAATTATTACATCTTCAGCACGAATTAATAATAATAAGATAACTTCTATTGCGCCTAAATCATTGGAAACCAAGCTCAGAGGGGCATCAAAACAAAAGGATTGGTCAATCTCAAAATCCATAAGCAGTATTCCAGTTGTCAACAGATGGGTCAAGGCGCTAGGAAGCTATGGTGGATAAGCAAGGTTGTAAAGATAAGTTTTTAAATTAAACGCTAAATTGGCGTTTCAGTTTGTGTCGAGTCCAAACAAGAAACAAGGCCAGATTATAGTATTAGGGTCAAAGTAGGGAAAACAACGAACCAAGGATGCCCCAGGTGCGAGTCAAACGTGGTGTAACGTACGGTAGGCCAATAGGTAGCGTTAGGCCAAGGTCCGGAACACAGGCCCAGATATGGTGCATAATATCGTAGCACGCCACAGTAACACACACAAACGGGTACATCCACGAACAATATCAGCTAAATGTGTTTGTGTGTGGTTTTCAGCAGGGACATGTATTAGTCGTGTACATAACATGTTCAGATACGATACTCGTATCTCGCATAACACTAACTAAATCGAATAACACTAACTAAAATATTGTCTTCCTTAATAAAATTGTTACGCATCAGAAGATACATTGAAGTATCGATCGTATTCAGTTTTCTTTTCACATATTTTCGTTGTTTTGCAACACATCGTGTTTGCCTTAATATGTGCGTGTTACATTGGAGAGTGTGTAACGCGTATCTAATGGCATCCTTCACATTTGAATTGTGTTACTTTTGAAATGCTAGTGTGTGTGTACGCGCACGCGTGTTTGTGTGTGTGTTTGTGCGTAAGTCCGTGCGTATGTGCTTATGCGCGCGCGTGTGTGTATATGTGTGTGTGTGCGTGCGTGCGTGCGTGCGTGCGTGCGTGCGTGTGTGTGTAGTGTATGTCTTTTCATTTGAAATTAAAACGTTGACAATGCAATTATATTGAATATATCGCATATAAGCACACCGAATATTTTATTATCAAAGTATTGAAAAAAGAAAAAAATATTCTACCCACAAACACAGATATGAAAATAACATTATTATCAAAACATGCATTTATATAAACACAAATTTTATGTAATTGCATCCTCCTGATTTAGAACTAGTATAGATTTCTAGTAAGATTTTATACTGCCAAGAGTTAATAGTATGAAATGAAAACCACTGCCGCGATCAATAGTTGTCCATTATTAAAGAATGATCCATAACTTCCCATCACATATTGTAATACGATATTGATCTAATAATACATAGTCATGTATTTGGCATTAGCGTCCGATGACGCCAGTTTCAGACCAGCCATTAGGTATACAGAAGTTAGTTACATTTCAGTCTTAGAGAATATATATATATAATTTCAGACTGTCTTGTTTATTTAAATACGTATGCTAATGCTTCAGACCGATATTTGATAAATCTTATGTATATCTCACATTAAAAAAATAATAACAGTAACACACATATTTCGTACTGTAGTGTATATATAAATCTATATATATATATATATATATATATACATATAAAGCAAACAGGTATATATATATATATATATATGCCTGTTTGCTTTAGTATTAATGTTGTTCGTGCTGTAATCGGCTGCTGAACTTTGACACTTCATCGAACAATTTATAAGCACATTGTTCCCAACTACGCTTGCAGTTCCACCTCGACAGGAGCTTCGTTTTCACCGTTATAGGAGTCTGAAACAGCAACGCCTGTCAGAGTGATAGGTGGTCGTGTACGGTCACGAAGCCCCCAATATCATCATCACTTTTTGACTCACGGAGTGGGAAAATAACTCGGTACATTTGCGTTCGTATGGATATCAGAACTTTGCAAAGGTAACACGTTCGCTTTGAATGACATTTTCGATCGCTCAATATATTTCTGGCCACACAGTACGTATTGGCGGGAATTGGTCGTTGCTTAAACTAAAGCCCAAATGCGAATCGACAACAATGCGAATTTCAGTAAATGTTACGTCCCGTATTAGCCTAGACAGGATCCTTCAGTTAAAATCCATTTAGACTGTTACTAGAAGAACAAAACGAGGTCGTAAGATTAACTGTCAATGTCCCACCGTGGGGATCCAATTTGAAGGTCAGTATAATAAATGCGTTTGCTATGTACAGGTGAGGTTGTAGCTCTTTCTTTTGACTTTTATTTCAATCCCTCTCCCAGTAATTAAATATTTCATTCTATTTTTACAACACGATAAAATATCGGGTTATATATTTGCCACAAAATATTATGTTACATTATTTATGAGAAACACAATTTAGTACTGCTGAAATATTAAGTATGTTGTAATCATTAATATTTCCTAGTGATCTCCACGTGCGTTTTACAACATTTTCAACGGTCGGCATTAATTTCGGTTAATGTTGACTCAGTAAAGTACCACATGTGTTATGTGTGGGACTTACTGGTGTTTTGTTTGGAGTCTGGCTCAGGGAAGTGCAGTCCAACAAACAGCTGGTAGACGGCAGCTCCGACGACGGCACCAATGTGAGGACCGAGGATGGGAATCCAGAAGGCATAGTTCCTGAAACTGACCACATCATATGGGTACTAAGAAATAATCTATCTCGTCAATGTCCGCAATCAGACGAAATTACTTTCATCTGTCTAAGTCTCCCCAACCCCCACCCTTGGATGTACGTATGTAAACATCTGGCCTAAGTCTCCCCAGCCCCCACCCTTGGATGTACGTATGTAAACATCTGGCCTAATTCTCCCCAACCCCCACCCTTGGATGTACGTATGCAAACATATGGCCTAAGTCCCCCAACCCCCACCCTTGGATGTACATATGTAAACATCTGGCCTAAGTCTCCCCAACCCCCACCCTTGGATGTACGTATGTAAACATCTGGCCTAAGTCTCCCCAACCCCCACCCTTGGATGTACGTATGTAAACATCTGGCCTAAGTCTCCCCAACCCCCACCCTTGGATGTACGTATGTAAACATCTGGCCTAAGTCTCCCCAACCCCCACCATTGGATGTTCGTATGTAAACATCTGGCCTAAGTCTCCCCAACCCCCACCCTTGGATGTACGTATGTAAACATCTGGCCTAAGTCTCCCCAACCCCCACCCTTGGATGTTCGTATGTAAACATCTGGCCTAAGTCTCCCCAACCCCCACCCTTGGATGTACGTATGTAAACATCTGGCCTAAGTCTCCCCAACCCCCACCATTGGATGTTCGTATGTAAACATCTGGCCTAAGTCTCCCCAACCCCCACCCTTGGATGTACGTATGTAAATATCTGGCCTAAGTCTCCCCAACCCCCACCCTTGGATGTACGTATGTAAACATTGATGTGATGATATTGATATATTACGAGTATCGATCCGAAGTGTAAAATATCGACGACAGCAAAAAATGCCTCTGGCCCCCTTCCCCAAACGGACGCAATTTCTTTTGATATCGGACGTCGGCGTTCTGAGATGACCCATGTGCATGTGTTGATAATAATCGTGTATGATGTAGTGATGGGACAATTATATCACTGGACAATTTTGTATGGATATTTTATAATAAAATAGCTTTGAAAGTATAGCTACTGAAACTGCGTAACTCATATTATGAATATGAAAAATTCATACTTACATTAATTTTTAGTGTGCATGCATTTTATTTTAAAAGTGATGATCATTTATGCTGCAATTATATATGTAGTACCTTTAGAACATCGATTCGTTACCATTTTAACTGCGATACAAAGTCCGATCGAATGACTTGCTTGGCGACCCGTGCTATCAAACATTTAATTATACATAAATAAAAAATAAATAGCGGTAACGCAGGTAGTCATAGCACAGATAAATAAGAACGTATGTTATTCTTGTTTGCTGACATGGAGGAATCACCAAGTCAGCGCCGTTTATACATTTATTGACGAAGAAAGAGGACACCCCTTGCAAATCAAAAGCAAATAATTTTGGCCGGTGGAGTCGGGAATATCGTACGATTTCAACAATGTTTATACTATATTACGCTAAGTTTATTGATAATGGTGACATCGAATAGGCATAACATCTTATATACAATATGTTATGCCAATACATGTTGATTGAAGCGATGTGTGATTGTGGAAGATTGTTTTGACAAATACGGTATGGGGCGAATAGTAAACGGTACCGATCCCCCAGCTGTGCGTGCATGACGCATTTTCGACGACGTCAAACATGATTTTACCAAGCCAGATGCATGCAAGACGAACAATTTAAAACAAATGTCGAGGTAAGGTTATGTACTATGTGGGTATACATCAAGCGATGTGCTAAATGAAGCAGCATTTGGGTTAAACTGTTTATCTCGAATGCATTTGGTACAGGCAAACAAGATTTTACAAGATTGCCATCCAGAGAATTAACTGTAGTTGGCAGGTGGACAAGGAAGCCCTTTGGCTTATCGAACCCCTTTATCTACGTGTATCCCGTCCTCCTGAGGCATGTGTCGATTTTATTTTAAAACATATTCACGATACTAACACCCACACAATCAGCAGGCAGTCTGGTCCATTCATTTACAGTCCTTTGTGAAAATGAGAACTTTACATCTAATCTACACTGCTCTTTTACTAATGTAAGTTCATGTCCTCTGGTTCTTCATTCTTCCTTAACTGAGAAAAAATATTTCTATCAATATTTTAATAAACATTCAATATTTTAACAACTTCTATCTGATTCTCAATCTCCTGGTCTCTACTGTTGTTAAACCACATTCTTTTAGGCGTTTTTCATAACTAAGATCTCAGTCTTGGTACCATTTTAGTCGCTCTCCTCTGCTCTATTTCTAGCATGTCTATTTCCTTCTTGCTATATGACTTCAACGCTTGTATACAATATTCTAAATGAGGCCTAACTACTTGTTTTACTGTTTTGCACAGCGGTATTATTAGTTCGTTTTCCTTATATGCTATATTTCGCCTAATTAATCCATTGATATGATTTCCCTTTGAAGCTGCAATTCTGCATTGCTCTGAAACCTTTATATCAGCACTAGTGGTTAACCCTAAGTCCTTTTATTTTACAGTAGTACTTAGAGCGGTACCCCTTATTATATTGTGTACATCTTCGTTCCCATGTCCTGAGTGGAGGCATTTGCATTTCCCAAAATTGAACAACATTTGCCATTTTTCAGACCATTTGATCAACCTGTCAAGATCATCTTGTAAATGCTGTTTATCTCCATTGCTTTTAATCCTTCTAAACACTTTTGTATCATCCGCAAATTTCAACACCTTGCATGTTATGCCATCGTCCAGATCGTTTATATAATTAAATCCCAATACTGATCCCTGTTGTACCCCACTCAGGACCGATGTCCAGTTTGAAGCCTCCCCATCAACTACTACCCGTTGTCTTCTATCAATCAGCCATTTTTTATCCAGTTAATTATACCATTTCCTATGCCGTGGGCCTTTAGTTTAAACAGTAATCTTTGATGTGGCACTTTGTCGAAAGCTTTCTGAAAATATAAGTAGATGATATCTACTGGTGATCCCTCGTCTACCCACTTACGGATATCTTCCAAAATATAACATATTTGAAAAGCATGACCTCGCATTTAGAAACCCTTGTTGAGATGGGTTTATTTAAGTTATGTTTAACAAGAACAATTTCTTAGCTACCATTTCCGAAGTTACAATTAACTATCCTAAATAGTCCGATTCAAACTAACATCTGAAGTAACATCGTCCCTGGTAAATACCGAACTAACATACTCATTCAGGTCCTCTGCCATTAAGAATCCCTGTGGTATTATATTTATAGCACTATATTCTAGAGGACCGACCTTAACCTTAACTTTCGGTTAGCTTCGAACATACGCATAACAACTCTTGCGGTCATGTTTTATATTACAAATACATTTTTGTTCATAGAAATGCTTCTTTATAAATGTTGTAGTATTCATCATTTCATGTACGTCTATATGAATTAAATAATTAATTTCTAATGGCATCTATCGATAAGTGTTTCTTTTTGGACCGTCTCCCTTGTTTTATCAAGGACACACATTTATTGTCGATGCACTCAATTTAACTCTTTAAGGCATTCCATCATTCTGTTGCTGTCTTATTCTTCAGTGTGTTATTCCAGTCTATCTTTGCTAAATATTTCCTCATGTCTTCATATCTTCCTTTGTGGAAATTTCTCCTGTACTGCTTTTCAGTATTCCTTTCTGATTTTACGTTGATGGTAAAATGTATCTGGTTGTGATCACTACTCCCCAGTGGCTCACATATCTTGACATTGTCAACTAATTCATTCTGTGAGGACAAAACTATGTCTACCACATTCTCACCCCTGGTTGGTTCTAACACATGTTGAGAAAATAAACTATCTTTCACTAAAACTAAAAACTTCTTATGGTCCTCACTCCCCATACTTTGTACAGATTTCCATTGTATATACCCATGGTTAAAATAAATAGCGTTTTGTACTTTTTCATTCTCCTCTATCCTTATGTTTGAACTTCGATAAACTAACCTAACCGTTAACCCCGAGTTTCCTGTAACTATGTTACACCAAACATCTTCTTCGTAATATGTTTCTCTTTCTAACTTTTCATAAGCCTGGATAGATTCTTTAATATATAAAATAACCCCACCTCCCCTTCTTCCTATTATATCTTTCCTAAACATTACATATTCCGTCAGTCTCAATTCGGCAACTGATATATCGGTGGTGGCCCATGATTCAGTTATACCTATTACGTGATGGTCAATATCTTCTACCACAATGTTTAGTTCATTTCTTTTGTTAACAATACTCCTTGTATTTAAACAAACACATTTATATCCAACTTCAGAACAGTTTTCTTCCAGACTGTTTTTTGCTGATTTATTTGTGCTGTCTTTATTTATGCCTCCAGTTTCAGGCTTCTCTGTGAGTCCCCACTGCGAATCTAGTTTAAATAGCAGGTTCTCTGAGAAAACTGCTGCACCTTTTTCAATTAGATGGAGGCCATCTTCATGTACATATCTTTCCTCCCAACAAAGTATCCCCATAAATCTGTGAATGCCACCCCTCTTCTTCATGCATCTGCTCTACTAGTGCGTTGATCGCCATCCTCTTGCAGTTTCTATATGTTGCCTCCCTTCCTCCCATTACTTGCAACATTCCTGAGAGAATAATCTGTTCAACTCTTGTCTTCTTTAGCTTCCTCACTAACTGTCTGTACTTCTGTACTAACCGAGTTGTTCCCACCCTGTCTGCATTATTTGTTCCCACATGTACTAGTATAGACCCTCCCTTGCCATGCCCCAATACCTTCTCTACCCTTTCAGTCACGTGTTCTATCCTAGCTCGCAGTATACAAACAACGACGTCCTTCCACTCGCTTAGTGTCTTATCTGTCTTTCTCGGAATAGAACATGAACACCTTCTGTTTTATCATTGCCCCCTCAATCACTGCCTCAGAGTAGCTCCTTCTCCGGTTTGCATCTGTCTGGTTGTTGTCTTTCCCCCTGTCGTCTTCTCTCCTGTTACATTCTCTTCCGTTCCATGTTTACCTGTCGCTTTTTCTCTTGTCACATTTTCTCTTGTCATTGTCCCATTTATCGACTTCTCTTCTAGCACATTTACTCTCACTTTCTTTCGTCCCTTCATCTTTCCTCCCATCACATTTTCTACTCTCCTCGCACTTCCCATTTTCCCTTTTCCGTAGTCGATTCTCCAATTTCTTCCCCTCCAATCACCTTCTGTCCTCATAGTCTCCTTTCCTCAATCTTCTTGCCACTACTCTGCTCCTTCAGTCTCTCAGTATTCCCACTCTCCCATTGTCGTCTCACTCCATTCCACCTGTCTCCTTGCTAATTCTCATCTCCATCCCCTTCACAATATCTGTCAGCATAACTATCTCCTTCTACAGACACTCCACCTTCCAACACCCCACGCACTGAAAGGTGAATCCGTCCTCCTTGGTTTCTGCCCACGAATTCCCATAGCCGGACAATTCAAAATCCACCCAGCTGTGGCAGTGATCGCACACCAAGTGTCGCTATTCCTTGACAGGGACAATTATGGAAAGTTCGTACACTCACTGGAAACTCTTAGCGACCCACTCAAAATGGCTTGGTTATCCAACCCAACTTATTTTGAGTTGTGACACATGTGTTAAGAATAGTTTATTTAGAAAATGCGAAAGGCTTATAATGGAAAGGTTTGCAAAACATTGTGTTAAATACTGGAGATATTTATCAATATTTAAAGGACAATCTAAAAAATAATGTAACAGGCGTCGTGAACATCGTCGTATATGCTTAATAAACAATAGTGCCGCAATGTGGCGTCACTTCGGAGATTACTCTCTGTCCAGGAACACGCCGTGGCAATATGGTAATTGTCGACTTCCTAGAAATTCGACACCCATCTCCAGAACCCTAGCAAAGACCTGACGTGTAAAATACGTATACCATGGACGGTAAGTCCATGGTTTTGCCACTCTCACAAATTGGTCAACATTAGCGTAATCTAAGATTGTTAAATACGCCATAAGTCTGATATATTGTTCATTATGAGTATGTTTGCCCTACACAGTTAAATGTTTTGAAGACAATTCAGTCAAACAATACCTTGAGACGTTCTTAGTATCTAGTGCAAAATGTGGTAGCACTAGCGCATCATAAATCGTAAACATAGATGATGGTGACAGAAATATACTTCACATTTCACTTATAGCAAAAGTTAACGAACGGCCCCATGTTGTTGTCTTAGCAATGCGTCTTGCCGTAGAACGAGGCAGCAGCCACAACCAATTTGTGAGGTTTCGTCGGTTTGCGAAGTGTGTTTTTTTGTTGAAAATGTTTTAGAATTTTATTTAAACAACTTTCTTAGCAGATTGTTTGCATTGTATCAAAAGAATATACGGCAAGAGGAACCACTTCGCTGCTTTTAGTGAAACCGGCGCGCAGCAGCTGCCTCCGGCGGCCAGCTAGGAGAACTACTCGCCGAGACGCGACAGCACCGCTTGGTGCAGCGCACCAAATTGTTCAAACTCTAGAAATAAATGCTCGGAGAAGGTATTTTGTTTTCCAAAAGTTGCCGAAAGGCAAGTATAATTGAGCATGGTTGTGTACTAAATCACTGTTGTCATTTGTGATATGTTATAACTGATGAAATAAATCGAATAATTCACTTGATCAACCCAACTATCCTACGGCTACACACACACACACACACACACACACACACACACACACACACACACACACACACACACACACACACACACACACACACACACACACACACACACACACACACACACACACACACACACACACACCAACACACTAGCAGTCGCTTTAGTTAGGGATAATGGAATGTTCACCTACATGTAGCAATTGGCCGAGGAAGAGATAGAGTCGCAAGTTTTTTTTTGTAGTGGACGTGCAATATTGAGGATTTTGTAATAAACGAAAGTCTGGATAATTTGTGTGTGTATTCTGAGTTCGACTGGTGTCGTGAGGATGTCGACAGGCTGTGACGCTATTTCAAACGGACGAGAATCCGTTACAACTATGATAAAAGACGATTTGTAACTTCCATCCATGGAAATACATTTTGTTGCTATATACATATACACCATTGTCTCATTATTTAGAACTCTTTTGGTAAGTTAAAGTGTGGGAGATGTTTCTGTCTGCTCGTTGTTACACTCAAATTGGAGAATATCGACAGTGATGCCGCTGGAATTGGGATATGAAATAGTCCAATGATTATTTCTTTCGTTCTTTCTTTCTTTATGTGAACAAATGCCGAAAATGTGTGAAATTTAGCAAACGAACGGGTTTTCTTGGCAACCCATCAGACTATGTGTTGAATTTATTTATCAACAATTTCCTTCATGTTGTTTTGTGGAACAATACTAACAAATTCACCACACCATGAGAAAGAAACAGGGAAGTACTGAAGTTCTCATACGTGTGAGGACTTCAGTTCAGTTTTCATACGCCCAGAACAGCAGCATGCAGCGGGCATAGATCTGCGCCCAATAGGTATATATTTCGGCAATAAAATATACAAGTACCCGTTTTGAAGATTGTTTGATGGTGTACACAATATATATAATTGTTCTAAAAAAATGTTTTTTTAACGTGTGTACACATACGAACGCACATACACATAATTATATGAGCGATGTTTTAGTGAAACCGGCGTGCAACAGTATTGAGAAGTTATCGCTGCTGCTTAGTTCTCCTAGCTAACCGCCTAGCGGCGCAACTAATTACGTGGCATCACTTTTAGACAAGCATTTAGGCTGAGTGGTTCCTCTTGTTTTTGATTATATTAATTAAATAACAGCAAGTGATTTAGAATACTGAAATTATTCGTAAAAGTTTAATCCGGATTTGTTTAGTAAAAAAAACCGGCATATTCCGTTAACTATGATCAAATCATGTGACACCAGTACGTATGCTACCCGGACACCCAGATATACTACCTGAATGCCGCCCCGCCCCATCCAGCTATAGAGACAAACACCCGGGGCGCGAAGTCACGCGCAGGGTTCACGGCGAAGCCGAAGTTCATCCCGAAGGCCATGCTGATAGCAGCAAAGACGGAGCCGATGACTATGGGGGTGAGGCCGCTCGACGGGCGCATGTTGCTCTGGTCAACCACGGCCAGGATACACAGCATCAGCAGAGCCGTGCCAACGATCTGAAACAATGCCATTCGTTCAAATTGATGGCGTAATAATAAAGGTAAAGATAAGTTCTTATATAGCGCAGTGTCCTGTCCTCAGAACTGCTCAAAGCGCTTTTCATTTCACTTCCTGGCAGACCTATTCAATCGAACACCATCTCGACTTCTCTGGGAAGAATTCAGCCACGCTACAACTAATGTTCCCTCGCAGACCTGTTCAATCGAACACCATCTCGACTTCTCTGGGAAACATTCAGCCACGCTACAATTAATGCGCGAAGATCATTCGTTCACAAATATCCACCATTGTCATTAACCGGGTACTCATTCCTACAGCTGAGTGAGCTGGAACATCGTAGAGTGAACGAACTTGCCCAAAGTTCGACACCGCAGCACAGTATTCGAAATCGGGTTCCCTCGGTCGAGAGTCCGAAGCTATAGTCACTACGCTACTGCGCTCTACAATACATTGAACTACCGACGCGTCACGATAGGTGATGTCGAGATGCAATGCATATATAAATATCGATATATATATATATATATATATCGATATATATATATATATATATGTATATATATATATATATCACGTATGTATATATATATATATATATACATATATATATATATATATATTGGCAATAGCACAGTGAACTATTGGCCAACCACATTAGTAGGTTTACTTGTGTCGCAGTAATAGTATTACTTATTTACCAGCCCAGTGTCAACAATTAGCATCACTCAGAGATCGTCGTTATGACGCAACTGGTTCCAACTATAAGCGATGTCCAGACTTAAGTTAAATCAAGTAAAACTGGAACATCCTATTATGCTTCCGTGATACCATCGCGATAGTAGCGCGATAGTCTCATGACGGCCGCGATAGTCTGATGACTGTCGCGATAGTCTCATGACTGTCGCGATAGTTTCATGACTGCCGCGATATTATCGCATTAGTAATTACTGCTATCGCGATACAGGCGCGATAGTAGAACTATACCCAATGGTCACACCTATTTGTATTAGTATCAATTCTAATAACGTAGTATATGAATAATGTATATGAATGCATACTAAAACTAAACACAACATCTAAATCATCGACGTGCGAAATTTGAAAATACTCGGCAAACAACCTTTAATACCTGTAGCGGAGGCACATCTCCCATATAGGAGATACTTTTGAAGTTGTCTGGTTCCCACGGTTCTCACAGCAACGTGGGACAAAGTATAACCGATTCAGTGAACAGTGTGCTAATAGTTACCACTTCTAGCTGATTCCATGTTACGTTCCTCACCGTAACGTGGGACCAACTATAATTGACTCAGTGAACCGTGTGCTAATATTTACCAATTCTGGCTGATTCCATGTTACATTCCTCACCGCAACGTGGGACCAAGTATAACTCATACAGTGAACCGTGTACTTAATAGTTACCACTTCTGGCTGATCTCATGTTACGTTCCTCACCGCAACGTGGGACCAAGTATAACTGATTCAGTGAAGCGGTTGCTAATAGTTACCAATTCTGGCTGATTCCATGTTGCATTCCTCACCGCAACGTGCGACCAAGTATAACTGATACAGTGAACCGTGTGCTAATAGTTACCACTTCTGGCTGATCCCATGTTACGTTCCTCACCGCAACGTGTGACCAAGTATAACTCATACAGTGAACCGTGTACTTAATAGTTACCACTTCTGGCTGATCTCATGTTACGTTCCTCACCGCAACGTGGGACCAAGTATAACTGATTCAGTGAAGCGGTTGCTAATAGTTACCAATTCTGGCTGATTCCATGTTGCATTCCTCACCGCAACGTGCGACCAAGTATAACTGATACAGTGAACCGTGTGCTAATAGTTACCACTTCTGGCTGATCCCATGTTACGTTCCTCACCGCAACGTGCGACCAAGAATAACTGATTCAGTGAAGCGTGTAATAATAGTTACCACGTCTGACTGATCCTAGCTTTTAAAGGGACATAGTCTCTTCATCTATCCGTAATTAATGGGCGTAGTAATTCTAACTGGAAGACTACTATGTTGACCCTGGGAAAGTGAGCATCGTTGAACATCAAAAGGGTATAGTATTTAACTTAGCCAGACTCGGCCGTATTGCCAGTAAAGCTTGTTTTGAAACTGGATGTTATGTTTACTATTTGAACGCGCACCCGTGGTTGTGCCTTCAAATTGCGCCCGTTGTTACGGGCTTTTAACTTACGGGCTTACTAAACACAAGTTGGCGGGAAGTATGCCTTCAACATAGTTAGCATAGTAGTAAGAACATCATATTCATTAATACATGAAAACCTAGGAAGAGACTACGTCCTTTTAAAAACGCTGCCTGACGTTAAGTTATACCTGGTCAAGTAGTCCATTCCCTGCTCCCAGGAAGGGGGCTGGGAATGTCGCCCATATGCCCGCCGTTGCCGTGGCTCCTGACACCGTTCGTCCCCCGCCATCGTACGCATTCAGAGCATCTACAAGTGACCCGAAGGGAATCAGTTAATACCTCCGAGACGGAAGCATACAAGTCAATCACAAAAGGCACCCGCCGGGACGTGTACTACCAGCAGAGGCCAAGTTTTAGTTCTGTATAATCTGTAGTGACACTACTATATAGAGCCAACTAATGGCTGTCTCATCTGCCATATGTTGAGTTTTGAAATCCAGGATAATTATAAGCTCACTAAAACTCACTAAAACTCGAAAAGAATCCTGCATGAAATGTGTGCATTGCTGTAAAGGCTCTTTTACACGAGGTCTATAATTATGTGTGCAATCGTTTTGAGATGGTTTTCCGATTTTTGCTGCAATCCGCATCAGTTGTTCGTCTTCTTTTCCATGACTATCCAGGGTGAGGGTGGTCTCAATACTGCTCTCCGATTTCTTATTTGTTTTCCGCCTCACTGTTCTTGCTCTGCTATCTCCACCAGTTGCCCATTTCATCCATCGTTAGCTCTCATTCTCCTCTCCGAATCCCTCCAAATATCTCTTTATACTGTGCCTTCATCTCATCTCGTTTTCGACTCCTTTTTCCTTCCACTCTCGAGACATCTTCCTCTCTTGATATCTGATTTATTTGCTAGCTGCTCCCTCTCTTGAGGCTCACTAAAAACTTCCAACTACACACCCTTGAGGCTCACTCATAACCTTCAATTACACCCCGTTGAGGCTCACTCATAACCTCTAACTACACCCCCTTGAGGCACACTCATAACCTTCAACTACACCCCTTGAGGCTCACTCATAACCTTCAACTACACCCCCTTGAGGCTCACTCATAACCTTCAACTACACCCCCTTGAGGCTCACTCATAACCTTCAACTACACCCCCTTGAGGCTCACTCACAACCTTTAACTACACCCCCTTGAGGCTCACTCACAACCTTCAACTACACCCCTTGAGGCTCACTCATAACCTTCAACTACACCCCCTTGAGGCTCACTCACAACCTTCAACTACACCCCCTTAAGGCTCACTCATAACCTTCAACTACACCCCGTTGAGGCTCACTCATAACCTTCAACTACACCCCCTTGAGGCTCACTCATAACCTTCAACTACACCACCTTGAGGCTCACTCATAACCTTCAACTCCCTTTGAGGCTCACTCACAACCTTCAACTACACCCCCACAACAAATTCCGGAGACTCCTGGCTGGTAAACTAACCTTAGCCCATTTTGCTTAACCTCCAGGCCACTGAGAGCCACTAATAAAGCATCTTGTTTCCAAATGCACATTAACCAGAATCTATGCCAACTTGTTTGTGCTACAACACAATGTAAAAAATCGGATAGTTGTTTTGTTTAAGACATATATGGTATGTAACACTCTCACCGAATTATGCTGCTACGTAATATTGGTATGAATCGTATACGCTTTGTCTGTTACTGTGTCTCAATTATTGGTGTTCATAGAAGTCATTATTACTTGCCATAGTAAACCGCATAGAGGAGAGCTGAAGCGAGAAATGCCCCCACGTACTGTCCCAACATGTAGAACGGAAGCTTACGCCATGATATTTTACCCAAGATGCTCATGGCGAGTGACACGGCAGGGTTGAGATGGCCGCCTAAAACAAACACAACTCCGTCAAAACAACGACCTATTATTAACACACTATAAAGTAACTATCTTATACGAATGATATGTATGTGTGTATGTATGTATGTATGTATGTTTGTATATATGTATGTATGTATGTACGTATGTATGTATGTTTATAAGTGTGTATGTATTTGTGTGTGTTTGATTGTTTGTTTGTTTGAATGTGCGTGCATGCATGCGTCCGTGTGCGTGTGCATGTGTGTGGTGTAAGTATGTATGTGTGTGCGATTGTTTGCGTGTGCGTACACGTGTATGTGTGTTCGCGTATGCATACATATACCAACGGGGACGAATAAGAGGATGGGGGTAGGTGTGCAAGTGCAATTGCATGCATGTGGGCTGGTGCTCGTATTTGTTTGGAAACGTGTTTACTGCACACTGCAGATGTGATTCTCCCTCGCCAAGTTCTTACTTTGTTTTGTGGTGGTAGTGGTTGCGGTAGTGGTTGTATTGCAAGTGGTAGTGGTGGTGGTGGTGGTTGAGGTGGTTGTGCTGGTGGTTGAGGTGTTGGTGCCTGTTGTTGTTGTTGTTGTTGTTGTTGTGGTGGTGGTGGTGATGCCGGTGGTAGTGGTGGTGGTGGTGATGCCGGTGGTGGTGGTGGTGGTGGTGGTGGTGGTTATAGTGCAAGTGATGGTGGTGGTGATGGTTGTGTTGCAGGTGGTAATGGTGGTGATGGTGGTGGTGGTGTTGATGGTGGTGCAGGTGGTTGTGGTGCAGGTGGTGCAGGTGGTTGTAGTGCAGGTGGTTGTGGTGGCGCTGGTGGTGGAGGTGATGGTGTAGTGGTGGTGGTTGTGGCGGTCAACAATCGTCTTCATCTTTGTCGTGTTCTTGGTGAAGAAGGTGGTTATTATTCAGGTGGAAGAGTTATTGGCGATGATTCAGATGATGGTGAAGAATGTTTTCATTGTGGTGTATTTTAAATGTATAACTGATTGTGTTGTTCCATCTAGTCTAGTCTAGAAGTTGGCCGCAGGGTGGCGACACCGCTGTGGTATGATAACATTTAGTGGCAGGAAGAATGGGGTGTGTGCTGATGGTTTTGTTTTGCCGCCCCGCCGCCTATTACTCGGGGAAGGGCAGAAAACAATATACAATATGTTGCCACCAAAATACACATTAATCCTCGATTTCCACCCAACATTGACGCTCGCCACAAAAACAAACATTCACGTTCACGTTAACAGCGGGGAGGGGGCAGAACCACGTGTCTGTCTCGTGGTGAAATTCCAGGGGCAGCTGCCCCCCCTACCCCCCCGTTACCGCGCCTATGGTGATGACACTTAGGGACAGACTAAACGGTATCATCACAGTTCATGTGTTAGAAACTCACCACTAACGCCGCCCGCGGCGTAGATTCCAATGGTCAAGCCGATGCCGCTTGCAATGTTGACGGACAGAAAGTTGCCAAAAGCGTTCTTTCCCAGAACGCATTGCGCAATAGACGCATCGATGAACAACTGAGCAACAAAGTACAAATTCACCCACAAGTATATCGAGTTTAATTATGTCAGTCGATATGTGGGTCGATGGGTGGTTGGGTTGTTGGGTTGATTGGTTGGTTGGTAGGGGGTGGGTTGGTGGGTGTGTCAGTCCGTCGATTCGAATTAAACAATATTTGTTCAATAAATCAAAACATATCGAATATATTTCGATACCATACACACACACACGCACACGCACACGAACACGCACACGCACACACACATATATATATATAAATTCAGAGGTGTTTAAAAAAACAAAATATTATATAATATAATATTACAATACACGTAATGAAGATAATTCCAGAATGAGAGAAGTACTCGCCGGCTGAACCGTTCACGGTCAACAGTAGGAACAACAATGAGAGATTCGATGGTCGAACGAAGACAGCGATATGGAACGTGGACAGACATACGGTCAGCAAGGTAGCGTGGATAATGATGAGCAAAGCTATAACTAAAGTAGACTTACATATTTGCGCTAAACTAGTTACTAAACCGAACGTCTGATCAAGTTATTTACCATCATTTGATTGACACAATAAGAAGAACAAAACTACGAAGACGAACACGTATTTTTCACGTAGATCCTCGTAAACCCGTGGACAGATTCGTATTGAAACGCACATTTAACTCGTCAATATATGAAGCTAACGCAGCACTATATAACATCGTGCGTAGTTTTTGACAACATACGTGATAGTGACGTACTGAAGATGCATTTCGCTTGTTTTGTGCACAGAAAAGTATATATATATATATATATATGTATAATATATATGTACTTTTATATATATATATATATAATATATATATATGTACTTTTATGAGCACAAAACAAGCGAAAATGCATCTTCATTACGCCGCTATCATGTATGTATATATATATATATATATATATATATATTATACATGTATATATAATATGATATTAATACGCTAACTAGGAGGCACTCAAAGTGTATCTCCTCCCAGGTGCCAAGGTTAACTCGCCCGTTTCTATGTTAATTCGCGACTAAATTCGGACAATTGACCTCTGTTTTACCATTTTACGATCGATTTTAAAGTGATATACTTTTAGTGGACAAAGTGAATGACCTGCAATTATCCAGGGGCGCCTCATTGGAGTTACGTTCGCTTTATCAAGTTATAATTGGCGACGACATAAAATGCGTGGTCAAAGCTAACGAATTTAAGACGAAAATGCTGTTAATGGTTCTAAGTTTTGTACTTTGTTTGTTGCGCCGCATGTTGGTGTACAAATGCATACCGCGACGGGTCAACGTGTGGTTTACAATGTTACATCTACACAAATATTCTTGCTGTAGTTATGTGACATAGCAATGTTACGCTGGGGTGGCAGCGATATAGCGTAGGCATGCGGCGCATCAGTTAACTGTATAACGGCCACACCCTTCAGACGGCCTAAAACTGTCCCTCAACGTGTAAGCGTAGTGCTGCTAAATTCAACTAAGGGCACTTGCACAAAACCGTCTGATAGTGTTCAACGTTGTCGAATCTAATCGCCAGCAAGTGGTTTCTTATCGTTATATCCATTGATTTGGACACATCAAAGCGGTTATCACCTCATCCCTGGCACAGCTGTTTTATTTCCGACACCGACTAGTCTTCTCACGTTTGAAATAATCCGCGACAAATATTCGTAATATTTATTTTTATTGATATATTCATATTTAGGCCTGTGTGTGTGTGTTTGTTTGTGTATGTGTGCGTGTGTGTGCGTGTGTGTGTATGTGTGTGTGCGTGCGTGTGTTTGTGTGCGTGTAGAGGACGCTGTCGTGGCGACCTTGAGTGTCTGCATTTGCCTCTGTGTTGTTTATCGGTTTTCGTCAGTTTTCATTCAAGGACGTTATATCTGTTCGTCGAGAAGTAGTATGAAGATGTGCGGCAGAACAATCACAGTTTTGGCAGTTTTATGGACCATTTTACTCGTTGTGTGTGTGAGTGGTGAGCCGATCTGGCATATTGCAGATTCAAAACTAATTCACGTTGTACGGGAATTAGTTGGAGCATAAATTCCTTGTAATTACTTTTACATGAATTATTATAATTATTATACAAGAACTTATATTTAATAAGTATATCGTTGCAACTGATCCATATAGATATAGAAGTTGCTTTGGTGTCTTAAAATTTGAACTAGGATGCAGGCCGTTCCCCATAGTTTACCTGAGGTCATTCCCAAGATAGCTAGGCCGGAGAAGCATAGCCTAGTTGCTTGAGTAGTTGGGAGATGCATTAGTTATCAGATAAGATACCATGCGGGGACATTGACCAGGTAGTGCAGGTAAACAACTTCCAAGCGCTCCTTATTAAGATGTGCAGAGCGCACTAACCAATGAGAATCATTAGTTACCAGGAGAGAGAGAGAGAGAGAGAGAGAGAGAGAGAGAGAGAGAGAGAGAGAGAGAGAGAGAGAGAGACAGAGAGAGAGTGAGGAGAGAGAGA
>CM034541.1:46031979-46036979 GCA_020002185.1 Paraescarpia echinospica
TGTATTACACGAGGTCGCAAGATTAATTATCAATGTCCGAACGTGGAATCCAATTTGAAGGCCACTATAATAAACGCGTCCGCTACGTACGGGTAAGGTTGCAGCTGAGTCTTTTCACTTTTATTCAAATCCCTCTTTCAGTAATTGAATGTTTCGTTCTAGTTTTACAACACGACAAATATCGTGTTGTGTATTTGCCACCAAATATTATCTAACATCATTTATGAGAAACACAATTTAGTACTGCTGAGATGTTAAGTATGTTGTATTCATTAATATTCCCTATTGATCTCCACGTGCGTTTTACAGCATTTTCAACGGTCTGCATTATTTCGGTTAATGTTGGCTTAGTAAAGTATGTTTCATGTGTGGGGCTTACTGGTGTTTTGTTTGGAGTCTGGCTCAGGGAAGTGCAGTCCAACAAACAGCTGATAGACGGCAGCTCCGGCGACGGCACCAATGTGAGGACCGAGGATGGGAATCCAGAAGGCGTAGTTCCTGAAACTGACCACATAATATGGGTATTAAGGGATAATCTCAGAACGTCAATGTCCGCAATCACACGAAATTACTTTCATCTGCCTAAGTCTCCCCAACCCCCACCCTTGGATGTACGTATGTAAACATCTGGCCTATGTCTCCCCAACCCCCACCCTTGGATGTACGTATGTAAACATCTGGCCTAAGTCTCCCCAACCCCCACCCTTGGATGTACGTATGTAAACATCTGGCCTATGTCTCCCCAACCCCCACCCTTGGATGTACGTATGTAAACATCTGGCCTAAGTCTCCCCAACCCCCACCCTTGGATGTACGTATGTAAACATCTGGCCTATGTCTCCCCAACCCCCACCCTTGGATGTACGTATGTAAACATTGATGTGATGATATTGATATATTACGAGTATCGATCCGAAGTGTAAAATATCGACGACAGCAGAAAATGCCTCTGGCCCCCTCCCCCAAACGGAAGTAATTTCTTTTGATATCGAACGTCGACGTTCTGACATACTAATTCATGTTTCTATGCCCAGGATACATGCTGTTGCATGTGTTGATATTAATTGTGTATTATGTAGTGATGTGGCAATTCTACCACTGGACAATTTTGTATGGATATTTTATAACAAAATAACTTTGAAAGTGTCACTACTGAAACTGCGTAACTCATAATATGAATACGTAAATTCACACCTTATATATAGTGTGCATGCATTTAATTTTAAAGGTGATGATGATTTATGCTTCAGTTATATATATGGTATATTTAGAATATCGGTTCGTTACCATGTTTAACATCTACACACTGGCAATCGCTTTATTCGACGATAATTGAATGTTCACTAATATGTAGCAATTGGCTGAGGAAGAAACAGAGTAGCAAGTTTTTTTCTGTAGTGGACGTGCAATTTTGAGGGCTTTTCTAATAAACAAAAGTCTGGATAATTTTATGTGTACTCCGACTCCGACTGGTGTCGTGAGGATGTCTGCAGGGTGTGACGCTACTTCAAACGAGAATCCGTTACAACTATGATGATTTGCAACTTGCATCCATGCAAATACATTTTGTTGCTATATACATATACACCAGTGTCTCATTACTTAGAACTCTTGTGGTAAGTTAAAGTGTGGGAGATGTTTCTGTCTGCTCGCTCTTACACTCAAATTGGAGGTTATCGATAGCCATGCCGCTGTTTCAAACGGACAACAATCCTTTACGATTTGGGATATAAAATAATCTAATGATTCTTTCTTTCGTTCTTTCTTTCTTACTTTCTTTCTGAACAGAAGCCAAAAATGTGTTACATTTAGCAGATAAACGGATTTTCTGGCAAGCCATCACAATGTGTGTAGAATTTATTGATCAACAGTTTCCTTCATGTTGTTTTGAGGAACAATAATAACAAATTCACCACACCAGAAGAGAGAGAGAAACAGGAAAGTACTGAAGTTCTCATACGTGTGAGGATTTCAGGTCAGTTTCCATACGCCCAGGACAGCAGCATGTAGCGGGCATAGATCTGCGCCCAACAGGTATACATTTCGGCAATAAAATATACAAGTACCCGTTTTGAAGATTGTTTGATGGTGTACACAAAATATAAAATTGCTTAAAATATATAATTATTAAAAAAATGTATTGAGAAGTTATCGCTGCTGCGTAGTTCTCCTAGCTAGCCGCCTCGTGGCGCCACTAATTACGTGGCATCACTTTTCGACCAGTATTTAGGCTGATTGGTTCCTCTTGCCGTATATTCGTTTTGATTGTATTGATTAAATAACGGCAAGTGATTTAGAATATTAACACTATTTTTAAAGGTTTTATCCGGATTTGTTTTGCAAAAAACGGCATATTCCGTTAACTATAGTCAAATCATGTGACACCAATACATATGCTACCCGGACACCCAGATATACTACCTGAATGCCTCCCCGCCCCATCCAGCTATAGTGACAAACACCCGGGGCGCGAAGTCACGCGCTGGGTTCACAGCGAAGCCGAAGTTCATCCCGAAGGCCATGCCGATGGCAGCAAGGACGGAGCCGATGGCTATGGGGGTGAGGCCGCTCGACGGGCGCATGTTGCTCTGGTCGACCACGGCCAGGATACCCAGCATCAGCAGCGCCGTGCCAACGATCTGAAACAATGCAATTTGTTGAAATTGATGGTATAACAATAAACGTAAAGGTACGTTCTTATAAAGCGCAGTGTCCAGTCCTCAGAACTGCTCAAAGCGCTTTACACTTTACTCCCTGGCAGACCCGTTCAATCGAACACCATCTCGACTTCTCTGGGAAGCATTCAGCCACGCTACAATTAATGAGCGAAGACCATTCGTTCACAAATACCCACCACTGTCTATAGCCAGGTACTCATTCATACAGCTGAGTGAACTGGAGCAACGTAGAGTGAATGAACTTGCCCAAGATTCGACACCGCAGCACAGTATTCGAACCCGAATTCTCTCGGTCGAGAGTCCGAAGCCGTTACCACTGCGCTACTGCGCTCCACAATACATTAAACTATCGACGCATCACGATAGACGATGTCGTGAAGCACTACATTGGAAGATAAATTTAAATATCGATATATATATATATATATATATATATATATGTATATACATACCAGGTATAGATATTAGCAATAGCACAGTGAACTATTGGCCAAACACATCAGTAGGTTTACTTGTTTCGCTGTAATACTACTGACGTACGTAATGTTTTCTTATTTACCAACCCAGTTTCAACAATTATCAGTCAAATTAGCATAATTCAGAGATCGCCATTATGAAGCAACTGATTCCAGCTGTAAGCGCTGGCGCCACCCGTCCATTGTGGCTGTGTCCATGCGATATGTTGTTCAACTTAAATCAAGTAAAACTGGAACATCAACCTAATATGCTTCCGTGATACCATCGCGATAGTAGCGCGATAGTCTCATGACTGCCGCGATAGTCTCATGACTGTCGCGACAGTATCGCACTAGTAATTACAGCTATCGCGATACAGGCGTGATGGTAGAACTAAACCCAACAGTCACCCCTATTTGTATTAGTATCAATTCTAATAACGTAGCGCGAGTACATGAATAATGTATCTGAATGCATACACAAAAATAAACACAACTCCAAAATCATCGACATGCGAAATTAAATTTCTATTAAAATTTGCATAACTTGTATTGAAGTCGGACACTTCAAGTCACATACTACAACGCTCCGTCACGAAGAACTGCATTTGAAATAAGCGCAGAAAACAATTCGGGTAATAAATTAAACTGTTACATGCATCACCGCTAAAATTTGATTGTGGTCATTACATGTACATAATATTTACCTGGGTTGCTTGATCTTAATATATACATATATAATGCTAATGCTATACTACAGAATGTATTCTGCCCGCCAAATTGCATTTAACAAGTCCGAAAGAGTGTTGTAATATTGGCCCTGCGAAATGTTCAAATTGCAAATAAGACATACACGCGGCAAACAACCTCTAATACCTGTTGCGGAGGCACGTCTCCCATATCGGAGATACTTTTGAAGTTGTCTGGTTCTCACGCTCCTCTGCGCAACGTGGGACCAAGTATAACTGATTCAGCGAAGCGTATGCTAATAGTTACCACTTCTGACTGATTCCATGTTACGCTCCCACCGCAACGTGGGATCAAGTATAACTGATTCAGTGAAGCATGTGCTAATAGTTACCACTTCTGGCTGATCCTATGTTACGCTCCTCACCGCAACGTGGGACCAAGCATAACTGTTCAGTAAACTGTGTGCTATTAATTATCACTTCTGGCTGATTCCATCTTACGCTCCTCACCGCAACGTGGGACCAAGTATAACTGATTCAGTAAACTGTGTGCTATTAATTATCACTTCTGGCTGATTCCATGTTACGTACCTCACTGCAACGTGGTACCAAGTATAACGCATTTAGGGAACCGTGTGCTAAAAGTTACCACTTCTGGCTGATTCCATGTTACGCTCCTTATCGCAAAGTGGGACCAAGTATAACTGATTCAGTGAACCGTGTGCTAATAATTACCACTTCTGACTGATTCCATGTTACGCTCCTGACCGCCACGTGGGACCATATATAACTGATTCCGCGAACCGTGTGCTAATAGTTACCACTTCTGGCTGATTCCATGATAGGTTCCTCACCGAATAGTGGGACCAAGTATAACTGATTCAGTGAACCGTGTTCTGATAGTTACCATTTCTGGCTGATTTCATGTTACGGAACAGAAAACCTCGCATTTAAAGGGACGAAGTCTCTTCGTCTATCCGTAATTAACGGGCGGAGTAATTTCTGACTGGAAGACTGCTCTGTTGACTGTGGGAAAGTGAGCATCGTTGATCATCAAAGGGAATAGCAGTTAACACAGCCCGACTCGGCCGTATTCCCAATAAAGCTTGTTTTGAAACTTGATGTTTTGTTTACTATTTGAACGCGCACCCGTGGTTGTGCCTTCAAATTGCGCCCGT
>CM034541.1:46041979-46064279 GCA_020002185.1 Paraescarpia echinospica
CTTGAATGTGTGCATTTAGCCTTCGTGTTGTTTATTGTTTTTCATCAGTTTTAATATAAGGACGTTATATCCATTCGTTGAGACGTAGTATGAAAATGTTGTGTGGCAGAACAACCAAAGTTTTTGCAGTTTTATGGACCATTTTACTCATTGTTTATGTGAGTGGTCAGCCGATTTGACAAGATGGCAGGTTCAAGACTTATTCACGTTATAAACATGATAGGTCGCTTCTCATTATGTAACCTATTCAGTTATATAGTCGTAAGTCTATTTTATATCCTATGTCCAGCAGAAATTACCACCGGGTCAAAAGCATGCTACAGGATCAGACAAATCTCCAGCAGCAACAACTACTAGAAAAAAAAATGAACATACTTACTTGTATACGTCAATCGCCAGAAGTTCCAGTTCGGTTTTACAGCAAACACGTTTATTTAGTAAGAATACAAGAGTTATTGTAGCGTACAATCATTTTCTTCGCTCCGCTTCCCTTTCTCAACCCAAACCTCCCTTTTTAACTCCCTGTTACCCTGCCCAGTGTACCATATTTAGACCAGTCTACCAGCTAACACGTAACGTTTTCACAACGTTGCTGAAATGTTGTGTTAAGGTTATGCCAGACAAAACGTTGCGGCAACGTTGTGACAACGTTTTTGTTATGATCAATCTTCCTCATGTATCAAAATAGTTTTGTATAACGTTGCAAAAACGTTTTAAAAACGTTTTATTAAAACGTTTCAGTCCAACGTTTTCTAAACGTTGTGATGAAACGCTATCCATATGTTGTGGGAATGTTCTTCAAAAACGTCTAAGGGAAAACGTTTTTAAAACGTTTAAACTTTGTAATTTTTGTTAAACAAATCCACAAGTTTAATGAAAAATCAAAAAATAAATAGTGAATTTCATGCAACATTTTTGTTATGACCCATCTTTCTCTTAATATAAACATATTTCTGTACAACGCTGCAAAAACGTTTTACAATTTTTTGTAAATATCCATTATAAAACATATTTTTTTAAAGTGTTTCAGTTATAATGTACGTTGCAAGATGCTTTTTAATAATTCCTCACCCCACAAAGACTGGTCCAAACAAGTTTGACCCCTCCTTCAAATTGAAACCCCCCAGGAAATGTTATATCTAGATTTAAAATAGGTCAGTGAGACACCTGAACACACAGAAGGGGTAAAAAAGAGCCCCCACCACATTAGAGATAGGGGTCCAAAATTGAATGTTTAAACCCCCCTCCCCACCCAAGCCAGCACTCCACCCTCGGCCCGCGGGCGGATCTGAGCGGTTGGCAGGCGGCGGAATGCGGCAGACGTTTACCGATGACAGCCCGCTTGCCAGCCGCGCATGAGGCGATCCCGTTAGCGGGAGGTGATTTACAAGTCCGAGGGACGCCCGAGCACGTGTATACGATGCTCCGTACATCTGTTAGGTGTATCAAGTTTCACAAGCAAGATAATGTTTCCCGCGCAGTAACGTTTCCCGCGCAGTAACGCACCGGGCGGGAAGTGTAATCTAAAGGAAACTAAAATTCGTTCTATTTATGTTCTTACACTTACAAACAAAGCTCCACAATATATATTACATTTTATTGTAAACTAGGCATGTTGAATTCATATAAAAGCTTAAAAATGGAAAATATTATTATTAAAACAATATTATTATAGTTTTTTTTACTGCGAGTCTACGTCGTCCATATTTGAACACTCAGCTCGTTTTTACAGTTACGCGCGCAACTAAATTTCCACAAGACAAGGTACATCTTTATAAATTAATTTGTGAATATTTGGTACATGTGAAATACAGTAATTTTGGCATGTTTCCGTAAGCACACATTTTGATTATTTACTGCCAAATCTCGGCTAGCATCGTAACATTGTTTACGCGTCGGAAACGGCGAAGTATTCAAATAACGTCATGGGGACATGTCCCAGAGCGCGTTTTCATGTGCTAAACAGTCGATCTACTGTCACTCGATCAACAATATTGATATTTGTTGCCAATAATTAATTCATCAGAACAGAATTACATTGTTATAATTTATATATATAGTCTGTGAAATCTTCTTTTAATTAATAGTGGTCCGCCCGGTCTCAGTTGTTTCGGGTTTGGCATTCGATCGTTTACAATCATCTTTGCCTTTATTTGCGTGTCCTAACTTCGGGAATTGTCCAATTCTGCAGGCAACTTGGTAGCGTGTTTTGATATCTCGGACGCAGGTTTTTGATTACGACTAGTTAGAGTACCGGTAGTCATAGTATGGCTATTGTGCAGGGACTTGTAATTATCATTGTTTAACTGAAGTCTGCAGTGAAAACAGAACCAGTGGCAGTCTCAAGGGTAAAATCGGCCTAAACTAAAGGCTTCGTGGCATTAAAAATGTAAATATAAGGACAGGATTTGAATAAGTTTGTACATTAGTCTATTTTATATGCATCTATTATGTAGATTATCCTACAATATTTCATATATTAAATTTTGTTATCTTTTATTTTAGGGGCATGTCTGAAGAACCATCCCAGGGCGAAGATTGGGGATGTAGAGTTGGAGATTGGACAGACATTAAAGCACGCACCCAACAAAGTGGGAGGAAAGAACACAATGTTACATGGCGAAAGGCTTGTTTTAAGGTGTGACACTTTAGAAAACACCTCCATTTAGGGGGTCATCATTATTTACGGAATGGGGGGCGAAGATTTAGGAAATAAGATAGTGTGAATGTTATCACCCCCTCCCCCATCGGATGCCCCGGATTTCTTTCACCCCCCCCCCCATTGGACACGCACACTATCTTTCACACACCCCACTCCCCGTCCTGTCAGACATGCGAGCTTAATTTACCGATTCGCATCATAATGACCAAATCACTGTTTTTATAACATTGATATTTGGATTTATAAAACTACTATTGACATATTTATTAGTTAATAAAGTCAGGAAATATACTTAAACTTATAAATATTGTATAAATGTTGATTTAATGGTTGTGGAAGTATGCATGCTTTGTTAATTTGAGAAAGATGGTGCGTAGCGCCAACAAATGTATCAAAAATTGTCACATTTATGGTATATAATGCTGTTTTTGACAAATAATGACAAGTTGTTTTTTATCCACTACTGACAAGTTGATTTTTATCACCCTACCCCACCCATTAGAGGTTGCATGATTTCTTTCACCTCCCCCTTCCGGAAATAATGATGGCTTCCCTTGGTATAAATATCCCCACTGTCTTCGATTTTACATATTCAAACTTAAGGGTCACATTATGTGTCAGAAAGTACAACCCCAAAATTACCACGTGTGCTTTATTAGAACCCACCTATGCTTGTGGTGCTCCCCGGGGCTTCACATTGGACAGGTGCATTACATTTGTGAAAATATTACAGCATTAGGGGCTGTTCCGGAATTTCTGATTTGGGGATGGGGTGGGAGATTTGATATGGAGAGCCCATCAAAAGTTATTACCCCCCTTGAATTTTTGTCAAAAAGTAATACGCCTTGAATTTCGCCCCACCCCCTCCTATTGTGAATTATACTTTTTCTATTGCTGTATATTAGTTTTAAACTTTATTTTTGATGCACAAGATGCTGAAAAAATCACTGCTCACAGAACATTAACATAACAAATTAATACCCCTTTTGTAAACAAATATTACCCCTCCCATCCCCAATCAAAAATTCTAAACAGCCCGTAACAGAGATGATCAATTATTAATGTTTTTGAGCTTATAAAGTTGAACATTTTGAAAATTAGTATTAACTCCCTCTAATCTATGGAAACTTTGTGATCCTGTTTCAGAAGGCAGCTGCAGGGAATACTATCGCAACGGAGCCAAGCCGGATGCCTTCGATGGACTTGACTTCTGATGAAGATGAAATTTAAACTGATACCCGTGTAATAAAGAAAAAATAAATGTTATAAAAAAGATTTGTATTCTGTTCTTATCAACATATTAAAACCCCTTCATGTTGTGGGAATGTTACTGGAAGGTTGTGGGAATGGTGCTGGAAGGTTGTGAGAACGTTATGCATAACGTTTTGATAAAAACGTTGTAGCAACGTAACGGGGACTATCCATTTGAACGTTGCAGCAACGTTTTGTCAATGCAACGTTATTTTGTTAGCTGGGTAGCTACGTTCGTTCTAACTTAGCCACCTACGTCAAAGCAGCCTGGGCGTCCAATTCATGGCGGCCATCTAGTAACACACACACACACACACACTCATTCCTCCCTCGACACCGGGCCGCTGGATTCACTGCCAGTGACCGATCGAGATTATTCACGACCCTTCTACCCTACGCAAGGTCCTTGCCGAATATACACCTTAGGATTGACAGTCAGCAGCTGCTGAGTTAGCCGATTTTAGTTTTGCAGAACAACAATTCAACAATTTTATCCAAATAATATGACCTATGCGTACTAGCTTTATAACATACATTTACATACATTGGTTTTCAATTCTCAATATATATATATTTCCTTTTGGGTGACTCTTCGAGTTCCTTGCATTTGTATGTGTTGCCTCTTACCTAACATATTTCACATAACAAACCTTATAATTACAATTCTTACAACGTGACGCGCTGTTAGCCTTGCGACCCAGTGTCACTGACAATCTTTCCGGTCCACTCCTGGATTTAAATGATTTTACAGTGCTCTCTGACATTAACAATAGAAACTACCCGATGTAAAGTTGTTGTCCCCTCCGTCTTCCTTCCTTCAGTTGGGCGGTACGCAAATGGCTTAAGAAGACCGGAGCCTTACCTCGGGTATGTCGCTCGCCAAGCCGTGTGCATCATCGGTCTGTGGTGATGCATTGTCCCCTCACGGCTAAGGGTGTATTTGTTTGTCAATGAAATTGAACAAACAAGCGTTCCAGGTTCGTCACGAATATATATGTTTTATTCATCAGTAGAAACTTCAGACACGATGTCCGTACAACGTTTACACATTCATGTGCGCCGACAGTCCAACCCTATTTTACATTTAAAGTGCTCGTGGTTTTTGAAGATCGAAAGATAAAGCAATATATAAACCACCGTGGTTTATATTTGCCGAAATTTTGAGAAGTCTAAACTGTGGGAAACAGTTTCCTAGTTTCCCCGTGAAGAGCGTCAACCGTCCCTCCTTATGTGTGTCAATTTCCGCCTTCCTGTAATTCCAAAAATAGTTCCCTTTTAAACAAACTGGCTTGGTCTCAAGCCAAATCCGGGAATTGTCTTTAAACCGTAAAGGATCGAAACACATAGTATGAAATTTGTAGAATTATGGCTCTACGCATGCGTGTTTTTAATGTCGTCATACTATGGGGATGAGGGTGCTCACTCACGTGAGGGGGTCTGCATTTAATTGCATAATTTCATCTTTCCGGTTCGATCTTAAAACTAGGACATGGTCACGAAGTGAATCTAAGGTCAGGCCAATGTCTGTACCAAATTCTAGTCATGACTCTTAACAGTCAACTACATTCTGTTCCGGTAGACACCAAGAACTACGCCTACGGACGCGAAAATAAACAAATCGTTCACACCTTGTTGCTCTAGAAATGGGCCTACAGTGACGGCGACCATATGCTTGCCTTGTGCAGCATTCTTTTATATAATGCTTTTATATAATGCGAATCTGGATTTTCTGTTCTAGTCTTTCTCTGATAACTAATAATAATAGTAATTAACTAAATTAGCCAATGCAGGTATGTTACACCGAGACGCAAGCGGGACAAGAAAGGCGGCGTGCGCCAAAGACTGGAGAAAATAAGTTACGCACCCTCCCCCTGCCCTCTATCATGTTGGCTAATGTCCGATCATTATCTTTGAAAATTGATGAACTTCAGGCCAATGGTGCGCTACAGTGGCTCCATAAAAAAGCTTGGTTGATATGTGTTACGTGTGATTGAAACCTGCTTAGACGAAACTTTATCTGACATTGAACAGGGACAACAAGTTGAGTGGCAAATCACAGGGTGGAAGGATCTGTGTGTACATCAACCAGCGCTGGTGTATGTTTGTCATCGTGAGGGAAGAACTGTGAACCCCGGGCGTGGAGCTATTGTCAGTGTCTCTGCGTCCGACCTACTTACCCAGAGAGTTCAGAGAGCTATTTTTAACTCTGGTCTATGTGCCACCGCCAGCTAATGTTGCCCGCGCAGCTGATGCAACCACTAGCTGTGTGCATCGGCGTGAAACAATGTCGCCAGAATCGCCAAACATCATTCTCGGAGATTTCAATAGCTGCCGACTGGACAAAACATTGCTGTTTACCAGCAGTACGTGACGTGTCAGATACGCGGTAGTAACACCCTCGATCTTTGTTATGGCGACAATAAGTACGCGTACAAGTCCGTGAAGAAGATGGCACTCGGTACCGCCGACCAAAAATGCTACATTTGATCCCGGCGTATAGCACTAAACTACAGAGACAGAAAGCAGTGCATAAAACTGTAAAAACGTAGGACTTGAACTCGGCCGACGCCGTCAGGGGGTATTTTGACTGTACCTTGTGTGATGGTCTTATTTACTCCAGCTCTTCGCTTGAAGAAGCAGTTGATGTCGTCACAGACTATATCAAGTTTTGTGAAGAGGTAATTGTCCCCACAAAGTCTGTGAAAATCTTCTCAAATAACAAACCGAAAAATCTGTCTGGTATTGAGTCCGGCAAACGTGTCATATAAATCTCAGATTCAGCGGAAGAGAGTGTCAAGTTCGCTATGATTTGTCACGTGAGCGTCAGGAGGCGGTGGACGGCAGTGAGTATAAGTTCACTGAGGATGACATCCCGGAAACAACTCCTGATGACTTCATTAAGATCTTCAAACACGTTAACCCTCACAAGGCAGCTGGGCCTGGCAACGCCAGTGGTCGGGTCCTCAAGGAGTGCCATGCTCTGTCCCCAAGAAACCTGTACCACATTGTCTCAACGACTGCCGCATGTTGGGGATCAACTGGATCCCCTCCTATTTTGCGTATACACGCAATCAAGGTGTGGAGGACGCAGTCCTCACTCTATGTCATAGTGTGTATACTCACCTGGAAAACCCCAAGTCGTTTGCCAGGGTAGTCTTTATTGACTTTTCCTCGGCTCTCAATACCATTCAACCATAAATCATGATGAGTAAACTAGTCAACATGTTGTGGGTAAATCAGTTTCTTACAGAGTATAAGTAAGTACTGCGCTATAATGGTGCTGTGTTGAGCTCACTCTTCATTTTCACCGGTGCTCCCCAGGGCTCGGTGATCTCCTCTGTCCTGTTCACACTTTACACAGGCGACTGTCGTAGCAGCCAGAAAATCGTAAATTTAATTAAATACAGCGATGACACAGCTATCGTCGATCTATCCGGCTCTGATCAAGTGTGTGCGAGCGCTGTAGCTGATTTCACAGTGTGGTGTAGCAATCATTTCCTAGATCTGAACGTTCATAAAACTGAAGAACTCAAAATAGATTTTAGGAAGAATCCTACTCCTCCCAAGGGGCTATTTATCAAAGGAGCGTGTGTGAAGAAAGTAGAGGAATACAAGTACCCCGGCACCATCATTGATGCCAAGCTCACATTTGGTGAAAATGCAGCTGTAATTAATAGAAAGTTCCAGCAAATGTTGTATTTCTTAAGCAACTTCAGGTCACTCAGTGTCAGCACACATGTTTCTCAAAAATTCTCTAGATGCTACACCGAAAACTCTATTAAGTTTGCGTTCCTAGAGTGGTACGGTGGCCTGAGTGTTGTGCATCGCAACACTCTGACACGAACCGTCAGGTTTATAGGCAAGGTGGTGGGTGACAAGCAGACCAGTCTAGAGCAGCGGTATTTAACCTTGTTGGTATTGTTAGCCCTTGAGCCATTGAACAACACCGTGATTATCCCTCTATTTTTAAATACTAAAATCGAGAAAAGGACTATTTTGAAAGAACATGTTGATGCATAATTGACATATTAATTGGTAAAATAGTTCATTTAGGATTTTGTTCTTTGTTCTCTTCAAGTGGCCTTGTTTGTTTGAAGAATATGGAGACCTCATTACCATGAATTTCATGTCGGTAAAACTTGCTTTGCGAAGGGAGCATTGAGCTGTGAGAATATTCACCACATTCCTTTCTTGTGAGAGGTTCAGCTGATTGATCTCACTAAAAGATGTGTAGCCCAGTTTTATAATAAATGTATGTCCTCTTTGCCTGACATCGTCACCTGATAGTTTGATATGTAACGTTTCTCTCCGTTCCATGAGCATGATGAGTTCGTTCCCTTAATTCGAACACATAATGAAATCCTGTCCCCAGGATAACCAGCGATCCTCCAGGTGGAAGAGGAGAACACGGAAATCGACTCCTATCTCTTCACATTCACTGACAATTTTGGGGTTCGTGGCACTCCGTGGTAAACAATTCAGAGATCATACAGTCATATTTTACAGAGTCGCTTTTCAGGCACAAGCAATTGAGCACGATATACAATATAGCTTACATATCAGGCGTTAAATGCTGAATTCTCGCCACCATATACGCAGTCACTTGTTTATAAACCAGCCAGACATCTTCGTTCTGCTGAGGGTAACAATCTTGTCGTTGCGAAAGCCCGAACCAAAGCTGGTGAATGCGCATTCGTCCACGCTGCCGCTACAATATGGAATGGTTTACCAACTACTATTACTTCCAAAACCTCCCTGCAATCCTTCAAGGCAGCTTTAAAACTCACCTTTTCATTACGGCGTACACTGCCTGAAAGACCACAGAAACATTGTTATTCTAAGTTTTTCATATTTTTATCTTTATCTTTTTAACAGCCGAAAGAACATTTTAATTACTTTCTTTACCATGAGATTTGTTTTCTTTTTAACCTACTGATGTTTACACAGCATTACTATCTTAATTTGTATATTTTAATATTAAAATTTGTTTAATGTTTATTTACTATTTATATTTTAGTTTTATGTAAAGCGCTATGAACGTTATGGATATGGCGCTATATAAAACAAAGATTATTATATTATTATAATGTTGATTCAGTCAGTTGAGTTGGTTGAAGCACAAAGCATTGGAGGATTTGCTAACAATTCTGCATCTAAAACGGCGTTATCCAATATGCGTCTCACATATTAAATTTCCACTGTTTCAGTTGTGTCCACAAATTATATCTGGTTCATTTGTCTCCCTAGCTGTTTTCTCGCCAAGGATGAGCCTCGGTGCTTCAAGTAGACATGGCTGGGTTATATCCTCTCTGATGGCAAGGGAGCTGTTACTTTCAGAATGCGGTGTTCGTAACTTCCAGTATGTCATTTCACGACATATCGTCAATGAAGTGTGCTACAAGAGCGTTATCATGATTAATTAATTACTGAAATGTTCATACTTCAAAAAACTTCCGTTACCCCTACAAAAAGCCCGAATTACCCCAGGTTAAATACCGCTGGTCTAGAGGATCTGTAGAGGCAACAGGCAGAGAGAAAGGGAAGGAAATACTCCTCAGACCCCGCACATCCCCTGTTTCCTTGCTATAAACTGCTTCATTTTGACCGCCGCTTTCAACTCCCTCACTGTTCATTGAATCGCATTCGAGACTCATTTGTTCCCTCGTCAATTAGACTAATGAATGAGTAACTGTCCTTCGTTCCCCTCATTTCTGCCAGTCTTCCCTTCCTGTATGACACTGAGTGAGCGAGAGATGATTTGTGATTTGTGAGATGATTTAACTTTTGTAACTTATTTAACTTATTTAGCATATTCAACTTATTTAAACTTATTTAACCTATATAACTAAACTACTACTATACTACCAAAACTACATAAAATAATACGTAAAAGTAAAGTAAAGGTAAGTTCTTATATATCCAGTCATCAGGAGTGGTCAATGCACTTTACACTTTGCTCCCTGGTAGACCTGTTCAATCGAACACCATCTCGACTTCTCTGGAAAGCATCCAGCCACGCCGCAATTAATACGCGAAGACCATTCATACGCAACTATCCACCACTGGCTATAACCAGGTACTCATTCATACAGCTGATTGAACTGGAGCAACCTATAGTGAACGAACTTGCCCAAGGTTCGACACCGCCGCATAGGATTCGACCCCGGGTCCTTTCAGTCGAGAGTCCGATGCTCTAGCCACTGCACTTAACCGATATAACTTGTATTACTATTTGTTGTATTTTATATTGCTTTTGTATTATTTGTTTAAATATGCTGCTACTCTCCAAATGAATTTCCTCCCAAGGGACAATAAAGTATTGTGATTGATTGATTGTGTGTGTGTGCGTGCGCTTGTACAGGCACGTGTGCGTGTGTGATAAGGCAGTCATTTTCTTTATGACAATCTATTATCATACCCTGATATTACAAAATACAAAAGGACATAAAGCACCGCATGACTCAACACCACCAATACATCAATGGAAATGGCAGTGAGCGGTATGTCTAGTTGACATTTGTAATGGTTTTACGTAGTAAAATGTATAAGAGAATAAAACATGTCACTGTGGTTTTAGTTGTGCATCTTATGTTAGTAGATTATTTTCTCTAGCCGAATGCCAACGGAAGATATGGAACGCTAAATTGATTTACACCTAGGTACTATCCACCTCGAGATAGCAACCCCGAGATGTCTCGCATGGTGCCAAGAATGTGTGTTGAAAAAACACATAAACTGGAGGGCTTACGCCGTTGTATCGGGGTCTAAAGTCTACAACAATTTATGACAAGCCGTCGGACGCGCCAGACAGAAAACCCAAAAATAGTCTACTCGGTTCGTACTGTTAGAACCGTGACTCGTGGAAAATTTAGCAGGACGGTTGTATAAAAAGATGCGTTATTGGTGTAACAATTATTAGTAATAGGATGTGCGTTTGAGAGGCTTTTGGAAACACAACGAGACGTTTTGCGTAGGGGTTAATTGAAACCCAAATTTCAGTTGAACGCAGTGATATTGACGCGTTTGAATGCTCTAAACACTGCCTGCACAACTGACTTGGGCGACGACGAATCCGGTTGTATGATGTCCTAATGTGTCATGTGTGTATATTCTTAATCATACCCGCAGACGGTTTAATAAATACGTAATCTTGTTAAAATTGTCAAAACTATATGTTTTGGTTGTTATTTCTGATTACCTACATATCAACGTCATTTGCCAGACTAAGATTTAACCTTCAACTCACTGAATGTGTCAGTAACACGTGTTTTGAGAGAGCAAGGAAGTCGACAACATCATTGCAGAAACATGTGAATAATCATGTCGCACATTCACGGGGACATTCCAATTTTGAAAATCACTTCAAATGAGTCTTTGGCAAGAATGAATTAAGTTACTTATTCACCTGATGATACTACCAAAACTACGTATAACAATACTATGTAAAAGTAAAGTAAAGGTCAGTTCTTATATATCCAGTCATCAGGACTGTTCAAAGCACTTTACATTTTACTCCCTGGCAGATCTGTTCAATCGAACACCATCTCTACTTCTCTGGGAAGCATCCAGCCACGCTGCAATTAATGAGCGAAGAATATTCGTACACAAGTATCCACCACTGTCTATAACCAGGTACTCATTCATACAGCTGATTGAACTGGAGCAACATATAGTGAACGAACTTACTCTAGGTTCGACACCGCCGCATAGGATTCGACCCCGGGGTCTTTCAGTCGAGAATCCGAAGCTCTAGTCACTGCACCACGGCGCTACACACAATGTAGGTTTGCGGTTTTTGCCAAATTAATTTGAAACGAGACTTTGGCGCATCCTGCATAATGAATTAGGTGCACGAGGACTAAACTACAATGAAGATTGCAAAAACGGGGTGTTAAATGGCTATTTCATCACGGATTGGACTCTGCTCGTCACAGATTATGCCTCATAATTAAATGCACAATAACTGCCTTCAGTAGATTCTAACTTACACGCGATCACTGTTTATATATATATATATATATATATATGTATGTATATATATATATTAAACAAACGAATAACATTATGTGAGGAAAGAAAATTGTCCACGTGCATAGCATGAACGGGATGGTTATAAGCAGTCGTCGGCGTAACTGCTGACCCGCGGGCCCGGGGCCCATAAATTATCTGTCGGGCCCGCAACTGCCGCTCGTCACAGGCACGGTTGGATCGCGCGGTTTTTGGATATGTCTGCTGATCATGCTTTAGGCACGGGGAACAAACAGGAATTGTAAGCAAGAAGCGCTGCAAGAATGGAGGGACTTGTTCGAAAAGCTCAACATGGATAAGACGTAGTGGTGTAGTAAATCATGTATGTAAGATGCTAATACATGGTGGATTACACACCGGCATAACTCAAGCAAGTTAAGCGGTAGTCGTAAGACGTGTGTATAATGTCGGCATACCAATACAGGTTGGAGGCTGCGGAGTTGAAACAACCGAAGCAGCACGTTTGTTAGAAAAAACTAAGTCCGCTAAATCACACGAGTAAAACGGTAGATGACTGTTGATCTGATGCAGTTGCGCTCAAAGAGCTTAGGCATTGGTGCAAATATTCCTAGCTAGTATAATGTATGAATATCATATTTTCATTTAAGTATGTTTATTGAACCACATCTTGAACTGACTTATCTATCTTAAATGTAAAAGTGTTATTTTGACCCAAGGCACTTCACGTGCTTCCACTAGTTGTGACATTTGTAAGACGGGGATACATAAATTGCTATATTATATTTGATGACAACCATTTATTATATCCCTCGATCACAGGATCATTGTGGAAATTAGCTTCTTAGAGGACATACATATATCTATATGGCAGTGCAGTTGTAATCCTAAAAATGCATTATTTTTGGTTTGTTGTTGAAAATACCCATACCATTGAACGTATTTTACCCTACATAAACCGTCGTCATCATCATACAGTTGTATAGCCGACGCACAATGCCGTGTCAAATATCGACTTGTGCATCTACTGCGCCGGTTTCCCTGGTAAGTCGAGGATCATCTAGCAGTGCTGCACGAACGCAACACCTCTCCAAACACAATATCTCTGGCTAGTATCAAACCCGCCCATGCACGCACGCATACACGCATGCACGCATGCACGCACGCACGCACGCACGCACGCACGCACGCACGCACGCACACACGCATGCTCCTCCATGACCATGCACACACAGATACACGAACTCAAGGACTCACATTCATGCGAACGCGCGCGCATACACACGTTCTCACCAAACACACGTATACATTCGCGAAACTACTACTAATGTAAACAACTAACATTTTAAAGCGCCATATATTCGCGACCAGTCCTTTTGCAGGAGCACATATATATTATATGACGTAGATGGAAATATAAGACTCATAAATGTTTAAAAACAAATATGATATGTTTAGAATTGAATTAAAATTAACATAAACATACTTATAAATATATAACATAACATCTTCATAAAAACACGCACTAAAACATTTTGTATTCATAATCACTAAACATAATGATAATTTCAGTCAGTGTGTGCTTACGTCAAGCCAGTTGTTTAGTTGTGTTTTGTTAATCTTTCAAACGCAACTGTTTTGCGATGTTTTGTTTTTCATCATAAACAACATATTAGCTAAATTTTGCGACTCACCACAAGCAGAAAGGTGCCAAGACATTCTGCCAGTCCTTCCCGAATCAGAACGTTTGTTATCTTGAGACGAGAGGCAACCTTTCTTTGACAGCGTGCGGTTCGGCTTTCCCCCATGACGAACTCCGGGTGACTGAGTAACAGCGATGTTTGCCTAAATCCCTTCACTGACTGCCCAACATTCTCTTCCAGGCACCTCGCTGGGTTCCCACCCACTCACCCAACAAACCATCTATAAAAAGAGCTGATGTGACGCAATGCTGCGCAGGAATGCACAACGGCTTCAAACGATAGCCGGCAGGCCTACCCAGTGTACATTTCAACTATGGCAGTATTAAGCGTATGCTAGTGACAGGATGTGGAACACATCAAAGTAAAATGAAGTTGTTTGACGTTGTTGTGGCGTAGGTTGGGATTAATTAATCGTGTGTTGGGTGTACATAGTTTTTGTGTTGTGTCGCCTTTTTGGTACTAATTAGTTATAATTCAGGTATATAAATTACAAACAACAGAACTAGTTAAATAAATCCGAGATGATATTTGATAACAAAGTCTTGAAATATTCATTTTTCAGATGATACAGACTTTAATGTGTGATTTTGATGCTTAATCCTTTTGAATATGCTTATGTTAGCATCAGTTTAAATAATCTGTCGGCAACATAGATGTGGCCTATTCTGTTCATTATATGTTGTTCCAAATAAAGTTTGCTTCTGTGGCGTTGATGTTCACAGCAAAAGTTTCTTTAGAAAAACAAATCCACTTCAGACGCTAAGCACATCAAAATGTCAGTTATAAAAATGCATTCGTTGTCGGAATCAGCTGGGGAGTTGTCATCAGTGTTTAAGGATGTTAAAACTAACGCATTAATATTAATGTGTTTTACTGGAGTACATTGTAAATTTAAAAAGCGCCAACATCTTGCATTTCTGATTAATACGTAAATCATGCTGCAGCCTTGGGTATATCACCACAGTCTTCAGAAGTGATAACGACAAGTCAAACAATATGGTTTTCGAACTGTCACGACACATTTTGTATTCGTGTTTGACCTACATTCGGCGACAATATATTTATGTTAACGGACGTTCGTGAGTCGCACATATCGAATTATATTGGTTAGTTACCCAAAAAGAATGGCATTTTGTGTAGGCCTAGTCATTCCTCCAACTGATCTTACAAACTCACAACAGCGTACAATCGAGAGTTTGCTTGGTCAAGTGCAATGTGAACAGTGGCGGATTAAGCCATTCGTGGGCCCCGGAATATACATGGGCCCTCGGTAGACCCAAGGGCGGATCAAGAGAGGTCTATGGGGGCCCCATACATCCAACTGCACCCCCTGAGCCTTGAAAAAACCCTCCAATGACGCCGGAACGAAATGAATATGGGATAAGCTGAGCCGTAGCTTCAGCACGACTTCGTTGTCGCGCTGTCGGACATGGCATCTGAAGGCGGGCGGGGATGCTGTTGACAATTGTTCTCCTTTATAGGAAATTATGTAATAACACCTCTATAGTCTATGTTATGTTAAGTATTCAAACTAACAGGGCCTACGTTAGGATTATGTCCAGCTTGAAATAATAATTGGGCCAATGATGTACCAATGAAACAGTAGTAGCATTAGACATTATTGGCCAAATCATGTCTTTCTAGCTGGGTTTCGTTGGAGATTTTAAGCCGAAGTCCGAGATATTTGCTTGTATTCCGGAGAGACCGAGAGACACACGTTGGCGTAAATGTTATGAAAGATTTGTTTGTAAAGTAGTCAGATGTGTTTAGTGTAATGCACCTATGTACTCCAGGAGTGCGCCAACCTACCCAGTACAGGGCAGGGCGCAAGTTGGCACAGTAGAAGTTGGGTCAGATAATGCTCAATATTACAACCTATACAATACGTAGGATATCGCTGAAAACACGCCACATTGAGATGAGCGAGTTCGTCTTAACAAGCTTGTGTTCCCTTACGTACATGAGCGAGTTCGTCTTAACAAGGTTTTGCTCTCTTACGTACATGAGCGAGCTCGTCTTAACAAGCTTGTGTTCTCTTACGTACATGAGCCAGTTCGTCTTAACAAGCTTGTGTTCTCTTACGTACATGAGCGAGTTCGTCTTAACAAGCTTGTGTTCTCTTACGTACATGAGCGAGTTCGTCTTAACAAGCTTGTGCTCTCTTACGTACATGAGCGAGCTCGTCTTAACAAGCTGGTGTTCTCTTACGTACATGAGCGAGTTCGTCTTAACAAGCTTGTGCTCTCTTACGTACATGAGCGAGTTCGTCTTAACAAGCTTGTGTTCTCTTACGTACATGAGCGAGTTCGTCTTAACAAGCTTGTGCTCTCTTACGTACATGAGCGAGCTCGTCTTAACAAGCTGGTGTTCTCTTACGTACATGAGCGAGTTCGTCTTAACAAGCTTGTGCTCTCTTACGTACTTGAGCGAGTTCGTCGTAACAAGGTTGTGCTCTCTTACGTACATGAGCGAGTTCGTCTTAACAAGCTTGTGTTCTCTTACGTACATGGGCGAGTTCGTCTTAACAAGCTTGTGTTCTCTTACGTACATGAGCGAGTTCGTCTTAACAAGCTTGTGTTCTCTTACGTACATGAGCGAGTTCGTCTTAACAAGCATGTGTTCTATTACGTACATGAGCGAGTTCGTCTTAACAAGATTGTGCTCTCTTACGTACATGAGCGAGTTCGTCTTAACAAGCTTGTGTTCTCTTACGTACATGGGCGAGTTCGTCTTAACAAGCTTGTGTTCTCTTACGTACATGAGCGAGTTCGTCTTAACAAGCTGGTGTTCTCTTACGTACATGAGCGAGTTCGTCTTAACAAGCTTGTGTTCTCTTACGTACATGAGCGAGTTTGTCTTAACAAGCTTGTGGTCTCTTACGTACATGAGCGAGTTCGTCTTAACAAGCTTGTGCTCTCTTACGTACATGAGCGAGTTCGTCTTAACAAGCTTGTGCTCTGTTAGGTACATGAGCGAGTTCGTCTTAACAAGCTTGTGCTCTCTTACGTACATGAGCGCGTTCGTCTTAACAAGCTTGTGCTCTCTTACGTACATGAGCGAGTTCGTCTTAACAAGCTTGTGTTCTCTTACGTACATGGGCGAGTTCGTCTTAACAAGCTTGTGCTCTCTTACGTACATGAGCGAGTTCGTCTTAACAAGCTTGTGCTCTCTTACGTACATGAGCGAGTTCGTTTTAACAAGGTTTTGCTCTCTTACGTACATGAGCGAGTTCGTCTTAACAAGCTTGTCTCTTACGTACATGAGCGAGTTCGTCTTAACAAGCTTGTGTTCTCTTTCGTACATGAGCGAGTTCGTCTTAACAAGCTTGTGTTCTCTTACATGAGCGAGTTCGTCTTAACAAGCTTGTGTTCTCTTACGTACATGAGCATGAGCGAGTTCGTCTTAACAAGCTTGTGTTCTCTTACGTACAAGAGCGAGTTCGTCTTAACAAGCTTGTGCTCTCTTACGTACATGAGCGAGTTCGTCTTAACAAGCTTGTGTTCTCTTACGTACATGAGCGAGTTCGTCTTAACAAGCTTGTGTTCTCTTACGTACATGAGCGAGTTCGTCTTAACAAGCTTGTGTTCTCTTACTTGCATGAGCGAGTTCGTCTTAACAAGCTTGTGTTCTCTTACGTACATGAGCGAGTTCGTCTTAACAAGCTTGTGCTCTCTTACGTACATTAGCGAGTTCGTTTTAACAAGGTTTTGCTCTCTTACGTACATGAGCGAGTTCGTCTTAACAAGCTTGTGCTCTCTTACGTACATGAGCGAGTTCGTCTTAACAAGCTTGTGTTCTCTTTCGTACATGAGCGAGTTCGTCTTAACAAGCTTGTGTTCTCTTACTTGCATGAGCGAGTTCGTCTTAACAAGCTTGTGTTCTCTTACGTGCATGAGCGAGTTCGTGTTAACAAGCTTGTGCTCTCTTACGTGCATGAGCGAGTTCGTGTTAACAAGCTTGTGTTCTCTTACGTACAAGAGCGAGTTCGTCTTAACAAGCTTGTGCTCTCTTACGTACATGAGCGAGTTCGTCTTAACAAGCTTGTGTCTCTTACGTACATGAGCGAGTTCGTCTTAACAAGCTTGTGTTCTCTTACGTACATGAGCGAGTTCGTCTTAACAAGCTTGTGTTCTCTTACTTGCATGAGCGAGTTCGTCTTAACAAGCTTGTGTTCTCTTACGTACATGAGCGAGTTCGTCTTAACAAGCTTGTGCTCTCTTACGTACATGAGCGAGTTCGTTTTAACAAGGTTTTGCTCTCTTACGTACATGAGCGAGTTCGTCTTAACAAGCTTGTGCTCTCTTACGTACATGAGCGAGTTCGTCTTAACAAGCTTGTGTTCTCTTTCGTACATGAGCGAGTTCGTCTTAACAAGCTTGTGTTCTCTTACTTGCATGAGCGAGTTCGTCTTAACAAGCTTGTGTTCTCTTACGTGCATGAGCGAGTTCGTGTTAACAAGCTTGTGCTCTCTTACGTGCATGAGCGAGTTCGTGTTAACAAGCTTGTGTTCTCTTACGTACAAGAGCGAGTTCGTCTTAACAAGCTTGTGCTCTCTTACGTACATGAGCGAGTTCGTCTTAACAAGCTTGTGCTCTCTTACGTACATGAGCGAGTTCGTCTTAACAAGCTTGTGTTCTCTTACGTACATGAGCGAGTTCGTCTTAACAAGCTTGTGTTCTCTTACTTGCATGAGCGAGTTCGTCTTAACAAGCTTGTGTTCTCTTACGTACATGAGCTAGTTCGTCTTAACAAGCTTGTGCTCTCTTGCGTGCATGAGCGAGTTCGTGTTAACAAGCTTGTGTTCTCTTACGTACATGGGCGAGTTCGTGTTAACAAGCTTATGTTCTCTTACGTGCATGAGCGAGTTCGTCTTAACAAGCTTGTGCTCTCTTACGTACATGAGCGAGTTCGTCTTAACAAGCTTGTGTTCTCTTACGTGCATGAGCGAGTTCGTCTTAACAAGCTTGTGCTCTCTTAGGTACATGAGCGAGTTCGTGTTAACAAGCTTGTGTTCTCTTACGTACATGAGCGAGTTCGTCTTAACAAGCTTGTGTTCTCTTACGTACATGAGCGAGTTCGTGTTAACAAGCTTGTGTTCTATTACGTGCATGAGCGAGTTCGTCTTCACAAGCTTGTGTTCTCTTACGTACATGAGCGAGTTCGTCTTAACAAGCTTGTGCTCTCTTACGTGCATGAGCGAGTTCGTGTTAACAAGCTTGTGTTCTCTTACGTACATAGGCGAGTTCGTGTTAACTAGCTTGTGTTCTCTTACGTGCATGAGCGAGTTCGTCTTAACAAGCTTGTGTTCTCTTACGTACATGAGCGAGTTCGTCTTAACAAGCTTGTGTTCTCTTGCGTGCATGAGCGAGTTCGTCTTAACAAGCTTGTGCTCTCTTACGTACATGAGCGAGTTCGTCTTAACAAGCTTGTGTTCTCTTATGTGCATGAGCGAGTTCGTCTTAACAATATTGTGTTCTCTTACGTACATGAGCGAGTTCGTCTTAACAAGCTTGTGTTCTCTTACGTACATGAGCGAGTTCGTCTTAACAAGCTTGTGCTCTCTTACGTGCATGAGCGAGTTCGTGTTAACAAGCTTGTGTTCTCTTACGTACATGAGCGAGTTCGTGTTAACAAGCTTGTGTTCTCTTACGTGCATGAGCGAGTTCGTGTTAACAAGCTTGTGTTCTCTTACGTGCATGAGCGAGTTCGTGTTAACAAGCTTGTGTTCTCTTAGGTACACGAGCGAGTTCGTCTTAACAAGCTTGTGTTCTCTTACGTGCATGAGCGAGTTCGTGTTAACAAGCTTGTGTTCTCTTACGTGCATGAGCGAGTTCGTCTTAACAAGCTTGTGTTCTCGTACGTACACCGCACGCTTTAGCTCCAGCTTTAGTTGACACATTATTCGTCTTCTTCCTACTTGGGAGCCGTCCACGAAATACGTCATGCAATTTTGTTAATATATTTTTGAGATGCCCCTGCCCCATTGTAACGCTTCTTAGTACTGACACATACTCACAAGTGAAATTATCTTCCTTTGATGGCGACGCGGCTGCGACACTATCTCAACAGCACATTCCCTCTCCCCCTCCGTCTTCCGATGATCCGACAGCGCGAGAACGTACTAAATTTAACTAATGTGTGATTATAGGGTGTGCTTGGAGACACCATGGTATTCCAGCAGCTGGAAGCACAAACATGATTTAAATGCGGTAAAATAGGAAAGACCATGACGAACATGGTACATACAGAAGTGAGTCGGCATGCAATTCCTTATTATTAATAACTCAGCCCACTCCCCAAAAAACAATCCATTTTGACAAGTATCACCACTGCGTCGTATATATCGTATGATATTTAACACATGCGTGCACTTCTTCATCTTCATTTGAATGTTGCTGGCTCGGCAATTAGTGTGGGTAGAAAGACGAAATTGGGCAATTCTTCACTGTCCAACTGAATCGTTCTCTGCAAAGTAACTACTGAATCTCATGTCTGAAGAGTGTTAACAGCTGGATTAATGTAACATCATCTTTCACAGAAACAACTCGATGCCTGCACAAGTGCCGATTGGACAGGCTCTCCCCTGCTCGTAATGCGCACTACTGGACACGAAATGGTGGATCAGTTCACCACGGCTGATGAGACCATCAATATATTTTACACCTCTATGTCATTCAGGTAGACCTTGTACGTGTTATTCTCGGTGTACTACACTGCATGGATCAGCTTCCCAAGGTCATATTCACACGTGCTTGGGTTGCTCCAGCAGCGTGTGCTCAATGAGTCATTCGTTGAGCCGAAGTCACGAAACTTCATCCAATGTTTACACAAGCGACTGATGTAAGTGGTCCATTGTGTTTAAACGACAGTCACTCCATTTGTGTGTGCGTGTATGTTCACTGCGCAAGCGAGACGACACCAGACGTGCTTAACATTGACAACGCCTCGCTGCGTCATTGCAATAAGCTTGACTAATTTTTACTATGTATGTTTTATTGTGGCACTTCTGACTGTTTAAGTTACGTGGATCTTGACAAATACAATACACGCTACAGGTACACTACATTTGATAGTTATACACTGTCAGAAAAAGTTCAAAGATGTGGTGCACTTTCACTGTCCAGTTACAGCATCCATTCAAATATTGCAGTACTACGCTGTACCATTTGTATATTTTCTTCATTCTTACAAAACATAGATTTCATATTTTTAGTTGAACATACATGTCCCTTCTGTTAACTATCGAAATTAGTTCCATTCTGTTTTAGCAACTTTCTATCGAACGATTAGTATTTATGTTAACAATCGTACATGTTGACTGATACTGAAGTGTCCGTATTGATAATGTTAAAGATAGCATCCTGGAATCTGCTATACGCCTATTTCAACTAAACGCCATGAACTAAGCATCATGTAGGTAATTGTTTTAACACCTAAACGTTTTCACTTTTAAATGCCTGGCGTAAATAAATAAACAACTGATTCAGCTATACACTCTGTAGAAATAACTTTTAAACACCTATACACGTCCACGCTTCAAAGTGTTTAAAAGTCAACACCCAGGTGGTTATAAACTTGTTGAAAATTAAACGCCTAAACACGATTAAAAACTACACGTGTTTAAAAGTTGTGTCTACAGGGTGTGTAGTTTGGTGTTTAAAATTTGATTTGACGGCCATTTTGTAAAATGGCTGCCATTTCTCTCAAAACAAAAAGTATAATTGCCACCATCAACGTTTTCTGTAGACTGAGATCTTATAGCTGACATCCATGCAACTAAAATCGTTTATGACAAGCGAATCTCATGAGATCAAAAGTTAGGCAATTTGTAAAGAATATTAGATACGATTGTTTGGAACGCTCCGAGTGTCGTCAAGGCATCCGCACGGGCCACATCGCTGTCTTTCAGACATGTCTATAACATTCGACCTATATGTTTTGCTACGCTACGTCAGGGGCTAGCGCCTACTCAAACTGCTTCTTACACATTAAGTATTTTCGAATAACAATTATGTAACGTGTGTTTAGTTGTGTAGTTTTGTCAAGCATTGTCGTGTCTACTTATAATTGCTATAGTTTTGTTTCGAAGCAGATTTCAAATTATTTCAGTATTGTGATGTGATAACAATTTACCCTAATAACCGAAAACAAATTGAAGCCAACATGAAACTATATAAATAAGAGATGTGGAATGGTGTGTATACACATTGATAAAATATATCGTCCTGTACCCATTATGGCTGCTGTTTGATATCACCCTACTATACATTTGCAACAGCCGCATTGATAGACCAGTGTTTGCTGTATGTTTACAAGAGAGAGAGAGAGAGAGAGAGAGAGAGAGAGAGAGAGAGAGAGATAAAGAGAGAAAGAGAGAGAGAGAGGGGGAGAGAGAGGGAGAGGGGAGGAGAGGAGGGGAGAGGAGAGGAGAGGAGGGAGAGAGAGGAGAGGAGAGGAGGAGAGGAGAGAGAGAGAGAGGAGAGTGAGAGAGGAGAGAGAGAGAGAGAGAGAGAGAGAGAGAGAGAGAGAGAGAGAGAGAGAGAGAGAAAAGAGAGAGAAGAGAGAGAGAGAGAGAGAGAGAGAGAGAGAGAGAGAGAGAGAGAGAGAGAGAGAGAGAGAGAGAGAGAGAGAGAGAGAGAGAGAGAGAGAGGAAAGAGAGAGAGAGAAAGAGAGAGAGAGAGAGAGAGGAAGAGAGAGA
>CM034541.1:46065279-46172779 GCA_020002185.1 Paraescarpia echinospica
TTACGAAATACGCCAAAAAGAATGTGGTTTAACAACACTAGAGACCAGGAGATTGAGAGGAGATCACATAGAAGTGTTTAAAATATTGAATGGTTATGAAAATATTGATAGAAACATTTTTTTCTCAGTTAAGAAAAATAGAAGGACCAGAGGACATGAAGCTACATTAGTAAAGGAGCAGTGTAGATTAGATATAAGAAAGTTCTCATTCTCACAAAGGACTGTAAATGAATGGAACAGATTATCTCCTGATTGTGTTGGTGCTAGTAGCGTGAATATGTTTAAAAATAAAATCGACACACACCTTAAAAAGGCGGGATACATGTAGATAAAAAGTATTGGACTCTCGATAAGCCAAAAGGCTTCCTTGTCCACCTGCCATCCAGAGTAATTTTCTGGATGGCAATCTTGTTAAATATAGGAGATACTTTTGAAGTTGTCTGGTTCCCACGGTTCTCACAGCAACGTGGGACAAAGTATAACCGATTCAGTGAACAGTGTGCTAATAGTTACCACTTCTAGCTGATTCCATGTTACGTTCCTCACCGTAACGTGGGACCAACTATAATTGACTCAGTGAACCGTGGGCTAATATTTACCAATTCTGGCTGATTCCATGTTACATTCCTCACCGCAACGTGGGACCAAGTATAACTCATACAGTGAACCGTGTACTTAATAGTTACCACTTCTGGCTGATCTCATGTTACGTTCCTCACCGCAACGTGGGACCAAGTATAACTGATTCAGTGAAGCGGTTGCTAATAGTTACCAATTCTGGCTTATTCCATGTTGCATTCCTCACCGCAACGTGCGACCAAGTATAACTGATACAGTGAACCGTGTGCTAATAGTTACCACTTCTGGCTGATCCCATGTTACGTTCCTCACCGCAACGTGCGACCAAGTATAACTGATTCAGTGAAGCGTGTAATAATAGTTACCACGTCTGACTGATCCTCGCTTTTAAAGGGACATAGTCTCTTCATCTATCCGTAATTAATGGGCGTAGTAATTCTAACTGGAAGACTACTATGTTGACCCTGGGAAAGTGAGCATCGTTGAACATCAAAAGGGTATAGTATTTAACTTAGCCAGACTCGGCCGTATTGCCAGTAAAGCTTGTTTTGAAACTGGATGTTATGTTTACTATTTGAACGCGCACCCGTGGTTGTGCCTTCAAATTGCGCCCGTTGTTACGGGCTTTTAACTTACGGGCTTACTAAACACAAGTTGGCGGGAAGTATGCCTTCAACATAGTTAGCATAGTAGTAAGAACATCATATTCATTAATACATGAAAACCTAGGAAGAGACTACGTCCTTTTAAAAACGCTGCCTGACGTTAAGTTATACCTGGTCAAGTAGTCCATTCCCTGCTCCCAGGAAGGGGGCTGGGAATGTCGCCCATATGCCCGCCGTTGCCGTGGCTCCTGACACCGTTCGTCCCCCGCCATCGTACGCATTCAGAGCATCTACAAGTGACCCGAAGGGAATCAGTTAATACCTCCGAGACGGAAGCATACAAGTCAATCACAAAAGGCACCCGCCGGGACGTGTACTACCAGCAGAGGCCAAGTTTTAGTTCTGTATAATCTGTAGTGACACTACTATATAGAGCCAACTAATGGCTGTCTCATCTGCCATATGTTGAGTTTTGAAATCCAGGATAATTATAAGCTCACTAAAACTCACTAAAACTCGAAAAGAATCCTGCATGAAATGTGTGCATTGCTGTAAAGGCTCTTTTACACGAGGTCTATAATTATGTGTGCAATCGTTTTGAGATGGTTTTCCGATTTTTGCTGCAATCCGCATCAGTTGTTCGTCTTCTTTTCCATGACTATCCAGGGTGAGGGTGGTCTCAATACTGCTCTCCGATTTCTTATTTGTTTTCCGCCTCACTGTTCTTGCTCTGCTATCTCCACCAGTTGCCCATTTCATCCATCGTTAGCTCTCATTCTCCTCTCCGAATCCCTCCAAATATCTCTTTATACTGTGCCTTCATCTCATCTCGTTTTCGACTCCTTTTTCCTTCCACTCTCGAGACATCTTCCTCTCTTGATATCTGATTTATTTGCTAGCTGCTCCCTCTCTTGAGGCTCACTAAAAACTTCCAACTACACACCCTTGAGGCTCACTCATAACCTTCAATTACACCCCGTTGAGGCTCACTCATAACCTCTAACTACACCCCCTTGAGGCACACTCATAACCTTCAACTACACCCCTTGAGGCTCACTCATAACCTTCAACTACACCCCCTTGAGGCTCACTCATAACCTTCAACTACACCCCCTTGAGGCTCACTCATAACCTTCAACTACACCCCCTTGAGGCTCACTCACAACCTTTAACTACACCCCCTTGAGGCTCACTCACAACCTTCAACTACACCCCTTGAGGCTCACTCATAACCTTCAACTACACCCCCTTGAGGCTCACTCACAACCTTCAACTACACCCCCTTAAGGCTCACTCATAACCTTCAACTACACCCCGTTGAGGCTCACTCATAACCTTCAACTACACCCCCTTGAGGCTCACTCATAACCTTCAACTACACCACCTTGAGGCTCACTCATAACCTTCAACTCCCTTTGAGGCTCACTCACAACCTTCAACTACACCCCCACAACAAATTCCGGAGACTCCTGGCTGGTAAACTAACCTTAGCCCATTTTGCTTAACCTCCAGGCCACTGAGAGCCACTAATAAAGCATCTTGTTTCCAAATGCACATTAACCAGAATCTATGCCAACTTGTTTGTGCTACAACACAATGTAAAAAATCGGATAGTTGTTTTGTTTAAGACATATATGGTATGTAACACTCTCACCGAATTATGCTGCTACGTAATATTGGTATGAATCGTATACGCTTTGTCTGTTACTGTGTCTCAATTATTGGTGTTCATAGAAGTCATTATTACTTGCCATAGTAAACCGCATAGAGGAGAGCTGAAGCGAGAAATGCCCCCACGTACTGTCCCAACATGTAGAACGGAAGCTTACGCCATGATATTTTACCCAAGATGCTCATGGCGAGTGACACGGCAGGGTTGAGATGGCCGCCTAAAACAAACACAACTCCGTCAAAACAACGACCTATTATTAACACACTATAAAGTAACTATCTTATACGAATGATATGTATGTGTGTATGTATGTATGTATGTATGTTTGTATATATGTATGTATGTATGTACGTATGTATGTATGTTTATAAGTGTGTATGTATTTGTGTGTGTTTGATTGTTTGTTTGTTTGAATGTGCGTGCATGCATGCGTCCGTGTGCGTGTGCATGTGTGTGGTGTAAGTATGTATGTGTGTGCGATTGTTTGCGTGTGCGTACACGTGTATGTGTGTTCGCGTATGCATACATATACCAACGGGGACGAATAAGAGGATGGGGGTAGGTGTGCAAGTGCAATTGCATGCATGTGGGCTGGTGCTCGTATTTGTTTGGAAACGTGTTTACTGCACACTGCAGATGTGATTCTCCCTCGCCAAGTTCTTACTTTGTTTTGTGGTGGTAGTGGTTGCGGTAGTGGTTGTATTGCAAGTGGTAGTGGTGGTGGTGGTGGTTGAGGTGGTTGTGCTGGTGGTTGAGGTGTTGGTGCCTGTTGTTGTTGTTGTTGTTGTTGTTGTGGTGGTGGTGGTGATGCCGGTGGTAGTGGTGGTGGTGGTGATGCCGGTGGTGGTGGTGGTGGTGGTGGTGGTGGTTATAGTGCAAGTGATGGTGGTGGTGATGGTTGTGTTGCAGGTGGTAATGGTGGTGATGGTGGTGGTGGTGTTGATGGTGGTGCAGGTGGTTGTGGTGCAGGTGGTGCAGGTGGTTGTAGTGCAGGTGGTTGTGGTGGCGCTGGTGGTGGAGGTGATGGTGTAGTGGTGGTGGTTGTGGCGGTCAACAATCGTCGTCATCCTTGTCGTGTTCTTGGTGAAGAAGGTGGTTATTATTCAGGTGGAAGAGTTATTGGCGATGATTCAGATGATGGTGAAGAATGTTTTCATTGTGGTGTATTTTAAATGTATAACTGATTGTGTTGTTCCATCTAGTCTAGTCTAGAAGTTGGCCGCAGGGTGGCGACACCGCTGTGGTATGATAACATTTAGTGGCAGGAAGAATGGGGTGTGTGCTGATGGTTTTGTTTTGCCGCCCCGCCGCCTATTACTCGGGGAAGGGCAGAAAACAATATACAATATGTTGCCACCAAAATACACATTAATCCTCGATTTCCACCCAACATTGACGCTCGCCACAAAAACAAATATTCACGTTCACGTTAACAGCGGGGAGGGGGCAGAACCACATGTCTGTCTCGTGGTGAAATTCCAGGGGCAGCTGCCCCTCCTGCCCCCTTACCGCGCCTATGGTGATGACACTTAGGGACAGACTAAACGGTATCATCACAGTTCATGTGTTAGAAACTCACCACTAACGCCGCCCGCGGCGTAGATTCCAATGGTCAAGCCGATGCCGCTTGCAATGTTGACGGACAGAAAGTTGCCAAAAGCGTTCTTTCCCAGAACGCATTGCGCAACAGACGCATCGATGAACAACTGAGCAACAAAGTACAAATTCACCCACAAGTATATCGAGTTTAATTATGTCAGTCGATCTGTGGGTCGATGGGTGGTTGGGTTGTTGGGTTGATTGGTTGGTTGGTAGGGGGTGGGTTGGTGGGTGTGTCAGTCCGTCGATTCGAATTAAACAATATTTGTTCAATAAATCAAAACATATCGAATATATTTCGATACCATACACACACACACACGCACACGCACGCGCACACGAACACGCACACGCACGCACACACACATATATATATATAAATTCAGAGGTGCTTAAAAAAACAAAATAAAGTAAAATACGTTACAATATTATATAATATAATATTACAATACACGTAATGAAGATAATTCCAGAATGAGAGAAGTACTCGCCGGCTGAACCGTTCACGGTCAACAGTAGGAACAACAACGAGAGATTCGATGGTCGAACGAAGACAGCGATATGGAACGTGGACAGATATACGGTCAGCAAGGTAGCGTGGATAATGATGAGCAAAGCTATAACTAAAGTAGACTTACATATTTGCGCTAAGCTAGTTACTAAACCGAACGTCTGATCAAGTTATTTACCATCATTTGATTGACACAATAAGAAGAACAAAACTACGAAGACGAACACGTATTTTTCACGTAGATCCTCGTAAACCCGTGGACAGATTCGTATTGAAACGCACATTTAACTCGTCAATATATGAAGCTAACGCAGCGCTATATAACATCGTGCGTAGTTTTTGACAACATACGTGATAGTGACGTACTGAAGATGCATTTCGCTTGTTTTGTGCACAGAAAAGTATATATATATATATATATATATATATATGTATAATATATATGTACTTTTATATATATATATATATAAATGTACTTTTATGTGCACAAAACAAGCGAAAATGCATCTTCATTACGCCGCTATCATGTATGTATATATATATATATATATATATATATTATACATGTATATATAATATGATATTAATACGCTAACTAGGAGGCACTCAAAGTGTATCTCCTCCCAGGTGCCAAGGTTAACTCGCCCGTTTCTATGTTAATTCGCGACTAAATTCGGACAATTGACCTCTGTTTTACCATTTTACGATCGATTTTAAAGTGATATACTTTTAGTGGACAAAGTGAATGACCTGCAATTATCCAGGGGCGCCTCATTGGAGTTACGTTCGCTTTATCAAGTTATAATTGGCGACGACATAAAATGCGTGGTCAAAGCTAACGAATTTAAGAAGAAAATGCTGTTAATGGTTCTAATTTGTACTTTGTTTGTTGCACCGCATGTTGGTGTACAAATGCATACCGCGACGAGTCAACGTGTGGTTTACAATGTTACATCTACACAAATATTCTTGCTGTAGTTATGTGACATAGCAATGTTACGCTGGGGTGGCAGCGATATAGCGTAGGCATGCGGCGCATCAGTTAACTGTATAACGGCCACACCCTTCAGACGGCCTAAAACTGTCCCTCAACGTGTAAGCGTAGTGCTGCTAAATTCAACTAAGGGCACTTGCACAAAACCGTCTGATAGTGTTCAACGTTGTCGAATCTAATCGCCAGCAAGTGGTTTCTTATCGTTATATCCATTGATTTGGACACATCAAAGCGGTTATCACCTCACCCCTGGCACAGCTGTTTTATTTCCGACACCGACTAGTCTTCTCACGTTTGAAATAATCCGCGACAAATATTCGTAATATTTATTTTTATTGATATATTCATATTTAGGCCTGTGTGTGTGTGTGTGTGTTTGTTTGTGTATGAGTGTATGTGTGCGTGTGTGTGCGTGTGTGTGTATGTGTGTGTGCGTGCGTGTGTTTGTGTGCGTGTAGAGGACGCTGTCGTGGCGACCTTGATTGTCTGCATTTGCCTCTGTGTTGTTTATCGGTTTTCGTCAGTTTTCATTCAAGGACGTTATATCTGTTCGTCGAGAAGTAGTATGAAGATGTGCGGCAGAACAATCACAGTTTTGGCAGTTTTATGGACCATTTTACTCGTTGTGTGTGTGAGTGGTGAGCCGATTTGGCATATTGCAGATTCAAAACTAATTCACGTTGTACGGGAATTAGTTGGAGCATAAATTCCTTGTAATTACTTTTACATGAATTATTATAATTATTATACAAGAACTTATATTTAATAAGTATATCGTTGCAACTGATCCAGATAGATATAGAAGTTGCTTTGGTGTCTTAAAATTTGAACTAGGATGCAGGCCGTTCCCCATAGTTTACCTGAGGTCATTCCCAAGATAGCTAGGCCGGAGAAGCATAGCCTAGTTGCTTGAGTAGTTGGGAGATGCATTAGTTATCAGATAAGATACCATGCGGGGACATTGACCAGGTAGTGCAGGTAAACAACTTCCAAGCGCTCCTTATTAAGATGTGCAGAGCGCACTAACCAATAACCTGATCATCCATTATTCTTACATTTTGACCTGCCATTGGCGAATCATTCGATGATGGCGGCAGGCAGGGTGGTGGCGGGTGGTGGTGGTGGTGGCAGCAGCGGTGGTGGCAGGCAGTGGTGGTGGCAGCAGGTGGCAGCGGGTGGTGGCAGGCGGCGCAGGCGGCAGGCGGTGGCGCAGAATCCGGATCCACGTACCGACCGAGGATCCGATATCGCTTTATAAACCAAGCGACATCACGTATGGTTCCCACGGAGGATCAATATTGATCGTAGGCCTACTGATCTGTATCGTGCTAACTGTCTCTATTAGAGTACTTGAAACGAACAATGGAAAATTATCTGCGATGATTGAGTAATTAGAATCTTCCTCTGTGAGTATCTGATTTCTGTTAGACAGTGACACATTGGCTGAACTGAATAGGTCGATGTCTATATTGTCTAGGAAATCAATACAGAATAAGAACGTTGCGAAACGTGCCCATATTAGAATACCGTTGTACAATCTGAATATTCAGATGCAATAAAGGGAAATAACAGTAGACCAGGCATTCTATAACGTGACGCGCTGTTGGCCTTGCGACCCAGTGTCACTGACAATCTTTCTGGTCCATTCCTGGATTTAAATGACTTTACAGTGCTCTCTGACAATAACGATAGAAATCCCCCGCAACGCAAGCGGGGCAAGAAAGGCGGCATACGTCAGAGACTGAAGTAAAAGAAGGTGCACAAACCTCCCTTGTCTTCTATCATGCTGGCTAATGTCCGACCATTATGTTCGAAAATAGATGAACTTCAGGCCAATGTTGTGCTATAGTAGGTCTATAAAAAAGCTTGTTGTTTTATATGTGTGACTGAAACCTGGTTAGATGAAACTTTACCTGACAATGAACTACACGTTGACGGCTTTGGTATCCTAATGAGATTGGACCCCCAGCCAGCACCCTCGGCCCGAGGGTGGATCTGAGCGGCTGACAGGCGGCACCTCTCGACACACGACAGCCGCCTGCCAGCCATTCCCCGGCCGCTGGTGCCTCAGGGGCAGCTTCTATTAATCATTTTTTATTGTGCATCAAAAGCATTAATGTTTCCCGGTTGGTACCTCATGTAATCTATATATAAATAAGTGATGCGTGCGTGCGGTGTAGGGGTGGCGGTGATTACCTTCCGGTTCCGCTTGCTTTCTGCGGTTTCTCTTCATGTTGACATTTAACAATTTGACATCTACATCTATAATTTACGACACACTCACATTTTAGAATTATGTCTCGGACTGACTAATAAAAGAATAATCGAAGATAGTAGAATAATACACAAAATAATGTGGAGTACTACTTATATGTAATATTAAATTAATATAAAATTCCGAGTAAGCTTTAGTTATTTATTCGTAAAGCATGTAGTAGAATGTGCAGCAGAATAACCTGATGACTGTCCCCGTGATTGTGCCTGTGGCCGTGGCAGTGCTGTGTATTCCTGTTTGTGAGTGCGACACAGACAGTGTGAATGTGTGACGGATGAAGTACTTAAGCTAAGCGCCTCTGTCATTTTATGGCACAGAGGCCACATAATTTCTGCCATTTATTTTTACGTCGTATAAAAACAATTCCTGCTTTCTCATCAAAATTTTGTAAACAAGTCACTGAAGGATGCCTTTTTTGTAAATGTGTGTACATTGATCCTGATGGAGGTATTAACCTATAGACTATCAAAGCCACTCATCGTCAACAATCAACAACTTAAGATGTCTACTGAGTGTTTTCCTTACAAGACATAACATTCCTTTGGCCTGGTGTAAAATACAGTTTTCACTTATTGTGCACAATTTAATGCACGCATATTTAATTACAAGATAATTACATTTAAAAATTCGTTTTATAGCACCTATTTTCAAATCCGCGTGCTGACGAGAAACCGGGAATTATTTTATAAAAGTAAAGTAAAATAATTTTATGTGGTCTTATTGTGAGACAAAATATGTTTAGTATTTTACATATTCCGTAGATGCTAGGCATTGTACAATGCGCTCCCTTCATCGAAGAAATTAAATATGTGTACGTTAATATTCCATATGCTGTCAGAAAGACTGACATGGCAACATTGCCACTGACTACGGCATCAAGAGAACTTTCGGAAGCACTTCAAGACAGCAGACGGGAATGATGTTAGACAGCTCTGGATGGAGAATGCAGCTGGATGTAGCAGAACATAATTTATGGACAGTACTAATTAAGCTCCCTTTTCATAGAATATTTGAATTGTCATGTCCAACAGGAATCAATGGACATTAATTGTAACGTTGCTTTTTATTTATTTGTATTAAATTATTTGTTTGTTATATGCATTGAAGTTGTTTATGTATTTAATTTTGGTTTATAATTTTGGATGGGGATACTCAACACATATTCTCTTTTTGAAGAGCAGTTTTACATTTGTTATGTTCCTTAATGAGATATTACGGTATTACTTTTATTGTTTGAACTTTCAAGGTCCAGTTAATCCCAAGACATTAACGATTGTACATCTAGTATTTTATAATTAATACTTGGTGCTTACTATTGACCGGCGACCGGCCACTTCTGTGACCACTGCTGAGTGTTGGTCATTGACTGACCCGTATCGGTAACACACATCTATCTATCCGATCCGATAGATAGATGCACGCGGTCAATCTTAAGCCTAAGACTAAGACTAAAGGTAAACGGAAGGGACGCGTCATTGCCTGCACCAGCGCTTCAGAAGCAACGAATGGATCGTTGTGTCGTACCGCACAGGACACTATTACGTTTAACTTACATTAATTATAAAATATATATATATATATATAATCTACATTTATACAAGACAGACACTTATCTCACTCACAATATCTGTTAAAAGCCGCAAGGGTTAACAAAAGTATAATTACAGAGAATATAAAGTTACAACCCAATATACCTAAGACTACACGTGGCTCTGCTACACTCTACCCGAACCAAGGTTTATCCACGCACGATACTCAACGACAAAAAGCTTCGAGTTCAGCTCAACTCATATAATTATGATCTTTCCACTTGGGCGCCAAACCTTAGTGACATGACTAATTTATCTAACCCTGCCCTCTGGTGGGACCATCCCTCAGTACTGCCCTCTTGTGGGACTTTATCCAACTAATTTGTTATGGCTCTACCATAGTTGAATGGAGATATGCGCACCGCAATCATTGCTCTTATTTAGAACATTGACCCAATCATCGTCACAGTCGTCTACGAAATGAGTCAGGCTATTCTTGCCAGAATGGTTGAAAACGCAAACTTCACAAAACAAACCGTTGACTCCATTCTCTAAACAGAGTTCATTGCTAACATGAAACAAGACCTATACAAGACATCCCAGATGGACACTATTGTGCTGCTGCTGACGCCGCGGAGATGGCCGCTCGAGTCTCATAGCCTGAGACACTCAATGCAAAACTGTAAGAAGATCTAAACGCGATAGAGCAGTACAGTAGACACAACTGCCTATAGTCCAGGAGTTTTAGGCCAACATACCACCGAACCTTAAAGTCGAAAACAAAAAGCACTTGAGGTAGTGAGCAAATGCTAGTGTCTATGGTGGCGTTTTCAATCATGCTCGATCTAATAAACACCACTAAAATATCATAAAGTCATCAAAATATGCATTTATTTTGTTTTCTTTACAATAATCGGGTGACACTAGTCACTTGAAGAGGATTCTCGAGTCAGCTCGGGACTCGCAGGACCACTGCAGGGGCAATTGGTGAACAGACGGTTGCATTCAGCAAACGTGTCCAAGAGATGTTAGATGAGACTGCTGGAAGGAGCAAAACAGCCAAGCTATGGATGCAGTACATAATGTTGGTCGGTCTACTCAAACTCTCCATATTCTCCATGCGCATCGATAACTTTGTTTTGCACCAGGCTTGCATATATAGCGGAAATGATTCCAGTATTCAACGTCGCTGGCCACTTCGCTTACGCCAAATGTGCCCGTCTCTATCTTCAGCAAATGGGAAATTGGAAACAGGTGATGCCTGAAGCTGAGTTTAAGATGTTTGCTGAGAAGGGAATGTTCGTTGCTCAGAGGCGCATTACCCAAATGCATTCCGATATGGTAGTGTGAACTCATCGTCTGATCAGCACCTCTCTCAAAAGCACTGTAATATGTTCACTGACTTCTTCGCTGCTCATCCACCCTTCCCATCTGACAACAACACTCTCATCGACATATCAACAGGAGTAGTCGCTGCTCATCCACCTTTCCCACCTGACAACAGCACTCTCATCGACATATCAACAGGAGTAGTCGCTGCTCATCCACCCTTCCCATCTGACAACAGCACTCTCATCGACATATCAACAGGAGTAGTCGCTGCTCATCCACCCTTCCCATCTGACAACAGCACTCTCATCGACATATCAACATGAGTAGTCGCTGCTCATCCACCCTACCCATCTGACAACAGCACTCTCATCGACATATCAACATGAGTAGTCGCTGCTCATCCACCCTTCCCATCTGACAACAGCACTCTCATCGACATATCAACATGAGTAGTCGCTGCTCATCCACCCTTCCCATCTGACAACAGCACTCTCATCGACATATCAACAGCAGTAGTCGCTGCTCATCCACCTTTCCCATCTGACAACAGCACTCTCATCGACATATCAACAGCAGTAGTCGCTGCTCATCCACCTTTCCCACCTGACAACAGCACTCTCATCGACATATCAACAGCAGTAGTCGCTGCTCATCCACCTTTCCCTTCTGACAACAGCACTCTCACCGACATATCAACAGGATTAGTCGCTGCTCATCCACCTTTCCCATCTGACAACAGCATTCTCATCGACATATCAACAGGAGTAGTCGCTGCTCATCCACCTTTTCCATCTGACAACAGCACTCTCATCGACATATCAACAGCAGTAGTCGCGGTTCCAAACGTCTACTGTGATGACACTTTTGAAGTCGGAAAGGCTGCAGCAACAAAACTAGTTGTGGTGCCATTCACAGAGATCAAGATGAAGAGGGGTGACAGGGTCATCAACATGGCTGCGCAGGCTCATGAGCTTACATGCAGGGGCCAGACGTGCGCAATCAACCCAAATCTCCTATTTCAGCGAATAACAGTTGTTATTGACAACCACCAAGAAATGGAGGAGCTGGTAAGCCAGTCATAGTGGTGTTTGAGCACCAGCGTCGCTCGCAGGAAACAGCTTCTCGTGACATCCTGTTCGATACCAACATGAAACCGTTCGTCCCTCAGCACAGCTTTCTCAGGAATGCAACCAACAAGACGCGCCTTATTGCTATCATTATGCAATGTTTTGCAAACGAGTGTGTCAATGGGAAGCAGGCCGAATGAGACGCGGACAGGTTTATTGTCTCAACAGCCCTGGAGATTTCCACCCGTCCTTGTCGTTGCCAGCGACACTGACATCCTAGTAATGCTAGTGAACCAGGTGAGTGGCACACCTGGTGTGTACATGGTGCGATATCTGTCTTCCCGTGTCAATGTTCTGGATATACAGGAAAATATCGGAACAGCTACGACCCACCTGCTCTTCGTCCATGCTGGCTGTGACAGCGTGTCTGCGCTCTTCGGCAAGGGAAAAAAGACCGTGCTGAATAAGGTGATGGGTAACATAGAGAAAGTAGGCTACCTGGAGGTGCTCAATCACACTAACAGAACACAAGAAGAAATCACATATGCTGGTGACCGTTTTTTTAAAACCCTGTATGGAGGTGACCAGAATACCACGCTGGATGCCCTCAGATATAAGGTATATCCTTGTCATAACTGTACGAATATTTATTATGGACAGGTAAGTTCACATGTAGCCCTGTATTAAGTTCTTGCGATTACTCAAAGCGCTTTGTACTTACACATGTGTCCGTTCTTCAACATGGTACCCATTGCAACGTGTGTCTAAACACGTTTGTAAATGTTTTGATAGCTCTACGGGAAAGCCATCAGGAAGTATAAATTATCCTCGGTGTTCCGATTGGAGACGCTGCCGCCGACAACTGTCGCTGCCCGGCAGCATTCATTCCGCACTTACCACACAGTGCAGCAGTGGAGTGGAAACACCCTGCCTCCCACTGACTGGGTAATGTTATCAGTTCTAATCCTATTTGCTGCTGTACACATTTTAATTTGGAATTTTGGTTCAAATTGGGACGCCAAAGGTAAATTCGGTTACATAGGTTTGTTCTGGATGGTTCTACAGGATTGGGCATTGCAAGATGACGGACTATGCCCTCTAACAAGCGAGAAAGCCCCAGCCCCAAGCAAGCTCCTCCGCGTGGTATTGTGCGGATGTAAATGCCAATTTGGGAAGGCCTGCGACTGTGGGAAGGTGGGACTCTACTGCACTCCTATGTGTGCGCCCTGCAGTGAGCAGTCCTGCTCTAACATCTTCATGCAGGACGAAGCATAAACGCACACATAGACGGTCTGGGGTTGGTGCAGTTGCTTTCACGTTTGTTTATATCAGTGTATATGAATGTATATAACACTGATGTTGCCTATACTATCTCGTGTCATAATTAAGCTGTTGATATTTGAATTGTCAAATATTTATTTAACACATGTTCTGTTGATTACATTATATTTTCACTGTGTCCATTGGATAGATCATGGCTGAAAACCCCCCACTAGATATATTTGTATACCTTCTATCTCTAATAGTTTGGCAAATATAGCCGTTTTATCGAATTTCATCAGTATCGGGACGCCATCTTGAATTCTGCGGTTAGCTCAAGGAAGATTCTTGGGGACTTTTAGTATGCTATTTAAGACACTTTCAGGGATCTGCGGTGCAAAAATCAGCTTTTTGTTTTCGACTTTAAGGTTTGACCCTAAAATTCTTGGACTACGTCGTCAAATCCTTAACCTACCAAGCTCGCCAAAAAAATTTCTCGATGAAACGGCGACTGAAAGGTACCAAACTACTCATCACGGAAAACCTCACGAAACGCTGCAGCGAGCTGCTCTGCAAGGCCAAGTCGCTGCCCAACACTGCCACATGGACGTCTGACGGACGGATCGTCTGCCTGCTCACTAGTGGCAGGAAAATACCCATAACCACATAGCAGGACCTCCGACATATCGACTGGCAGTAACTTCATCCATCCGAACAATATTGCCTCTCTCGCCGCAGGACTAGATCTACCATGTCGAACAATATACTTTTGGACTTACCTAACATTGATCACACCAATGAAAACGAACCATTCATATTTAACATCATCTCAGCACGTATGCAAAACTGTGAGTACTTCACTGACAACCAACTGATAAGCTTATATTCTAACTTGAAGAATAACTCAAAAATTGTCACACTAGCTGTAAATACACGTAGTCTGCGGAAAAACTTACAAAAACTTTAATTATGCTTAAAAACATTAAATAGTCCTTTTGACTTTATAAGATTGACTGAGACATGGCTCTCTGACCATGATGACACGAATTGTTATAACATTGATGGGTGTTCTCCAGTTACGCATCCCAGACAAGAAGAGAAAGGAGGCGGTGTAGGAATTTACATCTCCAACAAACACAAATATATACATAATGAAGGGATATGACAGCCATTACGAATCAATATTAATTGAGATTAAAGCAAACAGCAACACTTTTATAATATGTTCTGTTTATAAACCTCTAAGTACAAACATAGATCGCTTCAACGATGAACTCCTCAGTGTACTAAACACAATAGTTCGGGAAAAGAAAAACTGCGTACTGATGGGAGACTTTAATTTAAACTTAAGTAATACAAACTCACGCCAAGTTAATGATTTCATCAACAATATGTATGCGAATGAATGTTACCCAACAATTAATAAACCAACTAGAATTGCTAATGAATCGGACACATTAAAGGATAACATATTCACCAACATAACTCAATACAAGATACAGTCTGGCATTTTATACACTGATATAATTATCTGACCACCTCCCAGTATTCAACATTTATCACATTTGTAATGTCCCATTTAAACCAGGATATGAAACACTGTACAGACGAATTAAAAGTGAAAAACATTTGGCAAAATTAAAAACAAAATTAGATCGTACCAACTGGGATGATGTCTACAACGAACCTAGCCCAGATGCTTCATACAATGCATTCATTAAGAGACTTAATACATTACTTGATAAATGTCTCCCTATTAAAAAAATATAAATAAAAAGTTACAGACAATCCCAGCTCCGAATGGTTGACCAAAGGTATATTAATAGCAAGTAAAAAATTTTTTTTTTTTTATTATATAAACAATTCAAAGAGAGTCCAACATTTGACAATGAAACAAGCTACAAAAGATACAAAAATAAATTGACACATTTATCAGGCTCTCAAAGAGAAATCACTATAAACCAAATTTGATTTGCATAAAAGGAATGCAAAGAAGTCATGGAAACTAATTAAAGAAGCCCTGAAATGCAAATGAAAAGATTCAAAGCCGAGCACAAGTTTCACCTTATCGGATGGCTCAGAAACTACAAGCCCTAAAGACATAGCAAACGCGTTCAATGATTATTTTATAACTGTGCCGTCAACTCTTGTTAAAGACATACCCACAACGGGTAGTGAATGACTCAACTGAATTTGTTAAGACAAATCCTAATAACATTTTCTGTCGGCCAACGTGGCCCGAGGAAATTGATGCATTATTATGTAATTTGAAGTCTAACACATCTAGTGGCTTTGACAACATTGATTCTCTTATTGTGCGAGAAATAAATCCCCACATAGCTCCTTTACAATCGCATATTTTTGAACAATTGATTTAACACTGGACCACACCAGTTAAACATAGCGAAAGTAACCCCTATACATAAACAAGATGACCTGAATAACTTCTGTAACTATAGACCAATCTCTATCTTGCCATGTTTCTAAACAAATCTGGAGCGACTGACGTGTAATCGACTCAAACGCGTTCTCAACCAGTCCCATATTATATCAGAAGAACAGTATGGTTTCAGGAAAAAATATTCCACTTATATGGCTCTAATAAATCATAATATAGATAAAATATCAAGTGGAATCGACAGCAACACATTCAGTATAGGCATATTCATTGTCCTATCTAAAGCCTTCGACACTATCGACCACAGTATTCTATTACAAAAACGTAACTGCTATGGCATGAGAGGGCACATTCTCACCTGGTTCAAGAGTTACCTAGAACACAGGACACAGTATGTGACAGACGACAATGTAAATACAGTAACAAGACAGTGATGTGTGGTAACTACAAGGCTCTGTACTAAGGTCACTATTATTTATTTTCTACATCAACATTTGCATCAGTCAATAATAAGTACAATATCTCATATCAAGCAATACAAATTAACGGATAGACCATCCCCCAAGTTAAATTCACTACATTTCTTGGCGTGTGTATAAATGAACACTTACATTGGTCTATGCACTAAAATAAACTAGCATCTAAACTTGCACGAAATGTAGGCATACTCTGCAAGTTGCACACTATACCACTCAATTACCGCTTTGCACAATGGCGTTAGGTTGTGTAAGTTTATATTGCATTGCGACGGCTTGTTGTAATTTTTTATTTTGCGTCAAATCTAAAAAAATGTACAATTATTACATTACCTAATTACAGGGGACTCTCGAAATAAGCCCCCAGGGGTTTCTTGAGAATCTCCCGAGTTACCTGATGAACCCATATCTACGATCACACTTGTGACATAACTGTAATCGAGTAACCAAATAAACTTTCATTCATTCATTCATTCATTCATTCATTCATTCATTCATTCATTCATTCATTCATTCATTCATTCATTCAATCATTCATCCATCCGTCCATTCATTCATTCATTCATTGAAATGTTCATGTTATAAGACCAATATACATAAGAATATGTGTAAAATTTGGTCTTATAACTTGAAAACACACACGTATACACACATTTAACAACATTAGGCACAGTCGACCTATGAGCGGCTAACCATCGGCACAATATCGTTAGCCGACTATGGGCCAATCTCGGCCCGAAGGCGAATTGCTGGACAAAATTCCCTCGGCCCGCTGGCGGATGCCGACAGAAATGTGAGTGGCAAATCACAGGGTGGAGGGATCTGTGTGTACATCAACCAGCGCTGGTGTAAGTCTGTCATCGTGAGGGAAGAACTGTGTACCCCAGACATGGAGCTATTGTCAGTGTCGCTGCGTCCGACCTACTTACCCAGAATGTTCGGACAGTTATTTTTAACTCTGGTCTATGTGCCACCGTCAGTTTATGTTGCACGCGCAACTGATGCAATCACTAGCTGTGAGCACCGGCGTGAGACAATGTCGCAAAACTCGCCAAACATCATTCTCGGAGATTTCAATAGCTGCCGACTGGACAAAACATTGCCTGTTTACCAGCAGTACGTGACGTGTCAGATACGAGGCAGTAACACCCTCGATCTTTGTTATGGCAACATTAAGGACGCGTACAAGTCCGTGAAGAAGATGGCACCCGGTACAGCTGACCAAAAAAATGCTACATTTGATCCCGGCGTATAGAACTAAATTGCAGAGACAGACAGCAATGCAGAAAAATGTAAAAAAATTGGGACTTGAACTCGGCCGACACCCTCAGGGGGTGTTTTGACTGTACCTTGTGTAATGTTCTCATTGACTCCAGCTCTTCGCAAGTTGATGTCTCCACAGACTATATCAAGTTTTGTGAAGAGATGATTGTCCCCACAAAATCTGTGAAAATCTTCTCAAATAACAAACCGTCGGTACGAAAAGAACTGAAAAACAGAATCAATGACAAGAAGAGGGCTTTCATGCAAAAAAGATCCAGTGTACTCTAAACAAACTGATCAGGGACGCTAAACTGGAATACAAGGACACAATTTAACGCCTGTTCTAATACTGCAATATGTGCAGCGGATAAGTGCTGAACACGGACTCCTCATCCTCCCCTAAGACCAGGTTCCGGTGGAAAGGGTATTCAGTATGATGGGGAAGATCGACATCAAGTTTTAGCCGTCGCTAGGGCTTTGCTGGCGTACAATACCAATGTTTCCTCTGCATGCTACTAGTTGCAGATGTCGCCAGGTTTGCTGGAGTAGGTAGGAAAGGCTTTCGATAAGCGTTACCTTTTTTTTAATAAATTACCGTTAAAATCTTCCTATTGTGTTTTGATAATATAGGGAGATCTTCCTATTTTGGGTTCATTCAACTTGGAAGCTTTGCATTGAGTGAGCCTGAGATGATTTAACTCTTGTAATGTATTTAATTTATTTAGCATATTTAACTTACTTTAACCGATATAACTGTTATTACTATTTTATATTGCATGTAGATTTGTTTTATTTCTTTTAATATGATGCTACACTCCAAATTAATGTCCTCCCAAGGGACAATAAAGTATTGTAAGTGTGATTGATTGATTGTGTTTGTGTGCATGCGCGTGTGCGTGTGGGTGCGCGTGTGTGATAAGGCAGCTATATTCTTTATGACAATCTATGATTATGCAATGCTGATGCTTCAAAACACCAAAGGAAATATAACACCCCACGACACGACACAGTACAACCAAGGCATGTCACTGTGTTTTTAGTTAGGCATCTTATGTTAGTAGATTATTTTCTCTAGACGAATGCCAATGGAAGATATGGAGAGCCGAATTGATCAAGGTACTATCCTCCTCGAGATAGCAACCTTGAGATGTCTCGCATGGTACAAAGATTGTGTGTAAAAAAAGCATAAACTGGAGGGCTTACGCCGATGTATCGGGGTCTAAAGTCTACTACAATTTATGACAAGTCGTCGGACGCGCCAGGCAAAAAACACCAAAATAGTTTACTCGGTTCGTATTGATAGAACCGTAACTCGAGACAAATTTAATAGGACGGTTGCATAAAAATATGCCTGATTTGTGTAATCATTATTGGTAATAGGATGAGCGTTTGTGGGGCTATTGGAAACACAACGATACGTTTTGGTTAGGGGTTAATTGAAACCCGAATTCCAGTTGAACGCAAGCATAAGATAAAAACTGCCTCCTCAACTGATTTAGGCGACAATGAATCCGGTTGAATTATGCCCTAACGTGTAATGTGTGTACAGTTTAATTCATATCCACAGACGGTTTAATAAACAAACATGCGTAATCTTGTTAAAATGGTCAAAATTATATATTTTGTTCGTTATTTCTGGTTACCTAAATATCAACCTCATTTGTCAGACTAACATTTAACCTTCAACTCACTGAATGTGTCAGTAACATGTTTTTTGAGAGAGCAAGGAAATCGACAACATCATTGCAGAAGCATGTGAATAATCATGTCGCACATTCACGGGGACATTCCAATTTTGAAAATCACTTCAAATAAGTCTTTGGCAAGAATGAATGAAGTTACCTATTTACCTGATGATACTACCAAAACTACGTATAACAATACTACGTAAAAGTAAAGTAAAGGTAAGTTCTTATATATCCAGTCATCAGGACTGTTCAAAGCACTTTACATTTTACTCCCTGGCAGACCTGTTCAATCGAACACCATCTCTACTTCTCTGGGAAGCATCCAGCCACGCTGCAATTAATGAGCGAAGAATATTCGTACACAAGTATCCACCACTGTCTATAACCAGGTACTCATTCATACAGCTGATTGAACTAGATGTAGTGAATTAGATGCACGAGGACTAAACTACAAAGAAGATTGAAAAAATGGGCTGTTAGATGGCGATTTTATCACGGATTGGACTCTGCTCGTGACATAATATGCCTCATAATTAAATGCACAATAATCGCCTTCGGTGGATTGTAACTTACACGCGATCACTGTTTATATATATAGGCCTATAATAAACAAATGTATAACTTTCAGTGAGGAGAGAAATTGTCCACGTGCATAGTATGAAAAGGATGGTTATAAGCAATGTTCGGCGTAACTACGGTCCCGCGGGCCCGGGGCCCACAAATCATCTGTCGGGCCCGCAACGGTCGCTCGTCACAGGCCCTGTTGGCTCGCGTGGTTTTTGGATATGTCTGCTGATCATGCTTTAGGCACGGAGAACAATTGTAAACAAGAAGCGGTGTAAGCGTGGGGGGACTTGTTCGAGAAGCTCAGCTTGGATAAGACATAGTGGTGCGGTGAATCATGTATGTAAGATGCGAATGCGTGGAGGAAGACAGTGTGCCGTGACAGGCAGGCATAACTCAAGCACAAGCAACTTAAACGGTAGTCATAAGACCGTAAATAATGTCAGCATACCAATACAGGCTGGAGGCTGCGGAGTTGACAGAGACGAAACAACCGAAGCAGCACGTTTGTTAGAAAAAAACTAAGTCCGTTGGATTACAGGAGTAAATTGGTAGATGACTTTGCTGATATGATGCAGTTGCGCTCAGAAATAAATTAATACAAATATTCATCAATGCATAATATTCCTAGTTATTGTAAAGTACGAATATCATATTTTAACTTAAGTATGTTTATTGTAATTCAAACCACATATTAAACTGACTGATCTATCTTAAATGTAACAGTGTTGTTTTGACCCAAGGCACTTAACTAATTTCCACAATGATCCTGTGATCGGGGGATATAATAAATGATTGTCATCAAATACAATATAGAAATGTATGTATCCCCGTCTTACAAATGTCACAACCTTCTTAGACGACATACATATATTTATATGGCAGTGCAGTTGTAATGCTAAAATGCATTATTTTTGGTTTGTCGTTGAAAATATGAAACGTGGATCTATGATCCTCCGAAACCATTGAACGTATTTTACCCTGGTTTTCTATAATAAACCGTCGTCAACATCATCATCATACAGTTGTATAGCCGACGTTCAGTGCCGTGTCAAATATCGACTTGTGCAACTATTGCGTCGGTTTCATTAGTAAGTCGAGGATCATAGCAGTGCTGAACGAGCGCCACACCTCTCCAAACACAATACCTCAAAACACGCACTAACACATTTTACGTCACACGCAGACTCGCACGCTCGCACGCGACTCACCACAAGCAGAAAGGTGCCCAGACATTCTGCCAGTCCTTCCCGAATCAGAACGTTTGTTATCTTAAGACGAGAGGCAACCTTTCTTTGCCAGCGTGCGGTTCGGCTTTCCCCCATGATGAACTACGGGTGACTGAGTAACAGCGATGTTTACCTAAATCCCTTCACTGACTGCCCAACATTCTCTTCCAGGCACCTAGCTGGGGTCCCACCCACTCACTTACTAAACCATCTGTAAAAAAGAGTTCACTTGGCGCAATGCTGCGTATGAATGCACAACGGCTCCAAAAGATAGCCGGCAGGCATACCCGGTGTACCGGTCTGGAAATAATTTCCGGCCTGAAGGTAAGTCCCGTTTCCATTTCTTTGCGTATTCCTCATGCTCGCGCAAACGCAGTACACCAAATGCGACCCGCAGTGAGCAACATGACCTCAGGTGACCGATCAACTTTGACCCCTTGATCGATGCACGCGGCAACTGAGTTACATAATTAATTGTTTTGTTTGCTCTAGCGACCATTACTCTACTGACCTACGTGCCCCCTACGGTGCTGAACAATGAACATACAAATGTGCGTGACCACGGGCACAGCTGACTTAGTTCCCTATCAGTATAATTTGACATAACGTTTAATATCATAGCGGTGATGCAGCGGGAGACACTTCAAGATGAGTACCGACGGTGCATGGCGTGCAACAAACATTACTTATCACACAAAAACACTTGGTGTGTAACAAGCGAGTGCGCAATACTGTGTTGAAGGCTACGAAGCTTGGCCAGTACAAAGTAGACGGTGAGTAGACTGTCCAGCCCCAGGGCCAGGCTAATAGTCTGTAGCCTAGTGCATAGTATACTATGCCATAAACCAGTCTATAATATTAATATGGGTTTCTTAAATGATATAGCCAAACATTGGCTGTATAATATTAGAAACCAGGCATGGGTTATGGTGATATTCTTTCAGCCGTAATTATTAACGCTTATTTAGCCTATTAAAATTAATTAGTATTTATCTTACCGACGCTGGTGTGTTCTTTCCAAATTCCATCACCACCATCCTTTTTGTGTCTGCGCCAGACACAAAAAAGGAATTGTGTTTGCAAGCATGTAGGCACGTATATTTATTATAAAATATGTTACACCATATTATATTGGGTGCATTTGCTGGATCTGCGCAACATGCATATTGCGTTGCGCAATCCTCGGATCTGCAGAATGTTTTCTTCGTGCGGATTCACTAAATTGGTTTCGTCATTTTATGGTTGTATGCATTCTCGTTTGATGGAAAGTGTAATGTATCCATTATTTTAAACCACTGGTCAAGTGTAGCAGTACAAGCATCTAATCTCCCCGGGCCTAACGAGGTGTTAGAATAGGAGCCTATGTGTTTTTGTAAGATGTATAAATATGAAACGATGGGTCCTCGCAAGGATGTGGCTATTGAAACAGCTGCTCCGCAGGCCCACCCTTTGTTACATAGAATGGTTATTATTCTTATCTTTCTTTGGGTTGTACCTGTTGATTGTCTGATCCAGAACTTAATATTCCTTTGACAAAACAGACACCCATGCCATTTCAGATTCATGGTAATATTTTGCCAGATATAAAAATTGCACTCAACCTGAGATGTCAAATGGTTTCAGCCTTAGATGATTAAATGTACTGCTAGTTGGTGTCGTATAAAATTAACATTCCATGCCCAAGGGAGCCAAACCTTAATACAATGGCCCACACTATAAGTGCTACTTGAAATCGGTTAATTGTGAATTTTAGTATTTGTGAATATTCTTCCAGCAGAAATTATTAACGCTATTAAACAGTCATTTTACCTAAAAATGTATACCCCTAAAATGTATACCAACCTAAGTACCAATGCATTTGACCACGTATAATGCAATTAATAAATGGAATCGATTAATGAATCATTGACAATCACTCGCTATCAATATTGCATTTAGCACAGGTACTTGCATTGTTATTTTTATACATTGTACTGTATGTTTGTATGAATACAATTATATTTCCTTTCTCAGAAGACACAATGACACACAATCTTATACACAGTATCTGGGAATACTGTTACATTACAGTAAGGAATTTACTAATTAACTTTATCATACTGACTTGGACTTGGTAGACTTTGTACGTAGTCCTAAATTGTTTCAAGTGAATTATGACAATATCTGCATAGTCTGCTCGCGCCCTTATCACTAGAATTAGACTTTGTGCACAATTACCCCTGGCGTGGGCTTATTGACCGATACAATGCATCTGCGCGTATGATTATGTTGGTATTTAATTACAATGACTTTCAGTGATGCAACAATTGAAGCATCAACTGCAGTTAGATATAGGCAATTGAAAACAGCTCCAGACAACTGATTTACCCCATAAAAGGTGAGCATATATATATATATATGGAGTATCTTGAAAATAATAGTTTTTACGTCCTGTAATGGGGGTCGTATATTAATCCCTGAACGTTTGGTGCTCCAGGTTCAAGCTGTCTAAGAGGAAAACGTTATCCTACCCACATGCACAATATGTAATATGCAAGTTTGATTCTAAGTAAATTTTATGCATTCCTCTGAGGTAATTATGAACAATTAGAAGCTTAGATAGAATAAATGTACTTTATATTTACAGATGTGTATTTTGCTCATAACTAATACATGGTTTCCATCTTGTGAGTGATTGTTTCAGCTTATGGTACATTCACCATAGTCCACCCGTGTGTTTCAATTGCAACTGTGTTGTCTACACTGCAGAGAACAGTTTTACCAATTGTTGTTGAAGTGGTTTCATTAGGTCATGAGTTGTAAACCTTTGGAATGTGAATTATTTATTATTGGAAATGAGTCAATGATTAGTAAATGCATATGAAATAATAGGAATTGTGTAGGATGCAGTGGTGAAAGTGTCAATTGCCCAATCTACTTAATGTACATTGTTCATAGTTTTACTATAACTTCAAACTTTGTACAATTACGATTTTTTTTCTCCAATTGTTATATATTATAATATATTTGTGTCATAATACATCCGGTCATGATACATGTCGTTCACATTGTTTTTGTTTTATCTATATATTTCTTTTTTGTTTATTATTATTGTTGCACAGACATGTGCGTCTAGTATGACAACATATATGACGTGCTACGTAGCATGGAGAACGTTGACTCTGTAGCGCTATGAGGAAAAAGGTTTTTTGTTGATAGCGGACGGTCAGATGTTACTGTACATGTTTCAACTGTAATTATTCATTTACATAATATCAGCTAGCGAATCACTTCTTGGTTTCAAGGAGGTGCTAATGAGAATTCTTTGTTTAATGCATTACAGCTAAATGAGGCAGCTGATGACGATTTTCAACCTATACGTCACTCCACATGTTATGATCTTGACAATTTTAAATTACTACCAGAAACAAACAACGACCGGCTTAGTATTCTAAGTTCAAACATAGAATATATTACTACAAAATTCAGCGGAATTGAAGCTTTCTTAGAGGAACTTAACCTGATAAACTTTAGATTACTATGCTTTCAAGATAGCTGGCTTTCAGAAAACGATGACTTATCACACCTCCAAATTTAGGGATGTAATTGCATTTCACAAAGGGAAAATATGTAGTAATAAAGGAGGGCTGGTAGTATACTTACACAACAAATTCAACTTTAAAGGGAATAAAAACACATTTTGCTTGATTTCTTATTACATAGCATCCTGCTATATATTTCCATGTCCACCAAGCCCAAAATTCGAAAAATTAAATGAATTATAAATTCCTCATTTTATGCCGTGCATCCAGACTTTTTCGAATATGCATATTTGTTACTGCACAAAGTCTTCTTTCCACACAGACTCCACACAGTCTACCTGCAAGTATTCACGAAGAAACTATATATAACACAATATATAATATGCAATCAAAAGCAAGTTGTGGGTTTGACGGTATCCTATGACCGATGTCACTCTAACCAGTTATATCGAAAGTAGTTGAAAAGAAAATTTATACCCAGCTAGGTTCCTTTTTAAAACGCAAAATATCTTATTCGCAAACCAATATTGACTGCGTAAAAGACCACAGCACTGAATTTGCTGCCCTTTACTTAATCGATAGAATAGTGATACATACGGATAAAAATGAAATTCCTATTAACATGTATCTGGTTCTTTCCAAACTGTTGACACCCTAGACCATAGGATATTACTAGAAAAATTAGAATATTACGGGGTAAAAGGAGTAGCGTTACGTTTAGTTAGAAATTATCTAACAAGTAGAAAACAATATGTCGAAATAGAGGATGTCAAATCAGAAATGCTTAATATTTCAACAGGCATTCCTCACGGCTAGATTTTGGGCCCATTATTGTTAATGACCTCACCAAGGCCAGCCAAAAGTTTGATTTCATATTGTATGCTGATGATACCACCCTGTCAAGATTCATTTTTCAGCAAGCGAACAAAATGGAAATGTTAAACTATTATCAAAATTACTTAGAATATATTTGACTGTGTAATATGTTATACATTATGTAATATGTTATACATCATGTTATATGTTATACATTATGTTATATGTTATACATCATGTTATATGTTATACATCATGTTATATGTTATGCATTATGTTATATGTTATACATTATGTTATATGTTATACATTATGTTATATGTTATACATTATGTTATATGTTATACATCATGTTATATGTTATACATTATGTTATACATTATGTTATATGTTATACATCATGTTATATGTTATACATTATGTTATATGTTATACATTATGTTATATGTTATACATCATGTTATATGTTATACATTATGTTATATGTTATACATTATGTTATATGTTATACATTATGTTATACATCATGTTGTATGTTATACATTATGTTATACATCATGTTATATGTTATACATTATGTTATATGTTATACATTATGTTATATGTTATACATTATGTTATATGTTATACATCATGTTATATGTTATACATTATGTTATATGTTATACATTATGTTATATGTTATACATTATGTTATACATCATGTTGTATGTTATACATTATGTTATACATCATGTTATATGTTATACATTATGTTATATGTTATACATTATGTTATACGTTATGTTATATGTTATACATCATGTGGGAAATTAAGTACATGTGTGTTGTGTAACTTAAAAAAATATATTATTTGTAGCTTAGGTTAATAACAGTGTTAATATTATATTATCAAGTTTCGACCACCTCTACACTGTTGAGTGAGTTAGTCTGAATTTGTTAAAGTAACAATGGGTTCAAACTGTGATCCCTTTACATTTATTTTGATTTTCTACAAGCAGCAATGTGTGTTATTTATTTTCTCTATGTATGTTTTGCCATAGGATTATGCTGCCCATCAGCCTCGAGAACCATTCGTTCCTGCTGGTGGCAAATACACTGGAGAAGACAGTGGCAATGTTGGACTCACTGCAGCAGGAGACGAGGAGAAACACGTGTGTCGCCCTATGGCAGTAAGTGTTACCTTCCAACGAACCAGTGTGACCATTCCTACTGTTTGTGTCCAATACAATCACTTTCTTATACTTTCTAGCCCTACGTTGGTTAATAACTGCTATAACACCACTTACTGATTATGTGTGTCTTTACACATGCCCGTGTTTTCATTGGTGTAGTAAACAGTGGAGACAGGGCTTCTTGCCTACTTCAATGTTAATGGCATTTCAGTCATGTCTGTGGTGTATACTGTTAATAACCGCTCCCCTCCTCGTGTAATTAAGACCTGATCCCTGGGCGGAAGCGGAGGGTAGAAATACAGAGTTAAACTTGGAAAGCGCGTGTTTGTATGAGTCTCTGTATTAATCGATGTGTAGATACGACAGAATTGAATACACTATATTTGCAACGAGTAAAACTGAAAAACGAACACCCAGTTGAACGATAAAACGAAGCGAGAAAGTCAGTGGCGCTGGAAATCGCAAGTATTCCGATGTTTGATACAAAAAGCGATTCGACCGAACTCGGAATAAAATGGACGCAATGGCGTCGCAGTTTTGAATTGTACGTGACAGCGAAAGGGGTAACAGATATGAAACAAAAGCGGATGATGCTGTTACATCATGCAGGAGCAGAAGTCAAGAAACTTTCTTCTCGACGGAGAAGGTTGGTGGTGACTGACGATGACTACGAACATGCATTAACAATATTGACAAATATTTCACGCCAAAAGTCAACATTCCTTTCGAAAGACACGTGTTCGGTCAAGGCAGACAGTTAGAGTCTTAGACAATGAAACGACAGACCAGTTCGTAACAAGGCTAAAACAGCTGACGAAAACATGTGAATTCGGATCAGATGGTGACATCATTATACGAGATCACGTTGTCGAATAGTGCAAATCGTATCGTTTGCGTCACAAACTATTGCGAGATAAAGGTCTACCTGACATTACAAAAGACTCAATATATTGCTAGAGCAGTGGAAGCAGCAGATATGCATGCCAGAAAAATAGAGAAGGAAAATGTGCAGACGCAGCAAGAAGTAATAAAAGTGTCATGCAATGGTGGTTGTCATGACAGCAGCAGCAACGGCAACGGTACTAAGAAAGGGACCAGATCAAAATATCAAAGCAAGTCGAAACGTGGATATCAACATTCTGCGTCATGTTACAGATGTGGGAAGCCTGATCATTTTGCCAGGCAAAGAATACACTATGTCGAAAATGCAATATGAAAGGACATTTTGCTGTGATGTGCAAAACGAAACAAAAGTGTGGAAGACACAGGGACAAGAATACAGCGGTAATAAAATATCACAAAACACAGAGTGTGACGACGAATACATATTCAGCGTGAATAGACAGAAGAAGAAGTACATAAAGCAACAGGAAACTGTTGTAAAGATGAATGGTCGGTACAGGTGCGAGTATAAGTATCATAGACGAAGACACGTACCAATAACTTGGTTTTCCAAAGCTATCCAAAAAGAAGACAAATGTGTTTGCATATGGAAGCAAGCAAGCATTAAATGTAAGAGGGAAATGTATCGCCGAAATTGAAGTTGGACACAAATACACAGCTGCACCAGTGTTAGTTGTGCGTGACGATTCAGGTAACATTCTGAGTTACCAGATAGCAACGGCACTAGACCTAATGAAGATCCAGACAATGAATCGAGTAGATGGTCACACCGAAAAAAGTTCCGATTAACTATTCCGTAAATATCCAAAGCTGTTTGATGGAGTCGGGAAACTGAAAGACTATCAGTTGAATCTGCACATAAACGAGAATGTACAACAGATTGTACAGCCAACGCGTAGATTCCCGTTTGCGTTGAGGAAGAAAGTGGAGAGCAAACTCCGAGAGCTGGAGTAAATGGACATACTCGAACGAACCACTGGACCAACCCGTTGGGTGTCTCCCATAGTTGTTGTTCCAAAACCGTCGGTAGAGATCAGACTATGTGTCGATATGAGATAAGTAAATTCGGCAGCAGAACAAGAGCGACATCCAATTCCAACAGTGGACGAAATCATCATCACGACATTCACAAGTCACATGGTACTATGGCGATACAAACGATTAATGTTTGGGATATCTTCACCACCAGAGATGTACAAACATGTAATATAGATGTGTTGCAAGGGTGTGAAGGAGTCAACAATATCTCTGATGATCTGGTCATCCATGGGAGGGACGAAGCCGAACACCAACGAAGACTCGAAGCGGTGCTCAAACGTCTAAGCGAAAGAGGTCTCATGCTGAACAAAGAAAGGTCAAAGTTCTACATGTCCAAGTTATCGTCCATGGGACTTGTGCTGTCAAGACATGGAATTGCACCAGACGATTCCAAAATGGAAGCAATCACGAAGGCAAAGCGACCAGAAAATATATCAGAAGTCCGTAGCTTCATGAGACTGGTCACATACTGTTCGAATGTCATTCTAGACTTCGCAACAGTGGCTGAACTATTACGACGGTTAACCAAACACAATGGGTCATTCAATTGAAAGCGCGAATAACATGGAGCTTCTGAAAATGTGAAAAGGAGCATGGCGAATGCAGCGACTCTTGCATACTTCGACAGAAGCAAGGATGCAAAGACTCAAGTCATTGCAGATGTATCAACGGTTGGACTCGGCGCTGTTTTGATACAGGAATAAAATGGAGTGTACTATGCAAGCAGAACACTCACAGACGTCGAACGTCGATATTCTCAAACGGAGAAAGAAGCACTGGCCTTGGTGTGGGCGTGCGAACGGTTCCACAAGTACCTTTACGGTATTCATTTTGAATTGATCACAGACCATAAGCCGTTGGAGACAATCTATTTTGCGAAATCGCGTCCGTCAGCACGAATTGAACGATGGGTTCTTCGTTTGCAACCGTACAACTTGACGGTGAAAAATGTACCCGGACCCATGAACATCTCGGATGCGTTGTCGAGACTGACACAAGTGAACAAATTACCTACTGAAGTGAAACATGAACCATGCAGTGTCAAAGGTTGCAGATGAGTACATCTACTTCGTTGCAACTAACGTGGTACCTATAGCTTTGACAACGCGAGAAATTGAACGGGAATCAACAGCTGTTTCAGAAAAAATGGTGACCCACGAATGTGCCCTCAGGAATAAAAGTGGGTGAAAAATTAACTTTCTGTCGTAGGGAAAATGGTTCTACGTCAAACACGAATAATGATACCCTAATCACTGGGGAAAGGTGTTCTAGAGTTGGGGCATTAAGGAACATCAGGGAGTACTAAAAACCGAGAGTAGACTACGCAAAAAAATTATGGTGGCCATGAATTGATGTGGCTGTGGAACGAGCCATAAGATCATGTAATGCATGTCAAGTTGTGACACCACAGTCGAAACCAGAACCTATGCACCGTAAACAACTACCAGATATGGTCCATTGCAAGACGCGGCGATTGATCTGATGGGACAGTTCCCAAACGGAGAACACCTATTTGTTGAGACTGATTACTACAGCAGATACCCGGAAGTCGCGACATTGAAGTCCACTACGACAGACAAGCTTATTGGGAATCTTGAAACGATGTTCTCGACGCACGGATTACCTATGTCCGTGACAACTGACAATGGGTCAAACCTAGTGTCAACAGATTTTGAAGAATTTCTTCAGACTGGTAGAATCAAGCATCGTTCCGTGACTCCGCTACGGCTTCAGGTTAATGGAGAAGTAGAGCGTGCCAACAGAACTCTACTGAAAGCTATAAGAACAGTACAAGTCGAAGGACGAGATTTGAGAAGAGAACTCAACACACATCTTCTCGCTTACAGAAGCACGAATCACACAACTACAGATGTGAGTCCGGCAGAATTGTTGTTCCGGCGAAAAATTCGCACGAAACTACCTTCCTTCGAATCCATCAGCAACATGACAGATGAGGGAGTACGCGATCGTGACACTAAATTGAAGATGAACGGTAAAGAGTATTCGGATGACCGAAGAGGTGCACGTGAAAGTATCAGTAAACCGGATGACAAAGTTCTGCTACAACAGAAGAAACAGAACAAACTGACCCCGGCATACGAACATGTGCCGTACACAGTTACGCGAAAACACAGTAGTCAGGTAGTGTTTGAATCACGTGATGGTGTGCAGTACAAGAGAAACTGTTCGCATGTGTAAAAGTATGTTTCCCCAGACATAACTCCACGAGATGATGAAGCAGACAATGACACTGAGTCAGAGTATATTCCAGACTCGATTTCTGTTTCAAGTAATGAGTCATTAATGAGATAAGATGAGCAACCCGAGGCTGCCGATCATGCCAAACTGAACATTCGTGATCGTAGACAACCCCGTGAAATATAAGAACCCGAGGCTGCAGATCATGACAACCCGAACATCGGTGATCGTAGACAACCCCGTCAAAAAAGACCGCCTCAATACCTAAATTATTTTATTTTAAAGTAAACATTTAATGAGTGGAAAGTTAAAATTCTGAGACTGATTGTATTTTCAGATTGATCGTAACGAACTCATGTACAATGATGATAATAACAAGTAAATCTTTATTTGGTAAACATTATCCAGATCACGAAAGCATAATAATTACAAAAGAAATGTTGACCAAATGGACGTTATATATGAAAGTTGAGAAAACATGTTTCCAGTTTGAATAAGGGAGGGATGTGGTGTCTAATGTTAATGACCACTCCCCCTTCATGTAATTAAGGCCTGATCCCTGGGCGGAAGCGGAAAGTAGAAATACAGAGTTAAAATTGAAAAGCACGTGTTTGTGTGAGTCTGTACTAATCGATGTTTAGATACGACAGAATTGAATACACTACAATGCCTGTTGTTGGTTTAGTGATATGTTTTATGGAGGAGTATGTAGGATGGTTTAACATGCGGCCCTGTAGGCAGATAGTAGTTCAATACACTTTGCAAATAATTGTTATATCTGGATAGTATGGATATTGTTTCTGCATTTGTAATCCGTTATTTGTGTCCTTCTTCCAGGAAGTACACGCAAGCAATAAACGCTATTGGAGACTTGGACAGCCATAAACATAAGATGTGGTCAGCTGGAAGACAGCCACAGTTGTGGTGTGTTCAGAGTGATGGTGAGCTTCATTTGAGAAACTATTAGGTCTTACCATTAATGGCAAATCATGATATATAAGATAATAAATTCTGCCAATTTGAAAAAAAAACCTGCAAATGCTAAACACACAGATAGTAGTCTGTTTCCTGGCGTACTCCTACATGACATTTGCTGTTATATATTTGAACTGTTTTTCGCAATGCTAGTTACATAAAAAAGTCCTTAACTGATGTAGTAATTATAACTGCACATGATACACACTAATTGCCAGCTCGATTACAGTAACATTGAGCATATGGACATTTGCTCTGTTAAAAGCTTTCAATACGTAATTTTTATCTTTTAACATTATTACACTATCAAGTTGGTTTGTGTAAAGTATTGTTACATTTCACAGAAATAGCAAATGAAGATCGTGACCTACAATATTATTACGGGATAATACGAAGGTTTTCAGATGAGTGTGTTCTCCAGATGTCTGAGATTAGGTCAAATGTAAATGGGTTAGCTGTAGTAATAACAAATTTATATACAGAGCGTCATGACGTAAGAATATACCTTCTGCTGTGACTAGAAAGTCTCACTCTGTATTCTACTGGGCAATGTGAGTAAGAAACGTTTAAAAAGACTACCGATAAACTTATTATCGCTCACTGTCCACCTGAATTCGGCGGGAACTGGTGCGCACAACCTGCCAGGTAATCAGTCACGCTCGGCCACCTATCTGGAACGCGTGTTGCGCAGTACAATGTCACAACGAACGCGCGCCAAGACGTCCTCCACGGGTGAGCCCGGTGTCGACGGCGTGTGTGAAAGCCCGCGACCACAAGAGGATTTATCAATGAAAAAAGCCCTGCTAGATCTCCTGAAGGATGGCACTACCATCCAGACAATCGCCACGTCAATCAGTGAAGCAATAATCAAAGAACTTCTAAAAACGCCAACTTTCATGGACATTCTCGTCACGTCAATCTTAAACTCTGACAGCTTCAACAAAATCAAGGAAGAGTTGTACCAAGCATGCTGCATGGACATGACCAAAACAACCACAGCAATAACTGCAGTTGATAATAAAGTACGCAGGCTAGAACAGGCAAATGTGGCGTTGGCTGACCAGCATGTGGCGTTGGCTGACCAGCATGTGGCGTTGGCTGACCAGCATGTGGCGTTGGCTGACCAGCTAGACGACTTGGAGCAGTACAGCCGGCGCAATTGCCTCCTTTTTCATGGCATCCCTGAACAATAAAAGGAGACGACGACCAACGCGGTGATCGACCTGTGCAGCAAGTCGCTAGGGGTCACGCTAGACTGCAAAAGCATCGACCGCAGCCATCGACTGGGAAAATCACAAAGCGATAAACCACGCCCGATCATTGTGAAGTTCGCGCGACACGAACAGCGACAACAGATCTTCGCAGCAAAACGAAAACTGAAAGGAACAAAAAATTTCATAACTGAGAACTTAACAAAAAGACGCAGTGTGTTGCTGACGAAAGCGCGATCTGCGGCCGGGGTGCAAGCATCATGGACTATGGACGGTCGCATTGTGTGTCTACTATCATCTGGACGCAAGGTAAACCTTACCACCGAGCGCGAACTCAAACAACTTGAACGCTAAGTGACTCCCGAAACGAACAACGACTGGTGTAATGTATAATAACATGGCAATGTGTATGCAAGCCATGGGCATTCTGCCACCGTGCTTTAGCATTATTAATATGCCTATTCATCCTGGTTTTTTTGGGGGGGGTTTTGGTGTTTTTTTGCTAGTTTTGTTCCTCTGTAACGTGTTGACTAAGCACTCTTTGTCTAGTTTAATGCCAAGGCACAGGTTATCGTTAAATAGCATGATCCCTGTTAATTTATTCTTTTGTAACTATCGAAATAACATTGTATCCAAACACATTTTATCTAGATTAACGCAACGGCATAGGCTGTTTTACAAAATGCTATCGTTGAGCTCTTCTGTATCTCTAATGGTCTCCTTAGCATATCTATTTTTAATATATGTTCTCCACCTGCCGATTCTAATTCTTGTGCAAACTGTTACAAATATAATGTTGATGAATGTAAATAGTATCACCACACTTTGTTTATATCTATATGCTTGTTCACTTTTATATGCGGTATTTCAACGTGACACACTGCCTTTTCTATGTTTCCATTATACCTGTTTAGTTTCAGCATTCGGTGATGAGTATATTAATGTGGCGTTATATTTCATAAATAGCGTACTGCCACTACGAACTGCTCCACGTGAAATGACGTTTTATTTAAATAGTGCAATTTCATATCATTTTAGTCTACAGCTATATGGTGTGCATCGATGTATATTGATATACGGTCAATATTCACGTTGTTTTCATTTTTGGGGAGGGCAATGTTTATACATTTTCGTTTCAGTACGTTTAGTGTTAGTTACCTTACATATTTTTTTGGACTGTGCACTATGTATAGCATTTCCTCAAACATTAGTGTCTGCTCAATAATCCTGTTGTGTTTTGTTCGATATACTTATTTGCTTATTCTCACTCTACGTTCATGTTGTGGCAGTACATATGCTGTAATTTACGTTTACTCTTTTTTGCGCTGATGCAATAAGTACATTGTGTTATATATGCATGCGGAATATTTGTAATATTCTCTTTTATAAAATGTATTTGTATAATGCTCAGGGTATAGCTTGTGCAGCTCTTTCACAACGTCTAGTCTATGTTTGTATGATGTGTCCTGCAAACACAGAGCACTATTGTTTATTCAATTTTCCAATATGATTGATAACAATTCTTTCTTAGCGCAATTTGGTGGTCTAGAGAAAAATTCTCTCTATCACATATTAAAAACGGATGAAATGAATGAAGATGGGGATGTTGAACCATTTTAACATTCACCATACTTCGACGATGATAATTTAATAAACCATTTAACGAACAAACAAAGCAAATTTATCGTGCTAAGCCTAAACTGTCAGAGTTTAAATGCAAAAATTGACGAAATTAAAATAAAGCTAGAATCATTCAGAAGTAGTGGCTGTGAGATTAATGCTCTATGTTTACAGGAAACATGGCTCGATGAAGAGGCTGACACTTCTTTATTTTAAATAGATGGATATACATTAATATGCCAAGGCACAATCTGTAGTGCACATGCCGGCTTGGCAATCTACCTCAGCAACAAATACAATTACAAATATGTAAATATCCGTGCAAATACAGACACTTGGGAAGGTCAATTTATTGAAATAACATGTTGTGCCATGAAGAAAAAAATAATTCTTGGAAATTTATATAGACCAATAATATGTAACTATTTTGACACAATCGTTTCACATGGTTTCTTCCCTGAAATTACTATGCCAACACGACTTTCAGAATATCATGGAACACTCATTGATAATTTGTTATGCAATTTGTCAAAAGGATTCTTCAAATCCTCAGCTGGTATTTTAGTGAGCAATATTTCTGATCACTTTCCGTACTTTCTGAGTCTGGATTATGTTGAAACCACTAGTGCAATACCAAGGTTTATACGAATAAAACAACAAAGTCCTTAAAATTGAAATAATAAACTCAAATATTTATAATAAACTTAACACAGATATTCATGCGGATCCGAAAGAAAACTACAATATCCTCGACGAAATTGTTACTGCAGCTATGGATAAATTTATACCTATTAAAGTAATTAAATTTAACAAGTATAAACATAAGAAAACTCCTTGGATTACCAATGGCATTATTGTGTCGATAAAATTTAGAAACAAATTGTATTCGAGAATGAAAACGACTCAAGTAAATACAGAGCATTATCATGAACTTAAAACTGACTTACATACTTATAAAAAAATTCTTAAGAGTAATATTAGATTAGCTAAGCAAATGCATTACTAATCCAGTTTTGAAAAGCATAAGCATAGTGTTAAAAAGACGTGGTGTTTAATTAAAGAAATTATTCAGAAAAGTCAAAAGAAAGAACCATTTCCAGATTTGTTCAAAGTCGATGTGGAAATGATTAGTGACAAATGCATTATTGCAAACAAATTTAACACGTTTTTTTTACTAATGCTGGTCCTACTCTAGCCTCTAAAACAACTACTAGTGGAGGTAAATCATACAAAGATTACCTGAAAAACCCAATATTGCACACTTTCAGTTTTAATCCGATTGACATGGAAACTACTGTTAATACAATTGATCGGTTACCTCCAAAATCAAGTTGTGGAAAAGACGGTATTTCAACACAATTACTAAAATTGATAAAAAATTATATTAGCAAAGCAGTCACTCTAGTTATTAACCAATCAATAATAACTGGTATTTTTCCAGACAAATAAAAAATTGCAAAAGTCATACCCCTTTTCAAAAAAGGTGATGTTTCTGATTTTAACAATTATCGTCCTATTTCTATCCTGCCAGTGATTTCAAATTTTTTTGAAAGGGTTGTGTTTGATCAAATCCACGATTACTTCCATTCTAAAGCGTTATACTACAATAGCCAATATGGGTTTAGAAAGAAACATTCTACTGAGCTTGCTACACTCGAAATCATAAACAGAATTATACAAGAACTTGATAAATCGGTTACACCAATAAATATATACTTTGATTTATCAAAAGCATTTGAAACAATTGATCACAATATATTGGTACAGAAGTTAAATTACTATGGATTAAATAACAAGGCTCTGGACCTTTGTAAGAGTTATTTACAAAATCGTAAGCAGTATGTAGAAATTGAAAATGTTAAGTCTAAGGAAATAGTCATCAACACTGGTGTCCGCCAAGGTTCAATTTTAGGGCTGCTCTTATTTATTATATATATAAATGATATAGCACATTCTAGTGACCTTTTTAAATTCATAACATATGCTGACGACACCTCTCTTACTAATACACTAAAAACGTTTAATGATTCAGAAGGCCAAATGCGAAGTGAAAATATTAACAAAGAACTAACAAAGATTAGTAATTGGTTAAAAGCTAATAAACTGTCACTAAATGCTAAAAAGACTAAATACATGATTTTTCATATGCCTCAAAAGAAAATAGAATACCCTATGTTACAAATAGATGGGGCACACATTGAATGTGTAAATTATTTCAATTTTTTAGGCATCACAATAAATAGCCATTTAAACTGACAGTCATACAAACAAAATATCAAATAAAATCTCTAAAACAATAGGCATACTAAATAAACTTAAACATTTTTTACCACCTAATACATTATATATTATGTACAATGCTCTTATTCTCCCTCATATTAATTATGGCTTACTTTTATGGGGTCATCAGGCACATCGAATTTTCAAATTACAGAAAAAAGCAGTACGAATAATATCCTTAAGTAAATATAATGCTCGCACAAGTCCTATTTTTAAAAGACTAGTTGCTAAGGTTGGATGACATTTATAAAATCCAACAATTTAAATTTTATTATAAATTAATTAACAATCTTTTACCCTACTACTTCAATGTTTTTCCAAACACACACATCTATAATATTCATCAGCACTGCACACGTGAAAGAAATAATCTGTATATGTCCAGATTCAAACATGAATTTGCCAAAAAAATGCATTAGACACAACATAGTTGAGACAGTTAACAATACACCAAGTATTATCATTAATAAAATTTACACCCACAGTCTGTGTGGTTTTTCAACATACACAACAAACTTTTTTATTTTAAATTATGAATCTTGTTGTCGTATTCATAATTGCTTTATTTGTAATTCGTAATACGTATTGAAATGTATACCTAAGTATCCATATGTACGTCAATTATTTGTACAAGAGTATATTTAATCAGTGCTTGTATTATGTATGTATGTTGATACACTGAGTAATTATCAACTGTAAAACAAGGCATATGCTATTCTGATTTGTGACATGTAAATTTTGATGTTGATTATACTTATGGGGTGGCTCCTGTGCTAGCGATATTGTATATCTTAATGGGAGTCTCCCGACCTTATCTAGTACTCATGTTATTCATTGTGTATATATCGTATTTATAGGTCAAATAAACTGATTCTGATTCTGTGTGTTATTTATGTAAGGAAATGTTAATATTAACGTGTATCTATATTCCAGTACGCAAAGGCCATCAGCAGCGGACTACCACCATCCAATATACGCCAGTGTCATGACGCAGCATTTCGAAAGGCGGTGTTAGCAGAGTCCCTGCAATATATGACAGGGTAATGGCACACACAGTCACTGTGCAGTCATGCTATATATTAATTAATGATTACTTGTTACACTGCTTTTATTTCTGAATAATTGAATTTGATATGACTTGGCTGATTAAAAATTATGATAATAATTATACTTTATTTGTAGCAATGTTGCATTGCAAGCGAGTGCAATGTTATATAACGGGCTACGTGGTTTGGTTCTTAGTAACATATGCCAATCATTTTAGTGTATTCCTTTTGTTTTATGTTACTTTGTTTAATGTAATAACAATCACAGCTTTAGTTTCATGAGGTTCTCCTAAGTTTAATTTACATTATACTAGATTGTCCATAATGTGACGTAAATATGTATGACCAGAAAGGCTAATGTTATCTACGAGTTAATAATTCTTTGTAACAATAGTTTTATTTTTTAATAATTGGATTTCATCACTTGTCTGATTGAACGTAACAATGGACCATATATGTAGAAATATTTTGTTATCAACCTTGGCAGTATTACACAAAGAGTTAGTTTTGATCTGTGTAAATTAATTGATTATTGCATTTAAAATTTTATTTAAAATACTATTTGAACTGTTATGTGACACATAATTATACAAGTTGACATTTTTAACTTGTGACACCAGACCGCCACGCCGGACGAATTTCGAAAAAATATAAATCAACGAACCATTCCAATGGGTCCACTAGATCGCACAAAAATGTCTGCCCCATACGTTAAAACTGGCGCAGATAAGTGCCATTTAAAAATTGTGACCTCTATCAGGACGAATTAAAAAAAATCTACATTTACAGACTACGCAATGGGCCCGACTGATCACACACGAAATTTCAAATCCGTAACATGACAACTTGACAGAGAGAAGTGTCATTCTAAAAGTGTGACCTCCCTCGAGACCCCCGCACCGGATGAATTTCGAAAAAAATCTACTACCCCGATGAGTCCGCTAGATAACAAACAAAACCAAATTCATGCATGCCAAATTGACAGAGATGTGTGTAATTTATAAATTGTTACCTCCAGGTTCCCTACCACTACAATAGGCCCGTTAGATTACACACACAATTTCAGCTTCATACATGCCTAACTGACGGAGATATGTGTCATTTAAAAAGCGGAGATTTGTGATTACTACGACGCAATTGCCTCCTTTTTCATGGCATCCCTGAACAATAAAAGGAGACGACGACCAACGCGGTGATCGACCTGTGCAGCAAGTCGCTAGGGGTCACGCTAGACTGCAAAAGCATCGACCGCAGCTATCGACTGGGAAAATCACAAAGCGATAAACCACGCCCGATCATTGTGAAGTTCGCGCGACACGAACAGCGACAACAGATCTTCGCAGCAAAACGAAAACTGAAAGGAACAAAAAATGTCATAACTGAGAACTTAACAAAAGGACGCAGTGTGTTGCTGACGAAAGCGCGATCTGCGGCCGGGGTGCAAGCATCATGGACTATGGACGGTCGCATTGTGTGTCTACTATCATCTGGACGCAAGGTAAACCTTACCTGAAAACTGCGCCTCTGTGTGAGGAAGCTGTAAGATAAACAACACTCTGACACAATGGCATCAAAATAAAACACAACTTTTTTGTAAATAATTACAAGTTAAGCTAATTGTGTGGTTTTGTTATGTATACTAACAGTTACAAAAGTAAGCGTATCATTAACGTAAACTATAAAATAAATGGGTCACGCACACTTTCGGCAGATGCCGTGTTTAAGCTGGCCAAAAGCAATAACGTTTGACACGTATACACGTACACGTAATACGCAAAAAGGAACCAGAACTTATTTTCAGACCGGAACTTACTTGCAGACCGGTACACCGGCACCGACTAGTCTTCTCACGCTTCAAATAATCCGCGACAAATATTCGTTAATATTGTGTGTGTATGTGTGTATGTGTGCGTGCGTGCGTGCGTGCGTGTGTGTGTGTGTGTGTGTGTGTTGTGCGCTGTCTTGGCGACCTGGAGTGTCTGCATTTAGCCGCTGTGTTGTTTATCGTTTTTCGTCAGTTTTCATTCAAGGACGTTATATATCTTCTTCTTCTTCACAATCTTGTGGTTACTTCTATCCAGAAGAATATTCCACAGTTTGTTGCACATGCGCGGTTTAAAAGGGTTGATAAAAACAGCGTTTATTTTTTTATTCTTTTTTAAGAGGGTGTGTCTAGGTAGTATTTTTTACCCAGACCTCAACTGCCGCTTTGAAGGCTGTGAAGGTGCTGGTCGAGGAAGCTTTGTCGGGGATCTTGTTCCATAAACGGATGGCTGAGGGGAAGAAGGAGTGGAGGTGCGTGTTTGTTCTGGAGTGAGGCAGGAGGAGCTTGTTGGGCTGTCCCCTGGTGATGCGGTTGTTTGTTGTCAGTGTACCCTCAGTTGGCGTGATATCCACAAGTCCACTCATTATCTTGTACGTAAAGGTGGCCTTGTTGACAGTTCTTCTTTCTTGGAGGGTCTGTACTTGTAGTCTGTTTACAAGTTCTGTGGCACTGGTATAGTGGTTAAAATCATGGTAGATTCTCCTCGCGGCACGGCGCTGGACAGCTTCGATGGTGTTTACCAGGTGTTGCTGGTGGGGATCCCAAACGACACGGGGCGGACCAGTCCTTTGTAGCAATGTGAGTGCACCTATGGAGGGCACCCTTTAAGGTTTCTGTATATGAAAGCACTTGTACGGTTTGCCTTGTCAGTGGTGGTCTGTATGTGGTTTCCCCAGTGGAGGTCAGCGGTCAGCTCTACACCTAGGTGTTCGGCGCTGGTGACTCTCTATATATGTTCGTCGAGATGTAGTAAGAAGATGTGCGGCAGAACAACCAAAGTTTTGGCCGTTCTATGGACAATTCTGCTCGTTGTGTGAGTACGTGGTGAGCCGATTTGGGAAGATGGCAGATTCAAGACTTATTCACGTTGTACGGGAATTAGGCGATGCATAAAATCCGTGTGATTACGTTTCCATGAATTGTTATAATCATTATGTAAGAACTTAAATTTAATAAGTATATTGTTTTAACTGCTCTAGATAGATCTGATTTATATCAGACAGTGACACATTGGCTGAACTGGGTAGTTTGATGTATAAATTGCCTAGGAAATCAACACAATATTTAACAAGACTGCCGTCCAGAGCTATAAGCTCCAGACGGCTTGCGGACAAGGAAGCATTTGGCTTATCGAGAGTCCAACAATTTTCCACCTACGTATAACCCGCCCTCGCCAGATAGCTGTCAATCTTATTTTTGAACATATTGACACTGCTAGCATTAATACAATCACACTGCTAGCATTAACACAGAGTAAGAACGTTGCAATGCGTGCCCAACTTAGAATTCCGAATCTACAAACGGAATAGGCAGATGCGATAATGGGAAATAATAGTAGACCGGCCATTCTATAACGTGACGCGCTATTGGCCTTGTGACCCAGTGTTACTGACAATCTGTCTGGTCCACTCCTAGATTTAATTGACTTTACAGTGCTCTCTGACACTAACAATAGAAACCACCCGAGACGCAAACGGGGCAAGAAAGGCTGCGTTCGCCAGAGACTGAAGAAAAAGAAGGTAAGCACCCTCCCCAGCCCTCTATCATGTTGGCTAATGTCCGATCATTAAGTTCGAAAATTGACGAACTTCAGGTCAATGTTGCGCTACAGTGGGCCAATAAAGAAGCTTCTTTGATATGTGTGACTGAAACCTGTACAGACGAAATTTTACCGGACAGTGAACTTTACGTTGACGACTTTGGTACCTTAGTTAGTTTGAACCGCCAGCCAGCTCGGCCCGAGGGCGGATCTGAACGGCTGAAGGCAATTTTATACCAAGCACAGTCACCTGGCGATACGCCATTTAAAATTGGATGGTGGCACCATCTACTGGACAGAGTCTACAGCGCAACAAATATGGCCGCCGAGCTAGGACGGCGGCCTTGTGGTGGCTCATGTTGTGCCGTGTTTGGGTGCAACAACCGTTCGTTGAAAACTTCAGAAAAACATTTCTTTTTATTTCCGAAAGACCCGACAAGGTAAGGAATCTAAGAATAATTATTGTAACGGTACCGGTCCATTTGTTTAGGTCGCCAACTAAATTCACACTCGTGTCGTGTAATCATAATATTACTGAATTCCCATCAACGTACTGAATTGCATAAGCTGTTTAAATAAAAATTGGGAACCAGAATTTGTTTTAAAATGTCGGTATTATAAATCAATCATATTTATTTGGTCGACTGAATGCAAACAAATGGTTAGAAACGTTGTTTTAGACAATGGAATGTCGGTGACACTAATTAACGCACCACGGGCACGTACGCCGCCGGATTTTGTATATATGTTCAAAAATCTTCACTATGTGGTTAGAATACTAGATGGAACACACTGCGTGTGTAAATATCACCAGACAGTTAGATAACTTTCCTGTGGCGATTACAACGATATAGTTACGTACAATTTATTCAAAAAAATAATACATTTGTGCGTTTGTTTACATCGATGTGATGCATTCTGCTGCCACCTATGGTATTACTATTAGTTAATAAACCATTTCTGAGAGGTCTGTGAGGCTACTTGTAAATAGTAAAAAAGTAGTCGTTGCCTGACATTTATCATGTTCTATTGAAGTGATAACATATTTAATATATATGTATACATTTACAACATGCTTTATATATATATATATATATATATATAAAGCATGTTGTAAATGTACTATAAACCATAAATGCCTTGATCAGTTGTAGCATCATTCGTTTCATTGTGTGACAACATGCAATACGTTAAACACCACAGTCAGTTATACCTCTCAAATATCACAATTATTATTAATTTATGGGTGACATAATGCGTTATTATATATAATTTCACACTGCTCTCTTGAGTAACAGAGGCAGGGATATGACAATTATTTCACAAGATTTGCATGTAGAATCAAAACAGTTATCATTATTATGATACACGATGGCCTTTTTATTTCAGATATTGTTCGCCATTACATGCAGTGACACTGATCTTACGCTGACCTGTGTCTGACAGTTAACTGTGAAGGTACCAAGCCACAGAGTCGTCTGAATATGACACCCATCACATGCCTGCATACGTACACATTTAATCTAGTTGATTATATATCTGATACCTACATTGAACAGTTCCCACTCAATATGACACGAACATTACTTATAGACATCATGTTGAAGAACACAACGCTATTTTACATGATATTGAAATATTAACTTTGCTGCACAGATGTTGCAGCCTACTGGCATTAAATTATGAGACATTCTTCTTCCAATATTAAAAAAATACTGTATTATGAGCAGAGCGGACTTATGAAGCAGTGATAACAGATTACTGGTCTGTACAGAGCCTACAGTATTCACCCAACCTGTCATGACACAGTCACACATAGACACAGAGTTTGTATGCTATGTAGCCAATATTTACTCATTAATAAAGTTATTCTTAATCCTATATGAATGGATAATGTAGATTTACTATAATGTTTAATGTGGTTGCAAACAGTGCATAAATTGTATAACTGTCTTCATAATTATGGACATTCCAGCCTTTTACCGAAATGTAGCGGTCAGTCGTTGGCGTGCTAATATTAACCTTTATTAACTTATTTATTAAGTTACTGTTAATGTGAAATGACTGGTTAATGTATATGTATTACCATAATTAATGTGGTTTACTACTTTCATAAATTATACAAATATCATGGACATTATGGCCTTTTACTGAAATGTGTCGATCTTTCGAGGTTGCACACTAATTAGCCAATATTGACTAATTAATGAAATTATTTGTTAATGTTTGTTTATTTCCATTATTAATGTGGTTATACATTGCATGATATGTATAAATATCTTCACAATCATGGGCATTATGGCCTTTAATTGGAACATGTTGGTCTGTTGAGTTTGCATGCTACATTACTAAAATTAACTAATTAATTACATTAATTTGGTTATAATTAGTATTAAAAATATTAAATATTGTAAATGTATTACTTTAGTCAATGTGTTTGAAAACCCTAAAAACAGTATATATATATATATATATATACAAAGTTATGACATTTTAAAGCAAGTATTTATCCACAGAAAACACAAAAATGTGTCCATTTTGCCATATTAAGAGACACACAAAATTACGCCGGTTTGCCGTTTTAAAATCGCACTTTTGATCTATTAAAGATATCTTAATAAAATAAACAGTTATGTGACCATTAAGCTATTACCTTTAATTTAAGCCCATTCCCAATGTTCTAGCAGGATATTACAATTTTTTGAAGTGCCTACTTTGTTTACTACATGTACCTACCCAAATATAACATGTAAAAGAAAATATGTGGTGTAATAGCAAAGGTTAGATCAAATTATTTACAAATCAATATATATATATATATATATATACGCGTACTTACCATGTGCTCAACAGAACAACATCGACTGACAGTGTCAACAACAGCCATTTGATTTGATTCATTGGCAGTGTCCCGGCGCCTGACACTTTTTCGGCGTTGTTGATAATTCCATTTATCGTTGTTGCTATTAAACTACATTAGTCTGACACTAGCACATCACTTCACATCGCTGATTCATTGGGATAGTGAAACATGCGTCTGAGTGGTGATTGTTGCCTCAAATACGAAACCTGTTAACTGTTTTCCTATCTGTTTACATGGGCGCCACAACGAGATTAGCTCATCGACGCCAGACGGTGCCACGCACATAAAAATCAATGGCCGCCCCATTGTTACAGCATACAGCGACTATGTTTGGCATCTAATTGCTTTGGTATCCCCAACGCGCTATGCGTACTACGTAGTCGCTTTCTGTGTTTATGCGATCGGTTATGTGTCGATCAGATAGGTAAATACGTAACCGGCAGGGATGATTGGTAAGCGCAATCCCTATCCATTTTACTTTCAAATTATGGATGAGTCAAAGTAAACAATATGACCGCATTGTACACACAACTTGTTTTGACTGATTAGCCGCCTCGTTTTAATTGCTGTTGTGTTTAATTTTTTTAAAGACCTGTCTCAGCATGTAGTACATAACAGTGGGGGCACAAATTGTGCGTGCAATCGTTTTTGTTGTTTTAACAAAAAAACGTACTAAATCTCTCTAACACTTATTCCGTTAAACTTGTGCAAATAAACTGTTAGAAACGTTTTCTTGGGTGAAGTACTTACGAACAAAGACCGGCAAATCCAAATCTCGTAAAAGGCGCCTGCGTTAAAACCGTGTGTCCTATCTTCGCTGTGATTTGCTTTTATAAATAATTCCAAAATGATTTAGATGAATTATGATCTGTCCATTTGAGCATGTGAATAGGATCACATATGCAGCTGAACATGGCATAAATGTACGATACGTTGGCGCGTGAAACGCCGTAACGCAGACACTCCTGACGGTTACGTATCTCCAACAATTGACACCGATCGCGCAGCGCGTTAGGGATAGGGAATGGAATCCATATCGGTATGCTTTCAGACATTCTCTAATAATTTCGGTCCTTTCTTCCAGTCTTCCTAACGTCCCGGATAACCACACCGCACATCTACCTAGTTCAGCATGGCTGTGGTTATCGTTTGGCCCGATATGGGGAGGCTGGTTCAGAAAGACATGCCCTTAAAAATGAAGTCAACTCAGAAGATACAAGTCAGTCCTACAGCGTAAGAGTGCTTCTGTATTCATCGCCACTCCAATTTATGCCGAGCCATTAAGATTCTTACTGAGTTTTATACTCTTCCTTTATTTATACCGGTCTGCCCTCCACCCCTTGTGCCGGCAGTCAACTAGGTACATCATGATTCATACGTACTGCCATTTCTTTTGAAGTGTCTAATTCAAATTTATATGTGTGCACCCCATTGCCCGAAAGCTAACTTTAAATTATTTCGAAATCACCCGCAATTGTAAGGTGTGTCATCCGCTATTGTGTAGTATGGATATAATCAACCTGTCAGGCTGAATGAGCAGACTATATAAACAGGTGTGTCACTAACTTAGTGTTGTTCAGCTTATTAACTCTTTATTAACTTATTAAGGTAATATAATAGACTATACATGTAATAACATAACTAATCATCTGACAATTCATCAAACACGGTGGATGTAGTTACATACATCCGGCCTTTCCCAGAGCACACCAATTGTTATCTAATAATATACACATAACGTACGTAACCGTTTTATACCCGTAACAACAACGGATTCGTAAAGAACGAAACGGTGACATTCGTAGGCGAAGAACATAAATCATCGAAGCTGATAAGGTAACACATGTTATAGATACCAATTACGAACCGTACATGCGACATTTTAATTGGACTAGCATCACGCAACTAATCGTGTGTGCTCGAATAACATAGGAATATAAACTACCAACACCAATTACAAGTCATTAATTTTATATAAAAGTTGCTCAAACACCATACAAATAGGAAGTAAATAGTATAGCACATTATATGTATGGAACTCACAAGAAGCAATGAGGATTTGATAATGTGGCAGCAATAAGAACTACAGTGATCGGTTAATAATCAACCTAATTAAAATCATAGCAAACAAGTTACACGCATAGTGATTACTTGGACAAGCAACATTCCGGAGGCAATGTGTCACATAACCATAGCAGTAAAGATGTAGACAGTTATTAGTGCCATCCATTCGAACGAACCATCAGACATAGCAAAAATAAAAACAACAATTTGATATACATCGCATCCCAAAGCTGCAGGTGGTGAAACAAGTAAATCAATGTGTCTACGCCTCAGTGTAACAAGTCACAAAGGCTGTTAAACGTCCGTGTATAGCATGTGCAAATTAGTTTACAGAATAAAGAAGCCACTGAACATCAATTTTACGAAGGACAATGGTCCGACGTATCTATTAGTAAGAGACACGAGATCAAGAGACGTCACTTAAGGCGTCGACAAATGAAGGATTGTCGCGTGCTCTCTTGACATCGTGACGCTTTCATCCGGAACGTAAGCAGTGGCTTCAGGTAAGGTTTCATTGGCAATTTGTTTCGAAACCAATAAATTAGCAGTGCGCCGGCGGTAATGGGGAGGACTAAGAATAAGAAGGGTCACCAGGGATAGCGGGACGGGGTTGTCAAGGTAATTAAAGCAGGTGAATCAGCAGAAACTTGCAACGTCGCGAGCTCAACGTCTTTTGATTTCAGGTAAACATTTCCAAGCCGGAGATTTCAATTTGGACTTAATAAGCTGTTGCGACATTAAGTTGGACCAACTTACGGGCGCAATTGGAATAATTTGAGTAAGAATATCAATATGCATAAAATGTTTAACCCTACCACGTACAGTCCGCACACGACCAGCGACGAGTCATCACGCGCGTACATGAACAACATACCGGCCGTAAGACAGATAACCTGCTTTACTTGGGGATCCAGCACAAAATACAATAAACGGTTCACCCTGAGATAATATAAAAAAAAGTGTTACGACCGATTTGGCGGAATAATCTAGTCGTGCCAGGGGAACGAACAATCGTGACGCAGCATGTCTTACGGAGGTCCTGATTGTTAGTGATTAACCCCCGTGGCCGTGGACATGGTAGACCGTCTTTGTAAAGACGGGACCAGTTTTACAAATAAATGGGTCACGTTCTAAACAGTCATTCGGTAAAAACTTAGCCCCACTGAGCGTATTATAAGCTAAGTCTGTCGGTACCTGAATCTGGAGAATATAACTTGAAGCATTTGGTTCAACAGGCCATGTCCAAAGGTGGTAACGCATATATTTAACATGATCGGTTAGTGGTAAATCAGCAGTAAACACGAGGTGTTCATCGTCCTCCCATATAGCTTTGATTCGTACGAATTCATAGCACCACACCACACGACGTCCACCCTTACCAGCCACCAAAATCACTCGTAAGTTCGTCGGAGGTAAAAAAAATGTCCTTCGTTAACAGCCCATTTTCTAACGACGCGCGTTGTCTCCAATATCGATCAAGCTGGTGGATCGAGAAGAGGTGCAAGCTTTCCAGGGCCAATAAACACTGATCGATTCGGAGACTAGCACGGACGCATTAGAAAGCAAACGTGGAATTGGTCGACCACTTCCGAATACTGTCGTGCAATTTCGAGATGTACGCCTCAATGTCCCGGATATGCTTACGATTGAGTTGAAGTTCCGCAAACGTGTGATTTACCACAGTCACAAGTTTATTGGTTTTATGAACTATACGCTGATCGTCAGAACGTACCTGCTGAATCCAGCGTCTGGTTGCATCCATTTGTGCTTCCGTCGCAATGCCAAACACCTTATTTAGTGTTGTACCACCGAGGTCAAAAAACGCAAGTCGACTCCGATGGTACCTTGGCGAAGACGTGTGCGGAAGCTGACTTTCGATAGCTTGCAAACGTTGCAGTCAAGGACCACTTACTCACGTCGGAGGCGCGAAGGTCGGAGAGCACGGAGTGGATATACGCACGCAACGTCTGGATTTTCTTTTGCAAGGTAACATCAGAGCGAGGCGCGTCCAAGACAACAACCAGTGTCCACGTGACTATGTGACTGTGCGTAACACGACCTCTGGTCAGGAAGACGCCATCGGTTAGTTGCTGTGGCAAAACACCAGAGAATAAACAATGAACATAGTCAACGTAAAAAATCCAGTCGGTGCCTCTGAATATCTTCACCGTCAATGCACTCCCAATGGCCGCTTCAATCCAGGCCACACATACGCTTCACACAGCCGAGTGATCGTAGCATGAGCTATATGGCCTACCGCGCGGTGTGCATTAACGATATATACGTTGGTCTGTGTGTTCCGACGGCGCGGGGGTCGGTTATTGACCTTCGCCCAATTTAGGGTTGGGTCAACGAGTCTCACCTTCTTGCGGTGAACACGTCGCGCTTTACCCGTCTGTTGTTGGTGTAACCATAACGTAGACCCTGTACCCTCGTAACTAGCCACAGTGGATCCCACCGTGAAGTGAGGGTGAGACGTTCCTCTGCCGTAAAGATGACAAAGTCGCCCTTCTTGATGTGTTTAGCATTAACACGGCTTTCCGCTGTATTCTGTTTGGCCAGCTGCAGAGCCCTAGCTAAATCATCAAGTCGGTTACCAAAGTAATCATAACTTTTGACAGTCAGTGTCTAATTCAATGACATGTGGATCCGTCGTCCGTATAGTAGGAAGTAGAGACTATAGCCAGTTACGGAGCTCACACTGATACGGTAAGATGCTAATATATCTCCCAAACGATCCTGCCAGGTATAAGTTTGATTATTAAGAAATCGAGCTAACAACTGTTTTAAAAGTTTGGTTACAGCGTTACGTACGTCCGTTGCTTTGTGGGTGAGCAGGACTGGATCGGTCATGTTCCACCCCCAAATCTCGTAAATAATGAGTCCAAGCTCTTGCGCAAAACTCTTAACCGTTATCGGAAATTATAACTTCGGGCGCGCCAAAATGAGGGAGAAACTGATTTGAAAATACAGTCCAGACACGCCGATTTGTTTTTATCGGCGATGAGATAAGCCTCTCCCCACAATGTACAATGATCAACAATAATTAACACGTATTTACAACCCTGTGGGGAAGTAACAAATGGTCAATTTAAGTCCATCCCTATAATGTGTTCCTTCAATGCAGGCCACACATACGCTTCACACAGCCGAGTGACCGTAGCCTTAGCTAGATGGCCTACCTCGCGGTGTGCACGATCAATCACAGCATCACGATATGCAGCAGGCAACACAAAACGCGGGTACTCGGCGGCCGTCGAGGATGGTCGTTTAAGACTGTACAGAACATCGTTGATTAATGTATCGTCAGAATCGTTGGATAAAGCTAATCGTCGTTTCGTCACAAACTCGATCTCTTGGTCATGTCGGATAATAGTCAAGTTTAGGCCGTCATGCTCTAGTGAAAGAGTTTTGTGAAACGTTTGGTCGGGATATGCATGTGGCTCAACCCACATCACAGTCAATGACAGCGACAGCGGGAGACTTAGAGGAATTAATGCGGGACTGCATGTCAGCTCTGATATTGTGGGAGCCTTTACGATACTTAATCTTAGAACCATATTCAGCCAGGAGTACTGCCCATCGCGTATTTTGGAATTCCTCAGTAAACAGGGACATAAGGTGTTTGTGGTCCGTGTAGATGGTAAACCATAAAGATAAGGAGGTAGTTTATTAATACAATAAATGGCAGCATATGCTTCCTTCTCGATCGCAGCGTATTTACGCTCAGACGTCGATAGAGCATGAGAGACATATTGAATAACTTTCTCAATTCTATTCTCATCTTCTTGAATTAAAATCCCCCAACTTCGTAATCACAAACGTCCGTGTAAGGTTTGTAGGGTTTATCTACTTGTGGAGCAGACATGACATTGTTGGATACAAGAATGTTTTTCTAGTTGGTGAAAGGCAGCCTCCTGCTTAGGACCCCGGTGAAATTAAAAAAGGCATGTTAGTGATTCCGAAGTCATGCCAAGAAAGGTACGGACAGCTTTGACGGAAGAAAGGGGCGGAAGGGTTTGGGTGACCTCAATTTTGGTTAGGTCTGTGGCTATTCCTTGATAACTTACAATGAAACCCAACAATTTAATCTGTTTAAGACCAAATTGGCATTTTACGGGCTTAAACTTAACCAAGCAGTTCGCAAGTAATGGAAATCAAGTTAGATATGTCGCGCATGCTCCGTTTCATTGGCAGAATAAATCACGATGTCGTCAAGATACACCAGACACATTTTCTCTATTAAGTCACCTAAAACTGTGTCCATAATCCTTTGGAAAGCCGCTGGGCCATTACGTAACCCTAACGGAATTCTACGTAATTCAGACTAGCCACGGAGACACCGAAAAGCAGTTTTGGGATTACTAGCTTCATCCATTGGTCCTTGCCAGTAAGCCGAATTAAAGTGTAATGTACTGCAACAAATATAGAACCGTAAATATCGTCTACAATCGATTGCACCAGGGGAATTGGGTAACGATCATGCACCATAACGGCATTTAATTTACAATAATCGATACAGAATTGAGGAGTCGGATCTTTCTTGGGAACTAGTGTGACCGGGCTAGCCCAAGGGCTGACACTATTACGGATAATTCCTTGTGCTAACATATCATCAATGCATGTATTGATCACACTTCGTTTGAGCAACGGTGTGCGATATGCTGGCTGACAAATGGGTGGCTCTGTCGTTTCTATTTTCGTGGGGGCAAAACACATCGGCCATTAGGTGATCCTTTTGCGGAAAAGACATCTGCATTGTGCCGTATCAATTGATCTAAACAACATTACCCGTAGTCGCTAGGACAGTTCCGAATCCGCCCAATTTAATCTATCCAGGCTTATGAAATAAAATTAGACAGAGAAGCAGATTGCGAAGAAGCTGTTTGGTGTAACATAGTTACAGGAAACTCAACGTTAACGGTTGGATTAGTTTATCGAAGTCCAAACATAAGCATAGAAGAGAATGAAAAAATACAAAACGCTATAAGGGAAGTGAGCAAACGGGACTGTGTTATTATGGGGGATTTTAACAATGGGCATATAAAATGGAAATCTCTACAGAGTATGGGTAGTGAGGACCACAATTTTTTAGTTTTAGTACAAGATAGTTTCCTTTCTCAACATGTGCTAGAACCAACCAGGGGAGAGAATGTGTTAGACTTAGTTTTGTCCTCACAGAATGAATTAGTTGACAATGTTAAATTATGTGAGCCTCTGGGAAGTAGTGATCACAACCAGATACATTTTACCATCAAAGTAAAATCAGAACGAAATAATAAAAAGCAATTCAGGAGAAATTTCCACAAAGGAAGATATAAGGAAATGAGAAAATATTTAGCAAAGATAGACTGGAATAATACACTGAAGAATAAGACAGCAACAGAATGCTGGAATATCTTAAAGAATGAAATAGAGTGCATCGTAGATAAATTTGTTCCCTTCAAAAAACAAGGGAAACGGACCAGAAAGAAATACTTATCGAAAGAAGCCATTAGAAAAATTAAGTATAAACAAATGATGTGGAAGTCATATAGACGTACTGGCAATGACGAAGACTACAACATTTATAAAGAAGCACTAAACCAAGCTACATCTGAAATTAGAAATTCAAAGAGAAGCTATGAACATAAATTAGCTTGTAATATAAAACATGACAGCAAGAGTTTTTATGCGTATGTTCGAAGCAAACAGAAAGTTCAGGATAAGGTCGGTCCTCTAGAAGATAGTGCTGGAAATATAATATCAGAAGGATTCTTAATGGCAGAAGACCTAAATGAGTATTTTAGTTCAGTGTTTACCAGAGAAGACACTAGTTCACTGCCAGTACCAGAGGCTAAGTTCAAGGGGCAGAATCAGACTATTTAAGACAGTTAATTGTAACCCCAGAAATGGTAGCTAAGAAAATTAGGGCTATGAAGGAAAATAAATCACCTGGAGTGGATGGTATTCCACCCAAACTACTAATGGAAATTGTAGAACAAATTAGCATACCGCTTGCAACAGTTTTCAACTTGTCATTAGAAGAGGGAGTGGTTCCTTTAGAATGGAAAGAAGCAAACATTATACCGTTATTTAAAAAAGGTTCGAGAAACAAGTCAAATAATTATAGACCAGTTAGTTTAACATCGGTGATTTGTAAATTATTAGAAAGACTAATTAAAGATCACATGGTGGATTTTCTTATTAAACATAACTTGATAAACCCATCTCAACATGGGTTTCTAAAAGCGAGGTCATGCTTAACAAATATGTTATGTTTTTTGGAAGATATCACTAAGTGGGTAGATGATGGATCACCAGTAGATATCATCTACTTAGATTTTCAAAAAGCTTTCGACAAAGTGCCACATCAGAGATTACTGCTTAAACTAAAAGCCCATATAGGAAATGGTATAATTAACTGGATAGAAAAATGGCTGATTGACAGAAGACAACGGGTAGTTGTTGATGGGCAGGCTTCAAACTGGAAATCAGTTTTGAGTGGGGTTCCACAGGGATCAGTACTGGGACCTATATTATTCTTAATATATATAAACGATTTGGACGATGATATAGCTAGCAAGGTGTTGAAATTTGCAGATGATACAAAAGTGTTTAGAAGGATTAAAAGTGATGGGGATAGACAGCATTTACAAGATGATCTTGACAGGTTGATCAAATGGTCTGAAAAGTGGCAAATGTTGTTCAATTTTTGGAAATGTAAATGCCTTCACACAGGACATGGGAACGAATATGTAGAATATACAATGGGGGGAACTGTACTAAGTACTACTGTAAAAGAAAAAGACTTAGGGCTGACAATTAGTGCTGACATGAAGGTTTCAGAGCAGTGTGGAATTGCAGCTTCAAAAGGAAATCAAATCCTTGGATTGATTAGGCGAAATATAGCATATAAAGAAAAAAGAACTAATAATACCGCTGTACAAAACAATAGTTAGGCCTCATTTAGAATATTGTATACAAGCGTGGAGGCCATACCGCAAGAAGGACATAGATATGCTAGAAAGAGTACAGAGGAGAGCGACTAAAATGATACCAAAACTGAGGGATCTTAGTTATGAAAAACGCCTAAAAGAATGTGGTTTAACAACACTAGAGACCAGGAGATTGAGAGGAGATCAGATAGAAGTGTTTAAAATATTGAATGGTTATGAAAATATTGATAGAAATATGTTTTTTTCAGTTAAGAAAGATAGAAAGACTAGAGGACATGAAGTTACATTAGTAAAGGAGCAGTGTAGATTAGACGTGAGAAAGTTCTCATTTTCACAAAGGACTGTGAATGAATGGAACAGATTATCTGATGATTGTGTGGGTGCTAGTAGTGTGAATATGTTTAAAAATAAAATCGACACATACCTCAGAAGGGCTGGATATATGTAGATAAAAGGGTTGGACTCTCGATAAGCCAAAGGGCTTCCTTGTCCACCTGCCATCTAGAGTTAATTCTCTGGATGGCAATCTTGTTAAATCTTGTTAAATCTTGTTAAATCAATCCAAAAGTGCGGCTACACACAAGCGGCCAAGTATTTTGCCTTTCATTGTAAGCAACCCCCGCCCTAAATTAATCAAACTGTCTGCCAGCACATCATACCCAAGAATAAACTAAACCTTCAAATTACGGACAACCCGCACAATAATTGGTGTTGATAACCCGCCCACCTTAATTTCTGTGGCACCTGCCACCATGAGTTTGTCGGCTGTGGCGCTCTGCAGGACCAGGGATGACTAAAGCAACGACGGGCGATGACGCATCAGGACCAATCGCTGGAAAACACTGCGCTGCAAGACAGAGACACAGGCGCCAGTGGCGACCAAAGCACCGACAGATATCCCGCCAAGGGAAACCTTGATCGTAGGGCGACCCGGTGCTCCGCTTGCAGCCGGTACGGGTTTCCAGGCCGGTGTTGTGAAGGCGGTCGTGTAGAGAAACGTCTCGCCAGAGAGGGTCGTGCCTTCGGGCAAAACGTCGCATGTGGCCAACGACACCAAACGGAAAACATCGGGGTTGACCGTCGGCTGTCCAGTCCGGTAGACGACACGGGGGCCGGTCGACATGCGGGGTGATTGACGATCAGCGTGGTGATTGGTGCTGGCCTCCATCTTCGCCAGGTTGGTCCTCAAGCTTTCCTGGCCATGCAGAACTTTGGCCAGGGCCACATGTAGGGGCGGTTGCGCCGGGTGGCGAATCGCCAGCTGGGGGACCGAGCCTATGTCCATCGGCGCGACTCCTGATCGGTCTAGCCCGAGGCGAGAGGCAGCGTTCTGCCGTCCGCTGAAGTGAGTAACCCAAGTGATGGCAGCGTCTAACGTGGCAGGGTTTGCCACAATCCCCGCGCATAGGCGCGAGCCATGATTCTCTGGGCCTTATCCATGCTTACGTCGTAATCCATAACACGTTATATGATTATGTTGCCATCCAGTGCTCGTGAGTGAGTGACTGATTGATTCACTTACTAATTATAGGTGGCTGATTGTTCCCAGTCGGCCGGGTGAACTGGTCCTTCGTGAGGTGCCTCGACTGAAAAATACAGAGGCAGCGGCAGCAGAGATGGATTTCCCATAAGCAATTATGCAAATAAGTTCCGATCCATGGTAATAGAGATATATAACAAAAACGACCACTCACAGTGTGTTGAAAGCTTCCTGCGGCGGCGTGGATGCAGAAGACGACCTTTGTGTTCAAACGCGCTCGCCAATGTAATCATTTCGGTCCTTCCTTCCAGTCTCCCTAACGTCCCGGATATCCACAACACACACCTACTTAGTTCAGCATGGCTGTGGTTATTGTTTGGCCCGATATGGGGAGGCTGGTTCAGAAAGATATGCCTTTAAAATGAAGTCAATTCGGAAGATCCAAGTCAGCCATACAGCGTAGGAGTGCTTCTTTATTCATCGCCACGCCAATTATGCCGAGCCATTAATATTCTTCCTGAGTTTTGTACTCTTCCTTTATTTATATCAGTCTGCCTTCCACCCCTCTTGCCGGCAGTCACCTGGTACATCACGACTTACACGTATTGCAAACTCCTTTGTCCGAAAGCTAAGTTTAAACTATTTCGAAATCAATCGCTATTGTAAGGTGTGTCATCCGCTATTGTGTAGTATGGATAGAATCACCCAGTCAGGGTGAATGAGCAGACTGTATAAACAGGTGTATCACTAACTTAGTATTATTCTACGTATTAACTCTTCGTTAACTTATTAAGGTAATTTAATAGTATATAATTATATAACTAATCCTCTAACAACTCAACAAACACGGTGGGTGTACGTTACAAAGTGACTCGCTGTTGGCGTTGCGACCAAGTGTCATTGACAATCTACCTGGTCCACTCCTGGATTTAAATGACTTTATAGTGCTCTCTGACACTAACAATAGAAACCATCCGCGACGCAAGCTGGGCAAGAAAGGCGGCGTACGCCAGAGACTGAAGAAAAAGAAGGTGCGCAACCTCCCCCTGCCCTCTATCATGTTGGCTAATGTCCGATCATTACGTTCGAAAATTGATGAACTGCAGGCCAATGTTATGCTACAGTGGGTCTGTAAAGAAGCTTGTTTGATATGTGTGACTGAAACCTGGTTAGATTAAACTTTACCTGACAGTGAACTACACGTTGACGACTTTGGTACCCTAGTGAGATTGGACCCCCTGCCAGCACAGCACCTTCGGCCCGATGACGGATCTGAGTGGCTGACAGGCGGCAACTCTCGGCACGCGACAGCTAGCCGCTCGACGGCCGCTGGTGCCCCAGGGGCACCTACCATAAATCATTTATCATGCATCGGGCCTCGGTCGGCTGGAGCACGCGAGTAGTGACATTTGGCACTAATGCCTTTCAGGATAGTACGGCTTTTATTGGCCAATAGTGGACATCATGTTTACTGTTTACAATGCATTTGTAGTATTAAAATAAAGAAAAATAAGGATGATCCGTGAGATTATTCATACACCCAAACAACAACAACACATACTGATCCAAAGTTAACAGTATGTATAATATTTGCTGACATGTTGTTATTTACTGCGAGTCTGTCTCGTACTGCCATTTTTGAGTAGGGTGAAAATTACAACTTAGAGGGAAATAGGAAAAACAGATCTTCAAGAAAAGGGACTTTTTAGACATTCTGTTGTAAATCTTTGTATATTTCTAGATTATACAAATACATTAATTTTGGCATCACTTTATTAGCATACCTTTGATACCGCAGAAACTAGTTATTTATTCGTAAAACATGTAGTAGAATGTGTGGCAAAATAACCTGATGAATGTCCCTGTGGCTGTGGTCATAGCCGTGGCAGTGTTGTGTGTTCCTGTTTGTGAGTGCAACACAGACAGTGTGAATGTGTTACGGATGAAGTATTTACATTAGGCGCCTTCTGTCATTTTCTGGCCCAAGGGCCACATAATTTTTGCCATTTATTTAACTTTTACGTCATGTAACAACAACAACACCTGCTTTCTCATCAAAACTTTGTTACCAAGTCAATGAGGGATGCATTTTTGTAAATGTGTGTACGTTGATCCTGGTGGAGGTGTTAATCTATCGACTATCAAAGCCACTCATCGTCAACAATCAACAACCTAAGATGTCTACTAAGTGTATTTCTTACAAGACATAACAATACTTTGGCCTGATGTAAAATACAGTTTTCAATTATCTGTGTACCCCCGTACGTGGAGCTATTGTCAGTCTATCAGCGTCCGATCTATTTACCCAGACAGTTCGGACAGTCACTTTTAACTCTGGTCTATGAGCGATCGGTCATCTAATGTTGTACGCGCAGCTGATGCAATCACTAGCTGTATTCACCGGCGTGAGACAATGTCGCCAGACTCGCCAAACATAATTCTCTGAGATTTCAATAGCTGCCGACTAGACAAAACATTGTCTATTTACCAGCAGTGTGTGACGTGTCAGACACGCGGTAGTAACACTCTCGATCTTTGTTATGGCAACATTAAGGTCACATAAAAGTCCGTGAAGAAGATGGCACTCGATACAGCTGACGACAAAATGGTACATTTGATCCCGGCGTATAGAACTAAACTGCAGAGACAGAAATCAGTGCAGAAAACTTTAACAACGTGAGACTTGAACTCGGCCGACGTCCTCAGATCTCCTCCAATTTGCGTATAAACGCAATCGAGGTGTGGAGGACGCAGTCCTCATTCTATGTCATAGTGTGCATACTCACCTGGAAAAGCCCAACTTGTTTTCCAGGATAGTCTTTATTGACATTTCCTCGGCTCTTAACACCATTCAGCCACACATCATGATGAGTAAACCAGTCAATATGCATGTGACCCCACACATCATCTTGTGGGTATATCAGTTTCTTACTGAGCGTAAGCAAGTAGTGCGCTATAATGGTGCTGTGTCGAGCTCACTCTTCACTTTCACCGGAGCCGCCAGAGCTCGGTGATCTCCCCTGTTCTGTTCACACTCTACACGGACGATTGTCAAATACAGTGATCGTTGACCTATCCGGCTCTGATCTAGTGTGTGCGTGTGCGTGCGTGTGCGTGTGCAGTAGCTGATTTGACAGTATGGTTTGGCAATTCTTTCCTAGATCTGAACGTTCGTAAAACTGAAGAACTGATAATTGATTTTAGGAAGACTCCTACTCCTCCGAAGGGACTATTCATCAACGGAGAGGGTGTAAGGAGAGTAGAGGAATACAAGTACCCCGGCACCATCATTGACACCAAGCTCACATTTGGTTAAAATGCAGCTGTAATTAATAGAAAGTACTAGCAAATGTTGTATTTCTTACGCAAGCTCAGGTCATTCAGTGTCAGCACACATGTTGTTCACAATTTCTATAGATACTACACCAGAAGCTCTATTTCATTTGGGTTCCTTGTGTTTTACTGTTGCCTGGGTGTTGTGCATTGCATCACTTTGGCACGAACCTTCAGAGTTATTGGCAAGGCTGTGGGTGAATAGCAGACCAGTCTAGAGGATCTGTACCGGCAACGGGCAGGGAGAAAGGAGACGAAGGTCTCCCCAGACCCCGAACAACCCCTGTTTCCATGATATAAGCTGCTTCCTTCTGGCCGCCGTTTTCAACTCCCTCAATGTAAACTGAATCGCACTCGAAATTCAATTGTTCCCTCGTTAATTAAACTAATGAATCAGTAACTGTCCTTCGTTATCTCCATCGCTGCCAGTATTCCAAGCCAGTCTGAAACTGCGAGTCTGAGAGGATTTGTGATATGATTAAACTTTTGTAACTTATTTAACTTATTTAGCATATTTAACTGATTGTAACTTATTTAACCGGTATACGTTTTATTACTATTTTTGCACTTTTATAGTGCATGTGCATTTGTTTTGTTTGTTTTAATATGCTACTACACTCCAAATGCATTTCCTCCCAAGGGACAATAAGGTATTGCGATTGTGAATTATTGTGTGCGTGTGCGTTCGCGTGCCCGTGTGCGTGTGCGTGTGGGTGCAAGTGTGTGGTAAGGCAGCCATATTCTTTATAACAATATATTATTATGTACCTTGATACTACAAAACGCGAAATGAAATAAAACACCGCACGACACAACACCACCAAAGACATCAATGGAAATGGCAGTGAGCGGTATGTCTAGTTGATGTTTTTAATGGTTTTACGTAATAACATTTAGACGAGAATAAAACATGTCACTGTGTTTTTGTTGTGCATTCTATGTCTGTAGATTACTCTAGACGAATACCAATGGAAGATATGAAGAGCCGAATTTATTTACACGTAGGTACTATCCACCTGGAGATAGCAAATCGAGATAGCAACCTCGAGGTGTATCGCATGGTGCCAAGAATGTGTGTTGGAAAAACACATAAATTGGAGGGCTTACGCCGATGTATCGGGGTCTAAAGTCTACTACACTTTATGACAAGTCATCGGACACGCCAGGCAGAAAACCCCCAAAATAGTATACTCGGTTCATATTGATAGAACCGTGATTCGTGGCAAACTGTAAAGGACGGTTGTATAAAAATAAGCTTTATTGGTGTAATCATTATTGGCAATAGGATGTTCGTTTGAGGGGCGACTCCGCTGCCATTTCGGCAGCGGAGTGGGCCTATGCAGGTTTAGGCAACGCAAACATGGTGCTAGTTTGATTTTTACCTATGCCAGGCTACACCCACAAGACTGGGAATACCATCTTTCGTATGCTCTGTGACATTGGACGTTGCTTATATCATCACCATCATCATCCCAGACCATTCGCTATATATGGTGCAGTTACTTTCATCAGCGATGCTTGAACTGTGTTAGTTAACTCACTCAATCACACACATGTCGGCCACTAAAGTTCGATCCCAGTGGCTGACATGAGTGAGAGTGAGTGAGTTTTCACGATTGTAACTGCACCCTCGCAAGCTGTGACGACGCTTGTGATATAGCGAATGTGTACCACCATGGCAGTACATGGTATGGTGCTGGGATGTCTTCAGTATGGAGACATCTCGCCATGTGTAACAAGTTCTTTTTTCGACATCAGCATGAATACGAGCGTAGAGACCAGCTCATAGCCAAACGTGTCGTCAACAAGTTTGTGTCAAGCAGGGCGGATTCTTCCTCCAGACGACTGCTTCATGTACTGTCAACAGTTGCTAGTACAAGTAGGCAACCGGACTAGAAATGGCCGTGACACTAAAAGAAACTAAAATACATGGCATAGAACAATTTTGGTCTACAACCAATTCAGCAACAAGTACATCGACACATTATTTGGCATGGTACTGTCAACCAAGCTTATCCACGTCAGTAATTAGGTTACTGTCTGCCAGGAAACCAATAACACGGTATTCGGCAGGCGAGTGCGTTTGTAATGTGGAACTGACGAAGCAGAGCACGGTTATTGCATTATCATTCTACCATGTTGAGTGCAACAGATTCTTTCAAAACGCTGCGGCGACTAAACTAGGGCGTGAGTAGCTTTCTTCACTGTTGGCGAGTGATGTCAGACTGCGTGCAGTTGCTAACAGAAATATGCATATCCATCATGTCACCCACAGTTTCTGAGACATCGCTGGAGAAAGTCATACATCTGTCCTACACTCGTTCAAAGACAGTGACATTTACTTTATTTCGCCCAAGATTTCGAACATGTAATTAGCGATGTGTTGACCTATAGGTCAAGCAGAGTGTGTTGGCGACGTGTGCGTAGGCCACGCCGAAGGATTTTAGCATCATCGGTAGCCGCCTTTGGGGGGCTGACTACCTCGTTGTCATCACCAACAGTACGACCATCCCGAGCCTGTACTCGAGGTTGGTCACCAGGAAGCTCTGGTATCTGTGTCCCGCATCCTGGGTCTGGAGAGCATATCTCGGTGTCCATTGGTAAGTCATTGGTCATCGATGTGCTCGACTATTGTTCGGTCTCCTGCAGAGCATTGGTAAGTCATTGGTCAACGATGTGCTCGACTATTGTTCGTTCCCCTGCAGAGCGTTGCATTGCAACAGTCACTCCAGAAAGACGATCCACCACTAGGTATGGACCAGACCAATTGACTCCACCTCTAATCTTAAATGTGGCTGTGCTGTAATGCCATACCCAGCTCCCTTTCGGAAAATTTACTGGAGACGCCTTCATGTCATATGCAGTCGTCTGACGAAGGGAGGCATTGCGACTTTTCCGTCGAGCTCTGCAGTGGCTTAATTCGATGGCGCCACGAAGCCATTCGCCATACTGAGTTGTACATTGTGGGACATGTGCTCTGGGGGTTCCCTCGATTTGTAGATCGAGTGGAAGGGTAATCTCATGAACCAACAGCATTCGGTCTGTTAGTTAACGGATACTTAATTAGTTTACGTATGAGAACATTCTCCGGACAATGATGGACATTTATATTTTATCAAGGACGTTGCATAATCACTATTTTTTCTTTCTCGAATTAAAACGCATATATACATGTATTATATCGTTATCTTTAAAGGATCCCTGAGTTTCAATCGAACACCATCTCGACTTCCCTGGGAAGCATCCAGCCACGCTACAAGTAATGCGCGAAGACTATTCGTACACAACTATCCACCACTGTCTATAACCAGGTACTCACTCATACAGCTGATAGAACTGGAGCAACGTATAGTGAACGAACTTGCTCAAGGTTCGACACCGCTGCACAGTATTCGAACCCGGATTCTTTCAGTCGAGAGTCCGAAGCTCTAGTCACCACACCACGGCGCTACACGCAATATAGATTTGCTTTTTTTCTCAAAACTAACTTGATATGAGACGAGCGAAAACATCGACGTAAGGATGTACTTTGGCGCTGCAAGAATGGAGGGACATGTTCGAGAAGCTCGACATGGATAAGACATAGTGGTGCGGTGAATACTTGTAAGATGCGAGTGCACGGAGGAAGACAGTGTGCGGTGACAGACATAACTCCAGCAAGTTAAGCGGTAGTCATAAGACCGTGTATAATGTCGTCATACCAATACAGGCTGATGGCTGCGGAGTTGACAGAGCCGTAGCAACCGAAGCAGCACGTTTCTTAAACAAGTTCGTTGAGTTACATGAGTAAAATGGTAGATGACCTTGCTGATCTGATGCAGTGGAGCTCAAAAAGGACTTAGGCATATTCGTCGATATTCCTAGCTACTGTAAAGTATGAATGACACATTTTAATTTAAGTATGTTTATTGTAATTCAAACTACATATTAAACAGACTGTGCTAACTTAAACGAAAAAGTGTTGTTTTGGCCCAAGGAACTTCAAGAGCTTCCACTAATTTCCACAATGATCCTGTGATACACGTGTAAATGGTTGTCATCAGATATAATATGGAAATGTATATACCCCAGTCTCACAAATGTTACAACCTTCAAATATGACAGTGCAGTTGTAATGCTAAAATGCATGATTTTTGGTTTGTCGTTGAATGGTGAAATGTGTTTCTATGATCCTCCCATACCATTGAACGTATTTTACCCTGGTTTTCTATAATAAACCGCCGTCGTCATCATCATACAGTTGTATAGCCGACGCACAGTGCCGTGTCAAATATCGACTTGTGCAACTACTGCGCCGATTACATTAATAAGTCGAGGATCATAGCAGTGCTGAACGAACGCTACACCTCTCCAAACACATGTTTCTGTCTAGTATCAAACCAAACGAATGCTCCTCCATGACCATGCGCACACAGACACACGAACTCAAGGAATCACATTTATGAGAACGCGCGCGCATACACACGTTCTCACCAAACACACGTGTACGTTCGCGAAATTATACTACTGTAAACAACTAACATTTTAAAGCGCCATGATATTTGTTCGCGACCGGTCCTTTTGTATTCATAATCACTAAACATAATTATAATTTCATTCAGTGTGTGCTTACGTCAAGCCAGTTATTTAGTTGTGTTTTGTTAATCTTTCAAACGCATCGTTGCGATGTTTTGTTATTCATCATAAACAACGTATTAGCGAAATATTGCGACTCACCACAAGCAGAAAGGTGCCAAGACATTCTGCCAGTCCTTCCCGAATCAGAACGTTTGTTATCTTGAGACGAGAGACAACCTTTCTTTGCCAGCGTGCGGTTCGGCTTTCCCCCATGACGAACTCCGGGTGACTGAGTAACAGCGATGTTTACCTAAATCTCTTCACTGGCTGACCAACATTCTCTTCCAGGCACCTAGCTGAGGTTTCGCCCGCTCACCCACTAAACCATCTGTAAAAAAGAGGTCACTTGGTGCAATGTTGCGTGGGAATGCACAACTGCTTCAAACGATAGCCGGTAGACCTACTCGGTATACATTTCAACTATGACAGTATTGTGGACAGGATGTAGAAAACATAAATGTCAAATGAAGTTGTTTAAAGTTGTTGTGGCGTAGGTTTGGATCAATTAATCATGTGTTAGGTATACCTAGTTTTTCGCTGTGTCACCTTTTTGGTACGCTTTATAATGTAGCATGGCATGATGTTTATTTATACTTTCTTTTCTAACGGTTTTCTAAATAGTTATAGTTCAGCTAAGTTACAAAGAAAAAACTTGTTAAATAAATCCGACATGATATTTACTAACAAAGTGTACACTTATTCATTTTTTCAGATTGTGAAGATTGTAATGTGTGATATTGATGGTTACGCTTTTGAACTTGCTTATATTAGCATCAGTTTAAATGTTCTGTCAGCATCATTGGTGTGGCCTATTCTGTTCATTATATGTTGTTCCAAATGAAGTATGTTACTGAAACGTTGATGTTCACAGCAAAAGTGTCTTTACAAAAACAAATTCACTTCAGACGCTAAGCATATGAAAATGTATTTTGTAAAAAATACGTTCGTTGTCGAAAACAGCTGGAGAGTTGTCATCAGTGTTTAAGGGTGTTAACACTTTGACATTAATAATTGTGTTATACTGGAGTATATTGTAAATTTTAAAAGGGCCAACATCTTGCATTTCGGTATTATCTGTACACATGCAGGCGTCGAGAATGAAGAATTAGAGACGGTGTTTGTTTCTCATTAAAACAATCAAGTATACACGGTCTGTTTATTGTAACCAAAATGTGGGCACATCCGAAAGGTCTAGGGGCACATGCCTCCAGGCCCCATGGACCAGCCAATGGCATAAGAGAGACAGGGGCGGGTTGACGCATGGAGCAGTTGAATGTTAGACAATTATTGCATTAATCATGCAGTTGCTCCACCAGTTAAGTGAAGAACAATTAAATAATACCACGCACTACACTAGACAATTGCAAGCGCAAACAACAAGCATGTGTCACCCCGTTTATCCCTTCTACATAACGTTGAGTAACAAATGTATAATGTCTATCTAATGGTTATTTTTTTGACTGGTCACAAAGTTTGTAGTAGGGCGTACAACTCGAGGAGGGTTTTACACATGAACACAAATGAAAAACAATTAAATCTACTGCTCTGCATATAGTGTGTTTGTCGTGTCAAAAAAGGCCGACTAGCTCGGGGAAAGTTGGTACATTTTTTGTTGGGACGGATTGGTATGTCCGTCATCCTTGTCCATATGTACAGCTGTAGCGCCGTGGTGCAGTGGCTAGGGTTTCGGACTTTCGACTGAGAGAACACGGGTTCGAATCCTGTGCGGCGGTGTCGAACCTTGGGCAAGTTCGTTCACTATACGTTGCTTCAGTTCACTCAGCTGTATGAATGAGATGGATAGTTGTGTGCGAATAGTCTTCGCGCTTTTATTGCAACGTGGCTGGATGCTTCCCAGGGAAGTCGAGATGGTGTTCGATTGAACAAGTTTGTCAGGGAGTAAAGTGTAAGCTCTTTGAGCAGTCCTAGGGACTGGACACTGCGCAATATAAGAACTTACCTTTTTAATATGTTCAAATAGTCATTCCCCTAACTGACCATACAAATTCTTCACTACAGCGTACTATCGATAGTTTGTTTGGTCAAGTGTACTGTGAACAGTGACGGATTAAGACATTCAGAGAGGATCCAGAGATTTCAGACCATGGGGGGCCCATACCTCCAATTGCACCAATTGAGGCTTGACAAAAAACCTCCACAGACGCGGGAACGAAATGAGTGTGGGATAAGCTGAGCCGTAGCTTCAACACGACTTCGCTGTGGCGCTGTCGGACATGACATCTGAAGACGGGCAGGGGTGCTGTTGACAATTGTTTTCCTTTATAGGAAGTTATGTAATAACACCTCTATAATGTATGTTACGTTAAATATTCAAACTTACAGGGCATACAGTAAAATTACTCGCAGCTTTAAAAACTCATTGGGCCAATGAATTACCAATGAAACATATTTAGTAGCCATTATTAAGTCGTGGGTCTCGTCGTGTGCTTTCTATGGCATTGAGCTTAATGTTGGGGAACGTGGTCGTAATTGACCATTGGTGTCTGGTTTGGTAGTCCCCAGTAATGAAGTGAGCGGCGCGGTGTTGGATACGTTTTAACATATCTACCCCTATGATGGTGTGGTAGTCACCAGTTGGCAACACCTACTGCACATCATCGCTTACCCCTGTACCCCTTTCACACACCACTGCACACCAATAACCCAGCCCTGTATATAAACTCCAACACCACCCACACCGCGCACCATACGATCCACGAAGACAGCACAGCGTTACTCGTCCCTGAACGACACGCAACGCCCAGCTGTCGGATCACTGTGTCAGCCACCGCAGGACATCTCGTACAGCAGCCACATCGATCTACCTTCGTACACCTAACGTAATGGGCGAGCCACGTAAATTACAATCATATTACCCGTTCACTCTTTACCATAATGGTATGGATCCCATATACAACCGTGCACACTGTAAATTAGCCTACTTGCATATAAAATCTAGACCGGTACATTTAAACTGTGTTTAACTTTAATGCAAACTAGCCGAGTTACCCGGAGTTGCCCGTGGGAAAAGGTCCCCACTGTCCTGAACGAATTTCGAAAAAATCTAAATCCACGAACCACCCCCGATGGTGCAGGTAGACCGGACTCAAAATTACAGCCCTACACAACACAATTTACATAGATTCGTGCCATTTAAAAAAAATGGTGATCCGAAGATACCTACGCCCCGATCGAATTTCGAAAACATATAACTCTACGAATAAACCCAATAGCCCCCTACAACAAATACAAATTGTCAGCCCCATACATGCAAAACTGACGGAGATCAGTGCCATTACAATTTTTACCTTCCAATATCATCACATCCGGACGAATTTCAAAAAAAATCTTAACACGCAAATCACCCGAATGAGTCCGCTAGATCACATACAACGTTTCAGACGCATGCATCTAAAATTGTGGGAAATACGAGTCCACAGACAGACAGACAGACAGGCAGAGAACCCAACCGTATTGTTTTATAGGTCTAATATAGGTAGACCTGCTTAGCCTAGCTGTCTAGGTGAATATCCCGCTATGAACTCTGAACTGTTCATGGTACAACCAATATTGAATCACAAATAAACAATAAACGCATTTATAAACACAAATAGGTATGCGTACCAACGAAGAACTTCACACGGACACTGCTTTTCATGCTTTAGTTGTTGTAAACTGATACACCACTTGCTGGTCGAATGTTTTTTCACACAGTCGCCCTCTCAATGCTCGAGGTGGGCTAACTCACTGAGATGATCTTGTTCTACAAACGCTTACAGATATGCAGAGTTGAAACTACGAAAACGAGATAAGGCCCAGAGTTTCAATTGTTCCAAACACTATCACAACAACTGCTTCGTGACTGGCCGACTGAATACCAGCCAAGTTTAAAATGTTATTGTCACAAATGAAGAGCAGAATTGCGAATGCTATACGATGTAATCAGCTTGGTGGATATAAGTTAACTGTCGATTTGGCGCCCCTTGACACGGCGCCTAGGTGCCAATGCAACCCCCTGACGCCGGTCACTATGCCACTGTCGTATAGGGAGGTGCCAAGATTAGAGTTGCTATTTACACTTTCCATGGTTTCGTTAGTTAGGTTGTAGAAATAATCAGTTTTGTTCCTTACACTGAGGATGTAACATTTATTTGCATTGTAGCTCATTCCCCAGTCCTTTGCTGTGTGGGTTGGACTGCAAACTGTGAATCCTGTTGAGAATTTGGCCAAACTGGATGCGGTCTTCTGGTTTATATTTCCAGCAACAATACATCAGCTTGAAGATGTCATCAGGACAGAAGCGGGGCTGCTTCAGGCGTTTTCCGCAGTGTAGCGCTTTGATAATAGCAGGAACATTCTCGAGAGAGAGCGAGGGTTTTCCACCGAAGCTGAAGATCTCCCACACGACGACACCATAGCTCCAGACATCACTCTCACGACTGAACGTGTACTTGCATAGGCATTGGGGCGCACACCTGAAGAAAAACGTATATACAAATTGTGTGTGTGTGTGTGTGCGCGCGCGCTTGTATGCGTGTGCATGTTTGTGTGTGTATGTTTGTGTGTGTGAGAGAGAGAGAGAGGGGGGGGTGAGGGAGAGAGAGAGGGAGAGTATGTTGTGTGTATAGTATGTTCACTCATGTGAAGGGGATTAAGCCCCAGATTCGATAGTGCTTTAATAAAGTTATTATATAGCATAGTCTAATACTGCACAAGGCGTACTACAGTTACATTCGTACAGTGAACTTCTTCCATTCTACGACCAACATCTTTTGTTGATGATTCTGTCGTAAAGTTGTTTGAGAATGAGACCTCCGCTCAGTGAAACCACGACAGGTTTCTCACATTTCCCCGAGTAGGATCTTTTACTTCCCCTGGCGTACACCCCGGATAGACGGGACCAGCGGCTTACTGCGACTCTTCCGAAAGATTCAGGCAACGTAGAGTGAACGAAATTGCCCAAGTTTCGATACAGCAGTGGAATCAGTATAGAACCACTGGTCGGCGGCACCAGTGTTCGAAACGCAGTTTCTCCGAATGACAGTCCAGCACTCTAACCATTCGACCACTGCGTTCCACACTTAGAAATTTGAAATAAAACTAAATGTATGACATATCCTTTAGAACATTGTACATTTTGTGGCGTGAAGATTACATACATTGCATATCTCATAAAATACGCAAACGACATGAATAAATCGTGATAATATTATGTTATAACGTGACATAACTAACCAAAGGTACGTAGACCAAACAAAGTAAGTGCATACAAATGTTTCATATAACAAATGTTTCCATTACATTTTACAAAATGATTGTCTTTTTCTTGTATGGTGTCACTTTGAATACTGAGTAACACGTCACATGTTGGGTATATATTAAATTTTCATGAATACACATATGGTGCGGTGGTTTCGTTGACGAATTCACAAGAACGATCGTAGGTGGTCTTCATTCCATTAACTCTGTTCAATGTTGCATACATGTAGCACCATGATTATGATTCGATACAGCAACAACGGTCTTAGCAATGCGCGCATTACCGAAAGTACCTCACTACGTTTTGGCGTGTAGGTAGTGGATTGAACCAAATTAATTTTTTTATAAATTTGCACACTTTTGTGTCCACCGACGTTAGTGTGAGATGAACCTATGCAACTACTAACCAGTTGGTGGGGATGTCTCTGTGAGGGTTGCCTTCGTAGTACTCTTTATTAGGTGGGAGAACTTGCGCCAACCCAAAGTCGCCGATCTTGAGTTGTACATCAGAAGTGACAAGGATGTTGCGAGCCGCCAGATCGCAGTGGATGACGCCTTTGCTGTGCAAGTAATGCATTCCCTGTGGTACAAACACAGTTACTCTTTGCTGTGTGAATATGACGTCATTGCAGGTACAACTATTCTTAAATGGAAATAAAAGGCAATTGTTTGGGTCTATGCATCTAAAATTGTTTATAAATACTAATCAATTGCAGCTACATTTAAGAAGATTATGCCAGTAGTTTAGTAGAATAACTTTGTTGAAAACACACAAATTAGGTTGCATGGACAATACCATTTTCATAGAAAGGCTGACGTCATGACTTGCTACTCTTCCCAGTTGGCCAGTCACAGAACAGGGAATATTAGTCTAGTTTACGACGCAAAATAAATACATATACATTGAGGCCAAATGTTTGTTAGCATTTATAATGATATGTTCTCAGCAGAATATGCCAATTTCAGTAATATTAGTTGGTTTTATTTACATTGTGAGATGTTAATATCCATACTGCCATTGTCAGAAAAGCGGGTTACGACGTAAATAATCGCCAAATTTGCTTTTCCCTATAACTTTTTAAAAGCAGTTACGTCCCATGATGTATGGTACGATATTATAAGTCATTTACGCACGCAAAGGTGTAACTCAGCTTCTGAATGGAAAGGAATATGAAAAAATTAGCCGGGCTGTTCACGGTTTTAGTTCAACACTGTAAGTACATATTTTTAATGCTGGTTTTGTTACCATAAATACTTTTGATTTTGTCAAGTTCTAAATGTCTTTCATGCACACATAACAAAGAATCCCTGCAACAGTTATATGCAATATATATAGCAATTTAAATGTAATGACAGAAAGTTAAATGAATTTGCATAAAATACACAAGACATCGTCAAATATATTAGTGCCAAATCGTTGGGATATGATTACCAGTTATTATTTGTGTTTACTCGTGCTTACTAGTTATTATTTATTCTCGAGAAAAAAGACTGTATCACCATTTAGTCAACTTATTAACGATACGTGTATTTATATAGCACTATATTTGCATCATCTGTTATCAAATTTATTATTATTATTTCCTTTAGTTTATCTAATTATTATATTATACAAACACCTACGTTTGTCAGTATCCTCTGAATATGTTTTGTCCATTTTGAGGGCATTTTATAAATGCATTCATAACTCAGGCAACAATTTCATAAACTGGGTAATAATTATATAATTCCAATGTATGACCGTGATGTTCAGTTCTCACAAAATATAAACTTTGTAAATGTTGCAGATCTGCTATCTAGATGAAGATAAGGCTGTGGAAGTCAACCATTATTATCAACCTTACATATTCTTCTACAGTAGCTAATGCGACACTCACTTTAGCAATTTCCTCAGAGAAAGTAAGTAGCCGGTCTTGACTAATGTTGTTTGCCTGCTTCTTCAGGTAAAGACTTAAACAGCCATTTGCAGCATATTCCATCACCAGTTGCAGAGGATTTTCTGAAATTGTGGTCAATCTAGTTAACTGGACATCGGCTGATGCAAATTGTAAAGTAAAGCAAGGTAAAGTAATACTATAATAATAATATTATTATTTATTGTCTACAGCGTTATTTCTGCAAAAAAGGCGCCAGCGCAGTACAAACAACTAAGTATAACACAAGGAACACACACATACAAGAACTGGTAATCCATATAATGTAAAAGACAAATTGTAAAAATATACTAGTAAGACCAGGTCAAGACATGAGCTCGTGGAACTGACCAACGTAGCATCAGAGATGAGAATAAAAAACAACTGAAATATTAAATGACCACGACGATTAGATGACCTGACCAACTGACCATCGTGTTGATGGGGCAGGAAGCCCATGATCTGTACAATGTTATCATGTGACAGCTGCTGCATGATGCTGATCTCTTTCTCAAAGTCGTCCAGGTATTTGTCGTACAACTCAGCACGGAGACACTTCACGGCCACAGTCTGTGTTCTCGATGTATCGGCATTCTTCAGTTCTCCCTTATACACGTCTCCATAATGACCCTGCAACCAGATTATGGCTTGTATCAATTCCAAACTAAAACTATATTACGTAATGTTTAGAAACGACTAAATTGTTAAAACAAGAACAATAATAATAACAATAATAATTTTACAATTAAACAATAGCTGTTTTGGAATCAACCTATCATATCCCCCATTGTCTTAAGGTCAATGTCTCAGCAACATTTAGAGCGAAACTCTCATCCTCATAATAATGAACTGAGCGTTAATATGATACATGAGAAGCTCCCCATTAGTGACCTAACGATGATAAAATATTTATATAAACAGATTTGATATAAATTATATTCAATCCATTTTGTTGGTCAATGAATGTTAACCTTCTCTGCCTCACATAAGTCTTCATTGAAGGAAAACTCAAAGTTAACGGTTGGGTTAGTTTATCAAAGTCCAAACTTAAGCATAGAAGAGAAAGAAAATGTACAAAACGCTATACGGTTAGCAAATGGGACTGCATTATTATGGGGATTTTAATCATGGTCATATACAATGAAAATCTCTACAGAGTACGGGGAGTGAGGACCACAGGTTTTTTTTATTTTAGTACAAGATAGTTTCCTTTCTCAACATGTGCTAGAACCAACCAGGGGAGAGAATGTGTTAGACATAGTTTTGTCCTCACAGAATGAATTAGTTGACAATGTCAGGATATGTGAGCCACTGGGAAGTAGTGATCACAACCAAATACATTTTACCATCAAAAGAAAATCAGAAAGGAATAATAAAAAGCAGTACAGGAGACATTTCCACAAAGGAAGATATAAGGACATGAGGAAATATTTAGCAAAGATAGACTGGAATAACACACTGAAGAATAAGACAGCAACAGAATGCTGGAATATCTTAAAGAGTGAAACTGAATGCATCGTCGATAAATCTGTTCCCTTGAAAAAACAAGGCAAATGGTCCAGAAAGAAACAATTATCGAAAGAAGCCATTAGAAAAATTAAGTACATAACAAATGATGTGGAAGTCATATAGATGTACTGGAAATTATGAAGACTACAACATATATAAAGACGCACTTACCCAAGATACAACTGGAATTAGAAAGTCAAAGAGAAGCTATAAACACAAATTAACTTGTAATATAAAACATGACAGCAAGAGTTTGTATGGATCGGAGCAAACAGAAAGTTCAGGATATGGACGGTCCTCTAGAAGATAGTGCTGGAAATATAATATCAGAGGGATTCATAATGGCAGAAGACTTGAATGAGTATTTTAGTTCGGTGTTTACCATAATAGTGTACTGCCAATACCAAAGGCTAAGTTCAAGAGGGCGAAATCAGACTATTTAAGACAGTTAAATGTAACCCCGGAAATGGTAGCTAAGGAAATAAGGGCTATGAAGGATAATAAATCACCTGGAGTAGATGGGATTCCGCCGAAACTACTATTGGAAATTCTAGAACAAATTAGCATACAGCTTGCAACAGTTTTCAACTTGTCATTAAAAAAGGGAGTGGTTCCTTTAGAATGGAAAGCAACAAACATTATGCCGATATTTAGAAAAGATTCAAGAAACAAGTCAGAGAACTACAGATCAGTGAGTTTAACATTGGTGATTTGCAAATTATTAGAAAGACTAATTAAAGATCCCATGGTCGATTTTCTAGCTAAACATAACTTGATAAACCCATCTTAAAGTCCCCCATCAAAGATTACTGCATAAACTAAAGGCCCATGGCATAGGAAATGGTTTAATTAACTGGATAGAAAAATGGTTGATTGACAGAAGACAAGGGTAATAGTTGATGGGGATGCTTCAAACTGGAAATCAGTTTTGAATGGGGTACCACAGGTATCAGTACTGAAATCTTTGCATTGGCTTCCAGTACGACATCGTATGATATTTCAGATCTGTACCATTACATACCAGGCACAGTCCAGTACGCAACCATCTTATTTGCATCCGTTGCTTACTCCTGTAAGAAAACCTATCCAGCTTCGATCATCTAATTCTGACCTACTTTTTGTTCCTAGAGTCAATACTAACATTGGAACTAGGGCTTTTTCTGTTGCTGCACCAACTCTTTGGAATATACACCATTTTAGTGTTCGATCAGTCAAAATTATTACAAAATGTCATCGTCATTTAAAATCTTATCTTTACAACCTTGCAGCTTATATACCATAGCTACCTAGCGTCTTGACCCATCTGTTCATGGATTTATGGATTTTGAGATTGACCAATCTTTTTGTTTTGATGCGCCTCTGAACTTGGTTTCCAAAGATTTAGGTACAATAGAAGTTATCTTATTATTATATTAAAGCTGGAATTCCGCACTGCTCTGAAACCTTCATATCAGCACTAATGGTTAACCCTACATCCTTTTCTTTTACAGTAGTACTTAGTACAGTACCCCCCCAGTGTACATCTTCGTTTCCATGTCCTGTGTGGGGGCATTTACATTTCCCAAAATTGGACAACATTTGCCACTTTTTAGACCATTTGATCAATCTGTCAAGATCATCTTGTATATGCTGTCTATCTCCATCACGTTTAATCCTTCTAAACAATTTTGTATCATCCGCAAATTTCAACACCTTGCTTGTTATATCATCGTCCAAATCGTTGACATATATTAAGAATAATATAACCTTACACGACTTGCTACAACCGTCTCTAGTATTTTGGAAATAAAGCTGAGGTTAGAAATAGGTCTATAACTGTTTAGGTCTTGTTTAGGCAGAGATGACTTCTTATGAAGTGGTGTGACATGGGGGTATTTGAAAACATCAGGAAAACAGCCAGAGCAAAGGAGTGCATTGATAATATTTGCTATAGGTCCAATTAATGTATCGATACTTGCTTTTAGTAGTATTGTTTGAAATGGATGAAGTTCACAAGACTGATTTGGGGACGACATAAATATTTTCCGAACTTCATCAACTATTGCAGGTTCAAATGATACAAGTAGATAATTTACTTGTGGAAAGTCCACATTGACATTACTAAAAGTATGACCTCGGAAAGCAGAACGAATAATACTGACTTTATTCTTAAAGTGACTAGAGAACAAGTCACATAAATGATCAGGTAGCGATGGAGCAGGCCGCCTATGTAGAATGTTATTGATGCAGTTCCATAACTGATGCGGATTATCAGACTTATTTATGACCATATTTATATAATAATCTGATTTAGCTTTGGCAATTTGTCTGTTACAGAGGTGACATTGCTTAGAATAGCGCGATCTATCTAATGGCGAGCGTGATTTGCGCCATACATGTTCTAAATAACGACGACGCCTATTAGATAGTATAATTTCAGAACTCATCCATGGAGCCGGTGGCTTTTCTGACACACATTTGAATTTAATATGTGCATGTTTGTTAAGTAATGCATTGAGTACTTGACAGTACTGTTTATATAAGTCAAATAGGTGTTCTTTTGGATCTGTGATAAGGTCAGATTTAAGAATATCAGCCAATTAAGCTGTACTGTCAATCCTTGGAATAACTAGGCAAAATATAGGGTATAAAGAAAAAGAACTAATAATACTGCTGTACAAAACAATAGTTATGCATAATTTAGAACAGTATATACAAGCGTGGAGGCCATATCTCAAGAACATAGATATGCTAGAAAGAGTACAGAAGAGAGCGACTAAAATTATACCAAAACTTAGGGATCTTAATTACGAAATACGCCTAAAAGAATGTGGTTTAACAACACTAGAGACCAGGAGATTGAGAGATCAGATAAACAGTGTTTAAAAGATTGAATGGTCATGATGAAAATATTGATAGAAATATTTTTTTTCATTTAAGAAAGATTGAAGGACTAGAGGACATGAAGTTACATTAGTAGAAGGAGCAGTGTAGATTAGTTATAAGAAAGTTCTCATTTTCACAAAGGACTATAACTGAATGAAACAGATTATCTCCTGATTGTGTGGGTGTTAGTAGTGTGAATATGTTAAAAATAAAATGGACACATACCTCAGAAGGGCGGGATACATGTAGATAAAAAGGGTTGGACTTTTGATAAACCAAAAGGCTTCCTTGTCCACCTGCCATTTAGAGTTACTTCTCTGGGTGGCAATCTTGTTAAATCATGTTAAATCTATTCCCATTCATGTTCTATTGGAAGAGGTGGACCATCTGCATTCACTGTGTGACAATTTCCTTGTACAAGATTAGTTTAGCCCAGGTTTTCTTGGACGAGCATACACAATTATATCGATACTATTCACCACTCTATAATAACTGAGTAAAAAAAAACTTAGGTTAGTGTAAAAGTGTGATGTAAATAAATATACTTTCATCCTCATCTCATTATCATGAATGAAGACATACATGTTAGACAGTTCATTTGAAGAGATGTTGAAATACTCACCTTGCCAAGGTGGTGATCCTTGTGTATTTGTAACTGTTCAGGTCTCAGGACTTGTACCGAGTCATGTGGAACATTGTGGTCAGGGCTCGGGATTTGTGACGAGTCATGTGGAACATTGTGATCAGGTCTCGGGACTTGTTGTGATTCATATGGAATATTGTGGTCAGGTTTCAGGATTTGTGGCAAGTCATGTGGAATATTGTGGTGAGATTTCGGGATTTGTATCGAGTCTTGTGAAACATTGTGGTGAGGTCTTGGGACTTGTATCGAGCCATGTGGAGCATTGTGGTCAGGTCTCAGGATTTCTGGCGAGTCATGTGAAACATTATGATCAGGTCTCAGGGCTTGTACTGAGTCATGTGGAACATCATGTACAAGGTGAGCGGTGTGGTGGTGAATCCCTAAAACAGTAATTAAACATATCAGCTATATATAGACATACACCAATATATTTACAAATAGGCACATACACGCGCGTGCGCACACATGCACGCACACACCCACGCACAAACGTACGCATACACACACACACATTAATTTTACATTAATACATGTGTAGTATTCAAAGTAAACATAGTCTTATTCATTTAATAGCTAGGAAGCAACATACAGCTTCATACACCATATTCTGGCGACGAGAAGTGGACAACTACAAAGAACTATGCACAGGGATACACGGTAGAGTTTCATGAATATTTGTATCATGGTCATTCGACCCCGATAGTGAGCCCACCACTAATGGGCCCCGCTGAACAAAAATGGTACACCGCTTTGAAAACTATCTACGTGCTGTCAATATCACGTCAGACTTGTTGTTAGCTGGTGAACGGGTACACGACATTTATTAAACTTTGTCCGAAGATTTTGACAAGTACGCAGATACTATGCAACAGCTGTCACAAAACTTCCAGCCAATGCGGGATACACAAGTGGCTGTTTATCACTTCCGTGATGCTGCCAAGACATCCACTGAGACCATCGATCAGTACGTCACCCGACACTGGCCAAGCACTTACTGTGAGTTCGCCGACACTGACAGTGAAATACGGGCCCAGGTGCTTCAGAAAAAAACGTTGTCTCACCCGCTCAGACGAGCAATTCTTAAGCATCCTGCGTGGGATCTCGCTGACGTATTAACCGAGGCCAGATCCAATGAATCGTCGGAAATAGAAGCCTGTGACACAGAAGGGATGTCCCACGTCCCAGCTCCATGCAGCCCTGCGGAAAACAGGCTGCTACCACACAGAAATGCCGACACTGCGGGGGAGCATGGCCACACCCTGGCAGAATGTCTGCGTGCCCTGCCAGAGGGAAAACTTGTCATCGATGTGGCAAGATTAACTACTTCGAAATCTGTCTGTAGATTGGCTAACACTCGCCTCAAACTGTCAGTTGCGGCCAACACACATGACAGAACAAAGTACACAACACAGACGTGGAACACGAACAACACACTGATGCGGAAAACACATACGTACACATACATATTTTCATATGCACACAGATGGGAAAACTAACTTACCGCACACATGCATCATCATCATCAACCATCAATGCATCAGATTTACGATTGACTCTGGGTCAAGCATCAACATCATCAACCCAGCCATTTACAGACATCTTGGGAAACCACAACTCAGCCACACATCTCTGAAAATATATGTCTATGGCAAACACACACCACTCAAAACCTGGGCCAGTTCACTCCTACAATATAATCCGCCAACAAAGTCATCGCCACACAACTTGTAGTTGTAGATTCGACATCCGGCGATCTGTTGTCATACGAAACCGCCAAGGAACTTGGGCTGTTGCACATCACCGCAGCTGTAAATACCACATCAACTCATTTAGGAAGCGCACCAAAAGAATTCGACCTCCTCATTAGAGAATATCCGCACCTCTTCCAGGGAATATGAAAACATAGATGACTCTGTGCCAGTTCACCTACGACAAAGGCTGGCTACAGAGGTACAACGCCTCGAAGACCTTGACATCATCGAGCATGTCAGCGGGCCGACGGCTTGGATCTCCCCAGTGGTCGCCATCGAACGCAAGTCGCCACCCAGGACCTACAATGGACGACCTTGTGGCTGATCTATACGGCCGAAGTATTCCATTTTTTATCTCATCGAGAAGGTGATCGAAGGCATCCCTGGTGTCCGAAACGTGGCCGATCACATCATCATCTTCGGCAAAATGCAATCAGACCATGACACCAGCTTACGTCTCCTCTTCCAGAGACTGTCCGAGCGAGGCCTGACACTGCGGAGAGAGAAATGCACATTCAACCAGTCCGCCGTATGCTTGTACGGGTTTCAGTTCTCGGATCAAGGTCTCTCTGCCGATCCAGCCAAGATAGAAGCCATTGACGTGCCACGAGACGCTGGCGAGCTGCGCATTCTACTGGGAATTACCAACTACTGCGCAAGATTCGTTCCGCACTACTCTGACATCACCGAACCTCTACGGAGACTGACACGCAATGCAGACAATGGTGAATCAGTCAAGTGGGAATGGATAATTGAACAAGAAGACGCATTTGACAAGCTCAAACGAGCTCTGACTGTGAAACAAGTGATGGGTTACTTCGACTCACACAAAAAGACAGAAGTCATAATGGATGCCAGTCGAGTGGGATTGTCTGCGATTCTCACAAGTACACGGACACACCTGAAGATGGTTGTGTGATTGCATTCACGAGCCGGGTCCTCTCAAGCGTTGAGCAGCGATACCTTCAAACTGATTGTGAAGGTCTGGCTGTAGTAGTGTAGGCCTGTGAACACTTCCACCTCTACATCAGTGACAGACCAGTCACTGTCATCACAAATCACAAGCCACTCGTGTCCATCTACAAAAATTCAAAGTCGAAACCACGCCTGCGACTAGTGAGATACGCCATAAGACTCGAGGCATATCAAGTCAAAGTGATGTACAAGCCAGGATCTAGCAAGCCTGCTGACTATCTCTCACAACATCCTGTGCCAAGTACTGGTCCACAAGAAGGAGAAAGCACAGGAGACCACTACGTCAACTTCATAACCGCCCATGCTGTACCCAGGGAGATGTTTCTAGAAGAAATTAAATGCGCAACGCTCGAAGATGCGACCTTGCAGGAAGTACCAAGTCGCAATAGAAATGGACAGTGGAAGGAGCCTGTCCTACCGGAGCAGATGCTGCAGCTTTATCATCCTTCAAGAACATCAAAGATGAACTCACTCTGCTGCCGGACAATGACCTCATACTCCGAGGAACCAGACTCGTCATTTCACACACACTACAAGCTCGAACACTAACCATCCCACACGAGGGACATCAAGGTCCTGTCAAAAAACAAAGCAACTACTGAGAGAGAACGTGTGGTTCCCAGGCATCGACCACCAAGCTGAAGTGCTGTTGAAAGGTTGCCTGGCATTCCAAGCCACCACACCTACAGAGACCACTCACAGCTACCACTGAAAATGTCTGAACTCCCACTTCTTGTCTCCATCGATTTCTGGGGTCCAGTGCCAGATGACAAGTACACTGTACATAAAGCTGTGTGTTGCTTCCTAGCTATTAAATGGATAAGACTATGGTTACATTGAATACTACAACATGCAATACAATGTATAATTAATACGAAATGTTTTGGGCCAATTAATGTATTTTAGACACCAAAATGTGTGTTTCACATTGCCATAACATTCCTTGGTGCAATCTAATGTTATATTTATGTAGTCTGCCCTGGCTCATATATATCAATTTATAAACACGTGTCCAAGGTACAATATTCGGAATACCTGCAGGCAATCTGTACATGTCATGCACAATCTAGAACTCGTATAAAAGTTCCGTCGACAATTGTTCACACATGGGATTTCCCTACCTGTTGAAGATATCATGTTTGCCGATATGGACTTCGTGCTTGTTAGACCTGCTGACATGGTTCTAACGTTTGTGATGTCTGACATTTCCATACTTGAAGGAGAGACCATGTTTTCTGATGTGGACGTCGTGCTTGTCAGCAGTGGCTGGTCAAGGAGCTCGTCATTGTTTGCTACAAAATGTGAGTCATTATTAAGAATTACTGGATTACAATCATCCGAAATTGAAAGGATACAGCAGGAAGCCATTTATATAAAATACCTTTTTGGGGATTGCTCGCTAAAAGTGCTGCGTATAAAACAGTGATCACTTGTTGTTAAACAAGTTAATAAATGTTGTGTTAGCAACTGTTTTTCATAATCACAATGTGTTTATACACTATCTCATGTTTGTGAGAACCCTACATTTATGTCGTGCCATGGAAAGTGTTAAGGTGAGTATATTATGCAAATTAGGATGCCAAATATATGCGGAGTGGTGTTAATTCCTCAGTGAATAATACTATTAATTTACACAGTGCCATATCCTTCAACTTTGCAGCACTATGCATACAACCAATACACAAATAGTACAAATACAATAGTAATCTAGTATGAAAACAGTCCTTGTTATACTATTTATGAATATGAATTTAAATTGTTTATTCTATTATTTATATCATACTAATTGTTATGTAGATTAGATATCGTTTTCTTAAAATGTATTAATGAGTCTACATTATTTTTATAACAATTAATTTTTTTTATTGATTTTATTATGTATAATTAATGATACTAATTTTATTATTTATAGAACGTTGCTGTTAGTATATCTTAGAATAGTGCTTTTATCATTCTTAATGACTACTTTAAAATCGACAATTATCAAATACGCAAGAGCCATGAGCACCTCTACAGGGGCTACAGGCGCTGTATAAGATTTCATTATTATTAGTTACAGTGTTGCGCATCGGATACACACCACTACGAGTGAAGCGGATGAAAGACCGCACGATAGTCCGAGCTGAAGGACGTTCATGTGGAAGTAGATCCCAGCACAGACACATGAGATGATAGATGACAGGAGGACACTGGTTTGGTGCATCCAGGTGATGCCTTTGACGAACAAATGTAACAATCTACAAACCAAGTGTATTAAGTGAGGTACAGTGAAGAAAAAAGTTTCTAATACAAGGATCCACTTAGTACATGCATTCATTGTATGTATCCAAAATGATGCAGATTGTCTTTGTAATAAGTATGACGGCTACACAATTCCACAAAATGAATTGGGCATTTGTGAACATATTTAAACATGCCCGACACACAATGGCGTGTCACACACGGTGTCTGACATAAGGCTTGAAACAATAACGGACAACCGGGCCAGTAACGTGAACATATTGTGGCCCCGCAAAAGATATGAAGGTCCAATCAAACCGTCTGTCATCTTATGAATACAGTGTGTGTGTGTGTGTGTGTGTGTGTGTGTGTGTGTGTGTGTGTGTGTTTGAATTCCTAGTTGTGTATTAAGAAAATATTAAACAACGATTTCAAGTTGGAAGAATAATTAAATCACACAACCACACAACCACACACACACACACACACACACACACACACACACACACACACACACACACACACACACTTTTAATGTGACCTGCTCCTTTTCCTCCACCTCATCAGCACTTACGTTCTTTGAATGATGGTCTGCCTCCGCACGATCCACACGTCCCACATACACTATGATATACAACCTCTAGTTTCGTAGAATTCTTCTTTCTGAGCTCAACTGCATCAGTTCCACCAAGTCATCCATCCTTTACACGATAAACACGATATTTTAACCTTCCCGCTCAACTTGTTTGATTTATGCCTGTCTCTTACTGCAACCTTTGCCTTTCTCAATGCATTCACATCTTATAACCATCATTTGCCATACCCGTACCTACATATTCACCCTTTTGGTAACCCATCTGCCAATGTAAATAAAAGCCTTGCATGCTTGACCTCCTTAACGACCAACATAGTGTTCAAGCCCTCTTTCCAAACACACCATCTGTGTCGTATTCATGAATTGTGTGCTACAGTGCATGCTTTTCAATAGACTTCTTTGTATATGGCAGCGCTCTTAATAAGTCCTTTGTTCTCCACCACTGTAGCTTCTTTAGCAGATATATCCAAAAACCTCACAGGCCAACCTGGCCTTTGACTTGCAGCAGTAGCGGGCCCGACAAGAAATTCACAGTACACACAGTCTAACGGACATGTAGTTATGTCGAACGCATGTCACACAACGCTGTTATAATTTCAAATTAATTTGTGTGAATGGCATAATTATGACGGAACTAATTGTTCAGGTAATCCCGACGAATGCATGTGTCAACTGCTACCGGTTATTAATGCGCATTGCCGAGTTCTTCATTAGATGAATACATCATTACGCTATTCTTTCATTTTAACTACAGCTTTTCCCGACTATTACAACGAGAACTTCACGTGGACTGGCATTGTTTCTTAACTTACAGAGTTTGCACAAAGACAGTTGTCTTTCCATGTACTAGAGTAACTTGCCTGCTCCATCGTCATCTGACCATACGGATGGTTACCAGATGAGAAGAGCTCCCACACTGTGATCCCGAAGGCGTAGCGGTCGGAGTACTTGGTAACACTCTTCAGAGATGCATAACATTCTGGTGCAATCCACGGGAACCTGGCAGAGAGAAGTAGACACATTGAGTAATTAAGAATGCTTTGGAAAATGTTCTAGATCCGTTGTATGTAGGAAACTGGTTTAAGTAATTATACCATACCGTGTGCTGCTCTGTATTATTGATATATAAATTCATACTGAAAACTTTGTTGTACTTATTTGGAAGTAAGATGATTTTCATTATCGTATAGAAAGAGGAACACCATGGAATAATATGTATGTCACATCACATAACAACATTATTACTACTACTTGTGTTTGTAATTCTACTGAAACTTACTGCCAGTGTAGCTTAAACATTATTGGATTATATCAGCCTAAAGAATAAACACGTCATACGGCCGCACGAACCACGTTGTTATGTGACGTCGATTGACAGTTTCACACTAACAACAGTTTATGAAGTAACATCCATCATCAGAGCGAAGTGTAAAAACGCCCACAATTGATCATCTGTCCTCTGATCATGTAAAGCAGAACACCGACACACACAGCTACCACTGCTGCCAGTATAACAAACGCGTGCTTAACGGAAGGAGAAATGCCGTTTGAGTTGAAGCGTGCTCTTGTCAGAGTTGGGGTCGATCGATTGTAATCGATTACACTCAAAGTTGCACTCACAATAGTAATTGACTTTTTTGATGCAGTGTATTCGTAATCATGTCCTGTAATCGTGTAATCTGACTCGATTACACATGATTATACCTAATACATTTGTTCAAACAGTGATTAAACATGTCATAATACTTTTTATCTCAGTATATATATAGTACATATATATATATATATATATACATATACGCACATATACATGCATGCATGCAACCATTCATGAATAGAAACCATCTGTAAGTCAATAATCACAGAAACTCTGGTGCACTGGTCAGTGATCCCAGCACATGGGCCATGGCTAACTGCAATTTACTTTTATTATTGGAATCTCATTGCTAATTGGTCAGTCACTGCTAGTGTTTGCACAGATCCAGAGTGTTGAGTCACCACCGCATCCGGTTGTCAACTAAGTTGTTGGTATATAGAGACGTCGTCCTTTCATCTCTCCTCTATGGTTGTGAGAAATGGGCACCCTACAGGCGCTACATCAAGAAGCTGGAAGCTTTCCACACGCGCAACCTCAGGTCTATACTCCATATCCACTGGCAAGACCAGGTGACAAACCTTGAGAGAGCGCAGACCACTAGCATCGAGGTGATGATTATGAGAGCCCAGCTACGATGGATCGGGCATGTCATCCGTATGGATGAGACAAGGATCCACTGACAGCTTCTCTATGGCAAGCTCTCTGAAGGTCACAGGCACCAGGGGCGTCCCCGCAAGCGATACAAGGACTGCATCAAGGCCAAACTCCAGTATAGTGGCATCCGTCCAAACGAACAGGAGAGTGCAGCAGCTGACAAAAGTCAATGGCGAGCCCTCACCAGGACTGCCTGCCAGGCCTTTGAGGAAAGACGCTGCCAACGCCTGCATGATGCCAGGGACAGGCGACACTGAGCAGCACCAGCCACAGCGGGCTTCCCTTGTCCGACTTGCAAGAGACTATGTGCGTCCAGAATTTGTCTACATAGCCACTTGAGGACACACAAAAAGTTGCTGAATGGTTTCTGAGCAGCTAACGGCGCACGGCGAACGCAGAGTGATGGCATTAGTCCATTGGACCTTCGGCCAAAAGGACTAAAAATTATACATAGACAATCAACACAATAATACATTTAGCAGTACAAATACAAACTAAACAAAACAATGTTTTGTGTTCAATGGGAACTATTAAGACCAATTATAGTCGTTATTGTAAAGATAAGATAATGCTTTATTGTCTCAACTATGGAGTTAAGAAATTTGCCTCGGGTGAGAAAAGATACGACTGCAATATGTACACAAAAACCACCAAACCATTCGATAAAAACAGCAGATAAATAATAGGAGCAGAGGAACATTACACAGCAATACCTCACAGCATTAATGTTATTGAACATGGCGGACTGGGAAGAGTAAAGGCCAAGATACACTAACACTTTTCGCCTGACCTGAGCAGTCCAGACCAGACCAGACCATGTCAGACAACATCAGACTACGTCAGACTGCAGTGTATCCAATAAACCATCCTCGGGCGGCAGGTGTCGCTGCAGCTGATTACGTCAGTGCCAGCCAGCAGTACCCTTGGCTGATCACTTTGCGAAACTCTGAATTTAAGTTCAGCCTATGAAATCGCTCACTAGATCAGTAGAGGTAAGCAGGTCAGATGGTCATAATAAAACTAATTTCAACCAAACGTGGCTCGTGTTACATGCAATGTTTAGGAAGTAGAAGCAACTATTCGAATACACAATACCGCTCAGCTGCTCGTGCTAATGGGCGAACGGGTCATTATATATTGGTATTCCCAGAAGTCGTTTATCTGTCTTCAAATTGGAGCGAGTATTTACGCTGTTTTCACGGGTGATGCAATCGTGACTGGCGAAGTCAATTACTACTTTGACTCGGCTATCTTCCGCACTTCACGTAGAGGATCAGCCAGGGCTAGTTTTGCATGGCAAACAGCCCTGGCTTGCTTGCAATAAACCAGTTGTGACATACGTGAAACCAACGTGACGTCATAATCACGTAAACTTGAAAACGTTCCATTAGGTCAGTTGTAGTTGGTGTCCTTCTGTATTCAAAAGTTTTCAGGTTTACCTGATTATGACGTCACGCCGACTTCAAGTATGGCACAATCTGTGCCAGTCTGTGGTACGGATACACTGCAGTCTGATGTGGTTTGGTCTGGTCTGGCCTGGTCAGGTCCAGCAACAAGTGTCAGTGTATCCGAGATCATTGACTTGCCTCTCAGCGTTGATGTCATCATGCATGGACATTCTGTTGTAGTAGTGAACCAGACCTGGGTCTGCCAGCTTCACCACCAATCTTCTTCCTGGCTGGTGGCTGCAAACCAGCATATTCCGACACCGAATGTTGCCATGGATTTCTCCGTGTCCTGACTCGACGTCTTCCTTTTAGGTGGAAAACAAAACTCTGAGATGTGAAAAGTGAAGTAAGTACAGCCATGTACTCAGGCAGCTTACATCAACACAATAATACGTTTATTGATACAGTCTTTATAAAATTTGAAACTTGACCTGAGCATGTACAAATTTTCCGTAGCTGTGTCCACAATTTGGAACTGTAATCTTTTAAAAATCACCTGAAAAAATACTTTCTGTAGATATTGAATTCGTAATAGTTCTCTCTTTATCTTTGGCAGTCCCTCGCTGTGACAACTGCTGCCTGTCTCTATTCATGGCATGATACCTACCGTTTAAGCAGTACAAGTAACTTGAAATATCACTGTGCTAACTTCGGAGGCAGTCTGTCTGTCCGTTTGTCTATTTGTCTGTCTGTCTGTCTGGCAGTATCAACTCCCACGTACCGATATCCACCCACTTTGTTCTATGTTCATTTGCTGCATTGGAAAATTAACCTATGATCTACCAACTGCATATTTCAGAGCAAACGTATTTATTTAGAGTTGTTAGAGAATGTTCTGGGAGCAGTGAATGAGCCAATAGCTGAGCCACTCTACAGAGCGCCCACTGTGGCATTACATATATCGGTTTAGGATGTCGTAATTGGTGAAAGCAGAAATTATATGGTCAACTGAAAAGGCTATAAGATTAAACACATATAACGGTTATGACTGCTGTGCCTAGTTTGCTGCTCAACAAATGTGTGTATGCAGATTACTGCATATAAAATGTTCAAATACGAACATACCCTGAAGCATAGCCCTGAGATGCTGCCATACAAGTGACAACGTACCAAGTAGATGATCGCCTTTGCAACATCTTCAGCCACTTGCATGACGTCACGGACCGTCAGCGCGTGGTGTGGGTGGCGCAGGTAGGCATCGAGTGGGCCAAGTGCCGCATGCTCCAGCACCACTTGAAACTGTGGCGCAAGGACCACAGCATGCACTTTGATGATGTGTGCATTAAACCAGAATGAAGCTGACTGGACAGCTGACTGGAGGCTCTGGAAGTAATCGATACACAATCAATTGGCACATGGTAGTAGAAGGTATAACAATAGTGCAACTGAATAAATCACAATTACTTACCTTTCTAACTGGCATGGCAGTGAGGTTATAATATTACTAGTCATAGTCATGATTAAATGCATGCATGCACACACATGAGCGCATGCACCAAGCGGTATGTGAGCGTGCTTGCATGTGTTTGTGTGATATATATCTTTTATAAACCCATATACCTATCTGTATACATGAATGCATATATGCGTTTGTGTGTGCATGCATGCGTGCGTGCGTGCGTACATACATACCTACGTACATACTTACATACATATATACACATAGCTAAATAATTTATGGATTACAGCAGACTGATGTAAATATTATTAGCATGAGCTAGACAATATCCACGTCTGCAAAATGGCAGATATCATTACATATTGAAACATGCAAATGTTTCCATGTATGACAACAAATAAATCAGAAACAAAAGACATCAAAATAAAACATAATGTAGAAAAAGAGGCCTAAAAATACACGATTGTTGAGGTTGCATGCACTGCTGTTGACTGCTGTTGTGTTGTTACGAATGTAATGAGACTCGCTTGTAGTAACCGTTCTCTGTCACTGTATGTCAGTTGTTTGACAGCAACATCTCCCACAGTGGGCAGTCTCCCTTTCCGCACTTTTGTGAAATGACCCTGGCCTGAAATAACAGGATTTAAAGAAGTCACTTTAGACCAACCCTTCATTCTTAGAATAGAAGACTTAGAATAAAACTTTATTTCGGCAACAATACAAATTTCTGAACATATTTACAATGTATTACAATAAACACATACTGCAACCGAGGAGATGTTCTAGAAACACCAAGTCGAGGACCACCAGGGCAACATAATTTTAACAATAAGTTTCTTTGTTCCATAAAATTACGCCATAACATTAAAACAGTACATTCATCTGGGACAATGTAAATATGACATACATGGACATGTTTTTATTTGTTTTTGCTTGTTATAAACAAATAAATAAAAAAGAGAGATATGGATATAATTAATAAGCAACTGTGGGTTATGTGTACCCCACTACCACACAAGGATGCAGGGAAAGGCAAAGAGATCAACTAGAAATAATGTCTTGTGATTCTACTAAGTCATGTGTTTTCCTCACCTAAATCTTCACTTGTGTCGACTTTCATCACAACCTCCACCCTTGCTCTCCGTCCTTCTCGAGTCACACTGGAGTAGGCCGAGGGGTTTCGGCAAAGAAGTAGATGTGGATCATCTGCACAGAGGTAACACAAGATCAAACTAAATAAATATCATCGGAAACAAGTGATTTTTAAAATAGTGTGTTACTATACTAAAACAAATATATTGATGGTATACAACCACCCAAATTGCATTTAATAAGTCTGAAATATGTTTTGCAATTTGCAGGTTATGTCTAAAAAATTAACAAACAATTGGCAATATTAATAAAACAGGCAAGAGTAACTGGAATTGTCAATGATTATGGTCACTTGCCCTTAGGTGGAAAGAAGTGTAACTGATTTAGGAAACTTTCCAATAAAAATTACTGAATAGCTGAACAACAATTCCAGACATACTACCATACTAGGTAACTTTAACTGAAACACCTAGGTGATTTAGGGTAAATAATATATCGACAAACGAAAATTGTATTAATTTATGTGTACACTGCCCTTATTAGATATCAACAAGTTTTGTGTTTAAGCCAATTCACAATGCTAGCATTAACACAATTAGCATATAAGTTCAAATATTATATTATGATAATATCTGTGTAACATAACAATGTATTATGTTTTCATTTTACGTCAAGACATCACATAAATCAATGGTCTCCATTGGCCAGTCAAAATAAGAATTTTAAAAATATTCTTGTTTTGAAAATTGGGTCTTAACAAAGGTTGAAGGTACACACCTGTAGGTTGAGGGTACACATCTGGAGGTTGAGGGTACACACCAGGAGGTTGAGGGTACACACCTGGAGGTTAAGGGTACAGCCCTGCTGGTTGTGGGTACACACCTGGAGGTTGAGGGTACACACATGGATGTTAAAGGTACATACCTGGAGGTTGAGGGTACACACCTGGAGGTTGAGGGTACACACCTGGAGGTTGAGGGTACACACATGGAGGTTGAGGGTACACACCTGGAGACTGAGGGAGTTAAGGGGCACATACTTTGAGACATAGGGGGTCAGGTGACACGCACATGGAGGCTGGTACATACATGAAGACTAAGGGGGTTAAGTGGCACATACCAGGAGACTGTGGGGGTTATGTGGCATATACCTGAAGACTGTGAGTGTTAGGTGGAACATACATAAAAACTGAGTGGGTTAGGTGGCACATACCTGAAGACAGACGGGATGGGGGCACATACCTGAAGACTGACGGGATTAGGTGGCACATACCTGAAGACTGATGGGGTTGGGGGCACATACCTGAAGACAGAGGGGGTTAGGTGACACATACCTGAAGACTGACGGGATTGGGGGGCACATACCTGAAGACTATGGGGGTAAGTAGGCACTTACCAGGAGACTGTGAGGGTTAAGTTGCACATACTAGATGACTGAGGGTGGGCACATACCTGAAGACTGAGGGGGTTAGGTGGCACACACCTGAAGACCGAGGGTGTTAGGTAGCATACACCTGGAGGTTGAGGGGGCAAACATCTGGAATCTGGTGGGTTCACATCTGGAAGCAATGGTGAACTTACAAGAACCTGAGGCGGTTATGAAGTTTACCCCTGTAGCCAGAGGGGCTTATGTTCCACACACCTGAACATTAAGTATTTAAGTGACACGTACTTGGAGACTGAGGAAGTTAGAGTGCACATACACTGAGGCTGAGGGGGTTAGTGGGCACGTACCTGGAGAATGACAGGGACATGGGTCACATACCTTGAAACTGAGGAGGTTACGGAGCATGTACCTGGATAGTGAGTAGATTAGGGAGCACAAACCTGGACACTGAGGGGATTAGGGTGCATGTACCTGGAGACTGCAGGGATTAGGGTGCATGTACCTGGATACTGCAGGGATTAGGGTGCATGTACCTGGTGACTTAGGGGATTAGGGTGCATGTACCTGGAGACTGAGTGGATTAGGGAGAACAAACCTGGAGACTGAAGGGATTAGGGTGCATGTACCTGGAGACTTAGGGGATTAGGGGGCATGTACCAGGAGACAGAGGGGGTTAGGGGGCACACACCTGGAGATTGAGGGTTTTAGGGGGCACATACCTGGAAACGCTGGGGGGACGCACATGGTCATTGGCACACCCAGATGACCATCATCTCTGTAATACGTCAACAGCGTGGCGATATCTGCAAACTGCTGTGTTGCAGTGTCATCGACACGAAGCTGAAGAGCGCCACTTGGGAGGCAGACAATGTCGAGGGATTCAACGTTGTTTCGGTTTTTTGGTGACACGTAGAGAAGAACATAGCTTCCGATGTCTGTGCAGTCTTGCTTCAGGAGGTGGTCATATCGGTGGTATTCCTTATGTTTCATCAGCAAACGTTTCTTTGCCCAGCCCATTCTGTAAACGTGTTAGATTGTCTTAACTTGGAGTTGTGTTACAAAAATAAACCTACTGTAACTACTGAAAGTAATAATAACATTTAATTTTATTGAGCGTAACTTCCTTTAAAATGCTAAAAACAATATTCAAAATCGAATTACTTATAGAACAATCAATACAGTGGAACCACACTTGACAGACACCTCAGTAATACAGCCACCTTGCAATCAAGGTCACCTTAGGACAGTCCCAAATTGTTTCCATACTAATAAAGTGTAAGAAATGAGTCGTGCCAATAAGGTCACCAAGCGATTAGGTCACTTTCGCCCAGCCCCAAGGATGATTTTAATAGCGAAGTGTCACTGTCGGCAAAAATATCTCTATAATTGCAAATATAATCTAAATTTTATAAAACTATGGTATGATAATTACATGAACTGTTAAATAAGAAAATCAATTATAACCCAAAACAATTAATTATAGACAATCAAACTTTTAATAAAATAAATAATAAATGTATACACTAATTATAGAAATACTTCAAACATGAGTTTTGCGGTTTGAACTTGACATTGTTTGGCACCAGTTTAAACATTATCATATATTGCCAAATAATTCTAAAATAAGTAAATTCTTATGCCAAAGAATAATCTTGATACTCCACAAATTAAAAACAATTTCTGGATGTGCAAAACCACCACATGGCATCCAACATGATCCATGTGTGCTGGTTGATTCTATGTTATTGTGCCATCATTGTGCATTAATATCAGTTTTACTCATTTGGTGGCACCACTGTAGTGAATTATTAAAAACAAAATGGAGTGACCACCAAACCACCACCCAATAAATGGAAATGCTGCTTGTCTTTTTAACCGATGCAAACTGATGTGATTTATTGCCCCTAATATATTTAATTATTGACAAATTGTTAACTTACTGAACTGGTCCATGACACGTCACTCTCTTCAGTTCCTCCATCATTGGAGAGTTACCTTTGCAGAAAAACTCATAAAAGTTTGTTGTGAGTTGGTAGCATTTCGACAACAGTGACACAAATGATTCCAGGACTGGCTTGCTTGGAAATGTAAGCTGAAATCAAAGTATTGGTGCATCATGTTTCTGTCGAGTCAACTGCTGTATAATAGTGGGCAACCATGTTTTGATGTATGTGTCCAGTGTCTAATAACATAAATACAATACTATTAACACATTCATTAATTTTACATTTATGTTTTGTATACATTTTATATCATGTAGGAAAACATACTGCATACTTGCCAAATTCAAGATCCTTTAATATTTAACATGTGATTATTCACCGACCTTAAATTTTATAAGTTTGTTATGCTGGTTTTAGCATGAACAATGCCTTCTGCATAGTTGAAACTTATTTAATGCACTTTTATAAAACAATTATAATCAATTAATACATATGGCATGACAGAGTCTATAAAACTGACATAAATGGTGAATTTATACTACTTTACAATATTCATATGTGGGGATGCATTTCTTCTACTTGTTAAAGCCTAAACAAAATGAACCTTTTTTATTCCCAAAATTTAATGACATATAGTAATGATTTGTTAGTGTCCTGATATTCAAATATTTTTTTAAACCCCTCCGTCACCCTTTTGGTCGTGCTTTTCTGTACATTTTCTGCACGGTTTGTTGCGACACCTAGCGGTTGTAGTGACGTTACCGCAGGATTCCTATCTAAAATTGCAATCCCAGAATTTAATATTTTTATATAACCATAAAGATAATAGTCTTGCCTATAAATGTTTTGCTGGATGCACACAGAAATTGTGTCTACTTTTTTAGTTATTGCCATTTGAACATTGTGAATGCTTAAACTTGCAATTGGATTAAATATTTGTTGATATCACAGTAAAGATAATAATCTTATCTACAAGTTTGTGTCGCTGGATGTACCCAGGATTTGTTTTTAGTTGTTTTTCAGTTATTGCCATTTGAACAGTGTGAATGCTTAATTCTGCAATGTATATGCGGCAGCAGATATAATGCACAAGGTTGAGCATTCATAATGTTCAAACAGCAATAACTCACAAAGTTAACACAATTCCTGTGTACACCCAGCATCAAACTTGTAGATAAGAATATTATCTTTACGGTGATATCAAAAAATATTAAATTCAGGGATTGCAATTTCATGTACAATCTGAAACAATAGGCTGCAGCCACTGTTTGCTGTACTAAAATATAGGCTGCGTTCAACGGCCCTGCCTGTGGTGACGTCAGCAACATCTGACGGCTGTGATAGGCAAATGACCACATTTTAGTGGGTTTAGTGACATGAGTTTGCAATGAACAGGCTTCATATTTGGCACATTACTTGACAATAGTGTTAAGTTTTTGTACATGAAGTTTCAAAGATACTTAAAATTTTGTTTTACTTTGTCTTTAATACACTACCTTTGGAGCATTATAACAGTATCTCATCCCAGACCAAAAAGTCCACTTGTCTCTTTCTATGCTCAATTGCTTCTTTGGCCAATTGATCTCTGATCTACCCAATGACAGTGTAAACAAAAACACACAATAATCATCTAGAGTTATATGCATGGTTTTAATATGCTATGTTTTTCCTAGAGGGCCTTGCTCCTATCTGATATAATGTAGTGCTGAATCACTCTCCTCCTGAGGGTGCCACTATGGGAGTATTAAAAGAGTAATCATATTATGTAGCAGTGACAAAGGCAGATCCTGGTTTGTTGACCCAAGAATGGCTTAAAGCTGTTGGAATTTTAGCCATTGGCAAGAACTTAGCAGGGTGAACAATTCATATCACATTGAATCAACCTAGAAAAAGAAAAACAAGAAATGTATTTACCTTTGGCATGCATACATCGCTCAAGAGCTCTACCGTGAGAGTGTCCACAGAGACATTGAGACCACAGAGGCCATCCAAGGCACACAGAAAGGTGTCTTTCTCCTACAAAACATGGACATGCCAGAGTAGATCAGTTAAGAATAAGAGTCAACATCTTGAAACAAATTACTGCTCCACATATGGAGATAATATTGGTCCAGTAGGAGGATAATTACAGCTAAGCCAGAGGTATAACAAATATAATATATATTCTATAAAGTACCATGTATCCACAAATGTTTGCATTGCTGTACATAAACCTAATTACGCTGAGTAAATCAATTATGAAACAAATTTAAATATATATATATAAATAATTAACACATTATAATGTTTAAATATCAGTACTTAGACTATAGCAATTTGTTTAAATATTAAAAACAATTGTTAGTTTCCTAAGGTAAATAGCAGTCAGTCAGTTAATAATTTAACTATGGTGTCCACAGTTCACTCAGGAGGGTGTCCTCAGTTCACACAGGAGGGTGTCCACAGTTCAGTCAGGAGGGTGTCCACAGTTCAGTCAGGAGGGTGTCCACAGTTCAGTCAGGAGTGTGTCCACAATTCAGTCAGTAGGATGTCCACATCATAATTAGATGGTTGTCCACAGTTCACTCAGGAGCGTGTACACAGTTCACTCAGAAGGGTGTCCGTGCAGTTCACTCAGGAGGGTGTCCACAGTTCATTCAGGAGGGTGTTATGAGGGTGACCATACCTCAGGATGGGGCACGGATGGTATAATTTCATTATTTAGTGTGTTAATTTAATTAACTCAAATAACTTATTAAACACACAAATTAATTAAATTGAATACCTTTTCTGGAAGAGGTTAATTAAACTAAAAAATGCAATTAGCTTTCAATTAACTTTGTCTTAGATGTAACTACATTTCATCTGTCCCTGTAGATGTAAATAATTCACATACCTCAGCACCTTGGACAAAGTACAGTCCTTGCTGTTTCTCGCGGCAGATGTCAACAAGGATTGTGCGAGTGACGTCACCATCCAATGAGACTAGAAATCTCTCCACCATATACTGGTCAGTGATATTCAAGAATCCATTAATATAACGCAGTTTGATATCACTGAGAGAATCCGTCTGGCTCTTCCCATGTTCTTCCCTAAGATACCTTTCCATATTTGTGCGCAACTGCTTCTTCTTCACAAATTTCTGGAACTTATTCTTTATGTCTGTTGGAGTGAACAACTTCAGCTTCAACGTGGCCAGTTTATCAAGATTAATGTTCAACTCACGTACATAGCATAACGCTCCAGTGACACTTTGGCCAAGCAGGAGCATTTGTTTGTGATATTCATTGCGTGTGACTGTTTCGTCATATGCAGTACATTGATTGACAAAGTCGTTTTGACACTGGAGGAAGAAATATGCAAAAGCTGCTTGGTCTTGTGTGAGATGTTCAATTTTTGCTGGTCGTATGCGCATCCGAAAGACATATTCTACACCACTCATACCAGTGCATTCAATCAGTGTATTGGGAGCCAGCCAGACTGACAGATCCACTGTGGCAAGAGAAAACAGATGGAAACAAAGCGGAGAGATCTTCAGAGACTGGGCAATGTCTACAGTCAACTGTTCAGCTGTGAATGTGCCAGAAAAATTACGCTTATCAAGTTCACCTGGTAATCCACAATTTCGATAGTAGTGAATGGTTATTCCCATTTCTGGCGAATGCTTCGAAGAGTTCTGTATGAAGGGTGATAGCTTCATGGTCTTGTTGGGTGATTGTCAGAAAGCTGCAACACAAACATAGCCACAGTTAAACATGCACATACAAGTTTAACTTTATTTATAATTTATATTTCTGAAAACTAAATATTAGACCTGTGTGTACATTCGACTGATGAGCAATACATGTAAATTATTTTAATTATTTTGCAAAAATAATCACTTTAGATAGTAATACTTGTATGCTATAAATGACACAAAGCAGATCGACGTGTTCCAATTGTATATTGTGTGTACAAATATATCTCCTTTAAGATCATGCCATAATCTAGACAATGATCTTCTTCATACAACACACTTGAAAGGTATCCAATTAAATCAATAAATTATGTTCAATTAAATTACTTACCTTACATGATAGATGAAGGTTCATTGGTAAATAATACTATATGACATATTCTGTTCACACACACAATATCCAAAGTTCATAATAATTATTATTTAAACTGTACATGCATGGGTATTGTCATGCAACTTTACTGATAAATATACATTTAAGAATTATCACTGATATGACATTAAATGTCATGATCTTATTGCATTTGCTTAAATTTGCATTGTAATAAGATTATGGATACCTTTCAAAAAGAGTGCTCTGGGTGGCTTCCCATCTTTCACCCACTTTCTTCCAGGAGGGAGCTACATGCTACCCTTAGATACTTATAGAATGTACTTATAATAAGATTTACATCAGGTTTCTACACGCATTCATATGTGGAGTGGTAGCACAAAATGTATCCCTTTCATTCACTCGCAGAGAAAGGAGAGCATCATTCTTGAGACAATGAGTTATGTCAACCAACTTCATTAGTATGTCCCACAAGCATGTGACACAACCAATTATATTGCCATTTATATCAATGAGTTGCACTACCATATTTGCTTCATAGCATAAGTAGTACCTAGATTTAACAAGATTTAACAAGATTGCCACCCACAGAATTAACTCTAGGTGGCAGGTGGAAAAGAAAGCCCTTTGGTTTATCGAGAGTCCGACCCTTTTATCTATGGGTATCCTGCCCATAGATAAACATATTCATGCTACTAGTACCCACACAATCAGCAGATAATCTGTTCCATTCATTTACAGTCCTTTGTGAAAATGAGAACCTTTTTGGCCGTCTACTGGTGATGTCTTCCAAAAAACATAACATGAGATATGGTCAGCTTTGACTTAACGCGACTAGATTAATTACTAACTGCGAGATCAAGTTATGGATCCGATAGTGCTCGAACATCTAATTAAGGCCACTTAATATACTATTTTTAGTGTTATTAATTATTATTATATAACTGCTTCGATCAGCTTGCAAGATATTACCGAATTGTGTGTACATGACATTTTCTTAAATCTTTGCAATAAAATAAACAGTAGGCCAATTACTGTTATTATTCACGTTGCTACACAGTAGATCGAGATTACCGGACGGAAATTTACATCGAAAACACCAGAACCCACAGGTCTCACCACAACCACAAGCTCATAGCAGCTAGATTAGTTAGTACTAGCTAGTACTAGTAGTCTAGTAGTAGGGCCCTAATCAGACTAAGCCTAATGCTGCGTTCGAACGGGCTCGTTTATATCGTAAACACGACTTGGCGAACTGGACAGTTCACGAGCGCCTCCAGCTTACCACTTGTGCAATTGGGTCAGGTAAGGGTTACGAAGTCGTATTCACGGTATACACGAAGTAAACGCAGCAATACTAGCATGATTAGCCATTACTTAGCCTGGTTAGGTCCTACCGGGTAATTCGATTTTTTCTGTCTAATTACGTTGTTAGTGAAAGTCACACCTTGCCCGAAACTTACTCTATCTTAACTGACTCTCATCCGTATTCATGAACTCGTCAATATATCATGTGTACGATGAAACTGTGTTACGAAATCTGTACTTGTACATTATACAACCAACAGGCAACACGGAAGTAAACACATTATAGCTGTAGTGGTGTCACCTTGCGTGCTATTGCTAATCATACGTGACAGCTCCACCTAGCAGACAATATGAAACTACTTTAACCGTAGTTACAGCAAAGATTGTAAAACAATAAGAGGCCGCAGCCCGTATTTAACACGTTGTGACTGATCGGTCGTAGTGCCGCCTGTCCGCAGGCTTTTAATTGAAAGACCAGATTTGAGTTTTTTCCGTTCCCCCGAGAAGATGAAAGGATGGTTCGCCAAACTGAGTTACCAAAAATAATACAAACTGCAATGTGTAACTGAAATAATCGTTAAAAACGTAACTATTCAGTCTATTTGGCGATATTTAAGGGTGTATTCTATTGTACCAAAGAGCGTAAAATAATAAGAGGCCGCAGTTCACAATTTTGCGTGATTCCGCGATAGCAGCTATTGTAGTTTATGATACTTTTTTAGATGTCGCAAATGGGTGCAAAACATTCGCAGAGAGAACCTGCAGAAAAAAACATGCCAAATACCTGAATGCCAACTGTTTCGTCTGTGCAGAACATTTTGAGGTTTGTATAATTATCAATATTTATGTAATTCTCCCGCCAAGGTACTCAATCGAATTGTGTGAATATCTTACATATGTGCAAAGAGTGTAAATTTTATTTTCCCATCTTTCATATGTGTTCTCGTTGTCAATACTGTTGAATACTATATTATACGCAGATGATAATATATACAGAGATGGACATAATGTTTATCATAACATAAAATATATATTCCAGATAACACAATTCATGAATGCACAAAAGAAGCGACTGATATGGAATGCCCTCCCCACCTTTTTGAATGTACCAAACCTGCCCCGAAACCTGTGACTGTCAAGAGACCACCGCCAATAGACAGGAAATCGGCAATCAAGCGTAGACAAATAGGGCTCACGATTCCTAGCAAGATCCCAACAACCGTACTGAAGGACACCGAGCAGCAGCACTGCAGTGCAATTGGTGACGTCATCACGAAGCCCAGCGTGAAAACGACTCTAGAATCAGTTCTGAGGGAGAAGGTGTCGTAGGCATCAATTGAGTGCAGTTCTTGTCATGTTCATCTGTTGATTCTTCATCTCATCATAAATATCAGACTACATCACACCATAACAGAATAAAAAAAAATCAAACTATAAAAAGCGATTATAATAATATGCTTAGCTAAATATAATGCACATACTGAACCGCTGCTTCTTCTTCTATGTGCCATGTCTGTCACAGGCGTTGGCGATTATGGCCCTCCAAACTGCATGGACATTTGTAGTTAACCGCTGTTTAAGAAACTAACAATTCTTAACGTAACAGATATGCTGTAAATCAGCTGCACTGCGGACAGGCGGCGCTGCGATCGCGGAATCACGCAAATGTGCGGTCTCTTATTGTTTTACATTCTTTGGTTACAGGCACATAGCATTGATTACGAGTAGGCCTACCTAGATCTACGCCTATATACTGTTATTGGTTCCATACATATATAATATTTATTTATTTTTCTTGTAGCATAATTATGTAATCTTTATTGATAATTATTATAATAACTAGCAGAAATGCCCGTCACCTGACGGGCCTTGGTAGAAGACAGTCGTGAAACTAGTATTTACCAAATAATAATAATAAGATTTTATTTTGTTAAGCGCCACATCCAATGTTGTTCACAGTGCTTTAGAGCTTTACGTCAACAGAAGTAGCGAGATTGTAATTTTTAGGGGTTATCACTAAGTCCAATGTGTGGCCTGCAGAATGTGAAGGCTCCGTGACATGTTGAGTGAAATTGTATGAGTCCAGTAGTTGCACGAGCGGCAAGGCCTCTGCCTCAACGTCGTATCTGATGTTGAAGTCACCAACGATGCACGTTGATGTTATACATGTCGACACCTCTCGGAACAGGTGTTCTAGTTCCAGGTAGAACTCCGCCATCGGCCTGGGAGTCTTAGCCGATGATGGCGGGCGGTAGAGCGTGCACAGGTTGAATGTTCTAGAAGTGGCTCCAGTGAACTTGATACGAATCAGTTCGAAAGACTCATAGTTCGTTTTAGGGAGCATCTTACACGGTAACGTGTTCCTGTGGCGGTTATCGGTTTGTCGCTGTTCTTTTTCAGCCACGTTTCCGTTATGGCTACGATGTCAGTGTCGTGGTCGGTGACGAATTCATTGATGGTTAACGGTTTATTTCTGACAGATCGAGCATTATGGACAGCGACTGAGAAAGTGTTCTTTGTCGGGCTCGTATTATTGCGTGTAGAAACGTGAACTAAGTTGCAAGGTTCAATACGGCGAGGTGATTTGCACAATATTGTTCTGGGGATATGTGTCCTAGCAATTACGATCACATATATCGCTTGACATGATGGTGAGGCCGATTGCACAACAGGTGCAGTGTGTATTGAAGTACGTTTGTGTCTACGGTTCTTGCCGGCCCGACACCCACGCGGTGGTACGGCTATCCCAAGTAGCTTCAATAGGCAATACACCGGCTCGGAGAGTTTATTGTCCTTTGTTATTACCTTGCTATGGCGCAGCAGTTCATGCATGTCGTATCGAATGTGGGTCAACATAGGTAGAACAGTGTAGCCTTCGTTAACACGAACAGGTGTGATTGCAGGCTGTAGTGTCCAAATATCACAAATGTTCCGGAGTATAGTTCCAATCAGCATAAACCCAAGCATAGCGCGTAGTATCATAAAACGGTTGTACAATTATAACGATGATTGTTTAGAAAACGCATTCAACTAGTGAAATCCACGAGCATATTCAAAACACAGCTGCCACCAGGGGCGCTCAACGATACATAATGTTAGAAAACACACAGCATCGTTATATAAACACCATGATGTTTTTGCAGATACTCGTTGTTTGTTCAAAATGACTAAGGTCAGAGAGAATGTGAAGTTCACGTCCATCGATAGGCCCCATTCGAGATACTGTACAATTGTCAAATGATATTTCTGTTGCTATGCTATTTGCCGGGGGTAGAATTAAGTCATAAGCATTACTGAGCCAAGTCTATGACGCAGGGGCCGTTTTCCCGAAGTTTTTGCCGTGCTGTTACGTTTTATGTATTACGCACACATTATGTTTTACGTTCCGAACAACTGATTTACCTTATACTTATAAAATGTGAAAATATTGACATATATATATATATATATATATATGGGGTATTTTGATAAGATATGGACCTTACGTCCTCTTCTAGAGGTCGTAGATTAATCCCTGAAAGTTTGGCGCTCGAGGTTCAAGCCGTCTAAGAAGAAAACGCTAGCCTAACAGCATACATATGCAAGCTCGATTATAAGTAGATTTCCTCAAATGGCGCAACGTTCAAGTTCTTTTATACAGCAGTTCCCAGCAAGCACGCCACCCTCGGCCCGAGGGCGTATCTGAGCGGCCGACAAACGGCAATCCTCTGCACACGATAGCCACCTGCTGTGGTACTTCATCAATACACGGTACGTAGTTTAACGTATTTATTTATCAAGTTACAGACTTAACTACTGATCCGAAACCCAGCTCCATAGCCGACCAGGCCCCATCCAACATTAACAAGCTGGCCGCCTATTCCAATATTACTACACCTCCGTATCTTAGAAATATAATTTTAATATCGTCAATTGTCCGTCCATAGTTCTGGTTAATTGTCCACTTTTAATTGTGTCCAATTATGTGAATCAATAACGCCTTGTGTACTACTACTCTAATATCAAGATAATGTACTGTCTCATCCACCTGAAGGGATTATTATGCCCTCTGGTTGGCAGGTGGTCCTTGACTAACTACTCATGATACATCATAGGCATCTATACTACTCAACCAGACTTAGTGGTGCGATCTTCATTGCATAAGTCTTTCACTCTGATTTTACTGTCCAAGTCACCCTGGATTCGCCATTTTCCATTCTTAGTAGCACAAGCTTCACCACTTCGCTCTTGCATCATGGACATCTTGCTCACTTTTTTCGTCTTCTTAGACTCCGACCCTAGGGTAGATGCTGTGGTGTACGTTGGTGTGACACGACGCACTTTGTTCGTGTTACTATCTGCATTCTGAGAATCCGTCTCACGAAGGTGTCTTCTGTTGCGGCGCACGTTCGTTCCGCCAGCTGTGTTGACAATGTATGATCGTGGCTTTTTGCATTTTTGAATGACAGTGCCTCGGTTCCATATCTTCGGAGGTTTATCAAGGATCCTGACATTTTGTCCTGGATGAAGTGGTGGCGATTCTTCTTTTCTAGCATTGCGATCATAGTACTTCTTCATTGAGAATTCCAGTCTGTTCTTGACCGTTTCATCAGACATGTTGTTAGGATGCGATTAGTTTCTTCTTCGTCATTTCGGCAGGTGAATGTAGCTTTGCATCGATTGATGTAGCTCTGACATGTAATAGCGCTTGTTAAATGTTTTCTGATGTCTCGATGCATTTCGTCACTATGGATTTGATCCATAGTGACGAAATGCATCAAGACATCAGCCTTTCTGCAAATCCAATTGATTGTGCATAGTGGGGAGATGATGTACCATGTTGGATTCCCCATCTCATGCAGGACTTCCTGAAGTGTTCGCTCACCTACTGCGGCCCATTGTGTGATCTCATCTGATCAGGGCGACCAAACATAGAGCAGGATTCTTCTGTCACCTCTGCTAAAGCGACTGATGTAACTGGTGCATTCAGTTCTTTCACTACTGGATACTTTGTATAGTAGTCTGACAGTATGATCAAGTTCTTCCCCTTGATTTCGAAGAGATCTGTGTCGAGGATTTGCCATGCTTCTGATGGTGTATCAGTTGGAATCAATGGCTCTTTGTTGTTCATGTCTAACATTTCTTGGCATACCACACAGCTTTTTGTCAGTTTCTCAATGTCTTCGTTGATTGTTGGCCGGTATATCGATTCACGGGCAAACAATCTTGTTTTTTCGATTCCTTGGTGACCTTGGTGCAATTGTCTTAGGATGTCACCGCGCATGCTCTCAGGTATGAGTACTTGCTTCCCTTTGAACAATTTCCCATCTTCTATCTCGAGTTCATCTCAATATGACCAAAATGAGCGCAAGGGACATGGTAGATCTCTCATCTCTTCCTGCCATCCTTGGAATATGACTTCAGCCAGTGCGTTCAGGACAACGCATTTGTTTGCGTTTTCGCGTAGTGCTTGTGGTTTCGCAGGGCTGAAGTTGACTTGATCGATTGACAGTTCATCTACTCTTACATCAAGTTGAACTTCTGATGTTTCTTTTAGGTTTGGTAGTCGTGACGTCGTGTCTGAAATGACTATTTCATTTCCAGGACGATATATGATTCTATAATCATATCCATGAATTCTGACCATCATTCTCTGAAGCCGAGGTGGTGCTGTTGCGATTGGTTTGTTGCATATCATCTCCAGGGGTTTGTGGTCCGTTGTGATTGTAAAGGACCTACCATCGAGGTATGAGTGGAAGCTGTCATCTCCGTGAAGAACAGCCAACTTTTCCCTTTCTACGTTGCTGTAGTTGGATTGTGTCTTCATGAGGGTTTTTGAGGCAAAAATAATTGGTTTACTATCTTGAACCAATGCAGCACCTAGCCCTTTCATGGGCGCGCTCACTTCCAGCGTGATTGGCTTCTTCACATCATAGTAGGCCAAGCATCCTTCTTCAGCAAATGACGTAAGACGCCTGCAACTTTGATTAGATTAGGGATGTAGGACCCCATGTATGTCTTGCGATATAGGCATCTCATGGATATCTTTGACCTTGGACGGATCTGAAGAGATACCCGCTGCACTGTAGATATTTCCTAATAACGATGTTGCGCTTACATTTATCCGGGCGTTAAATAATATCCGGGTGACGTTTCTGCGCGTGCACGTATCTAGGGGAATGTATTTAGCACCAGCTACGACTGTCGCGCTTTCATTTATCCGGGCGTTATGTATGTTTATTTATATATATATATATATTGTCTATCTTTCGAGAGTGTCTACCTTGCCGCTGATAGTAACCAGATTAAGAGCTTCGCATGTAGGAAGTCCAAGTACTACCGGACCAGAAACGTCAACAACGTAGAAGACTGCCTTCACCCAGTTTGACGAGCCACTCTTGCACAAAACCGTCATACTACCGAAGCACTTGATTCTTTCACCCGTGTATGCAGTGAGTTTTCTTTGTCCTATTGGTGTGATGGTCTCCCGTCTGTCTACGTTCCCATACATTTGCCGGAAGGTTCGGATTGGCAACGCATTGCCTTGTGGCCCCGTATCTATCTTCAACCTCAATGAGTTTGTTGACTTTCGTCTTGGACACATTACATCCATAGTCGTGAATGCCTCGCTACGTGTTATCATTGCGTCAAGGCATTTATCTGACATCTTGACACTGTGAAACTCCTCCACATCAGACGTACTGGAGGTGTCATCATCGTAGGTTGCCGCCATATTGTGTACTCTCCGATTTTTCTGTTTTTTCCACTTCCTCATACGGACATGATCTACCGACTGCCGACACATTTTTGCCAGTGGCCTTTATTTCCACATGGCTCGCACGTGTCCTTGAATGCAGGGCATTGTTTCTTTGCCTTAATCTGGTCTATTGTTCGTTTTGGTTCAAACATGTTCTTTATCTGTTGTGTGCCCAATGCTGCAGCTTCGTGTTTACGCACTTCGTTTAACATTTCTTGCAGAATCAGATATTTACCTCTTCCTAACAGATCCCTATGGAAGGCTTCCGACCTCGTTCCTGCTATGACAAGCTCAATTATTCTCTCCTGCATCTCGGCATCCGTAAACTCGCACAACTGGGCTTGTGTGCGAGCTCTCGTCACGAACTCAACAAGTGATCCCGCTTCTGCCTGTCGGTATTGCATCAAGCTCAATCGCTGTATTCGATTTGAGTTGTCTTTCGAAGAATGTCCAGATATTCTCGGGAACTTTTTGATCTGCATCTGTCAATCCAGATGCATTAAACCGACACAGTCCTTCGTCACCTATCCCAATTTTAATCTTCCTCGCTATTTTCACCGCATCTTCAACTTCATTGTTTTCGCATACTAAAAGCAACCTTTGTTTGAATAGCGTGAACGTTTCTGCTACATCTGGTGCAGCCCAGTACAAGACAGGGTATTCTGAGTTCGCCATGTTAATGTTCAACAAGTAGATATGTCGTAGAAAGCACTATACCAGTTAAGGGATTGAACAATGGTTCGTACATCGGCTTGTCTTGCCTCGTCGTTGAGCAGGTGGTAATAGGGCACTTTGGCATGAGCAATTCAAATGTCGTATGCACACTTTGATACTGCTAAGCAAGTCTTTATTTGTCTGATATCCGGGGTAATCCTCACCGTCCGCTACCACCATGTTGTGATACTTCATCACAGTACGTAGTTTAACGCATTTGTTGATCAAGTTACATGCATAACTACTGATCAATGATGATTAACAAGCTGGCAGCCTACGGCCTGGTCCAATATTACTACACCTGGCAGCCTACGGCCTGGTCCAATATTACTACACCTGGCAGCCGCTCCTTGGCCGCTGGTCCCTTAATGGCAGGATCCGTTATGGCAATAGTTTTTGGTATTTTTGTTGTGATTTTATCACACTAACGTGCTCCTTTCAGTTGAGCTTATGACCGATCAAGACTTCTAAAAACTTACAAACATATACTCTATCTATACTCTTATTGTCAATTTTTATATCGATATTTGGATTAATGCAACATAGTATAGTTTGTTCTAGCTACATTTAAAGACACAAGATCCTATTCGGAACAAAACATAATTTCATTAGTATCATCAGCAAACAGTATGAATTTTAGTATTGATGAAATATTACAAATATCAATTTTATACAATAAAAAGAGTTCTGGGCCCAACATTGAGCCCTGAGGTACTCCACATGTCACTCTTAGTAACTCAGGGTTATAGTCATCAATACTAACATACTGTAGTCAATCAATTAAGTAACTTTTAGCCAGTCATTAGCAATACCTCTAATTCCGTAAGCTTCAATAAAAACTCCAATAGTACACTTTTTCTGATCTAAAGCCGATGTGATTTCTTCAGTTAATTCTAGAAGAGCCATTGATGTAGTTTTAAATCCATAGTGACTGCTAGTTAAAGTATTATATTTATCAATACATTTGTCTTGTCTACTATTAAATAATGTTTTGAGAATTGTGGAAGTAGATATACAGATCCATACTTAGTAAACACATTTTTCTCACCAGCTTTAAATATGGAGATCACAAATACTCCACTATGGAAAGACCTATTACAGATGTGTGTAAGTGGAACCACAATGTTGGAAATAACTTTCTTAACACTAACCATATATATATTTTTATAGCCTGTAGACTTCTTGTTTTTAAAGTTGCTGACAATACTTATTACCTCATTTTCATCTACCCCCTCCAAGAACATAGTGTTTAGTTGGAGTTTTGTAAATAATCAAGTACACTTATATTCCCATTTGGTAAACTAATGCCTTTTGCCAGATTCGGTCTTACATTTACAAAGAAATCATTGAATCCATCAGCAACATCTGTCTAATTTGTAATTGTTACACGATTACTAGTAAATGAGTTTGGGTAACTTGAGTGTTGTTGTATTTTTTTATAATTTCATTTAAAACGTTCCAAGTACTTTTTACATTTTTTTCTCTTTTTCTAGCAGTTTTTTTATAATACACTTTCTCAATAAATCTGAGAATAGAGGTCAGTTTGTTTTTATATTTTTATACCTACATTCAACTTCTTTAGTCCTAAATTTTAAACATTGTTTGTACAAATTATTTTTTTGCAAGCCTCTGGTTACACAAGGTGTGTTCTTCGTATTGCACATATTTTATAGATAGGGCAATTTTTATTATACACTTGCGTGAATGTGTTTACACATATATCGTAAGCCACATCAGCGTCTGTTTCATTGAATACACTATCCCAGTTTATTAATGAAAGAATTTTTTTTTATATTCTTTGCAGCTGTCCGTCAATTTTCTTACGTACGTAAACGTCTGATTAGAAGAAGTTGTTGTTAAATTTACATAACGGCACATACAAAATAAAGGTAGATGGTCATTTATGTCATTTATTATTAACCCACTAGTGTAATCATTGTTCAATTCATTTGTAAAGATGTTATCAATTAAAGTTGCACTGTATTCAGTGATTCTGTTTCGCTTGTGAATTAATAGATATATACCTAAACTGAACAGCAGGTCCACGAAATGTTTTGTACAATTGTTATTATTGTATTTTATCGTATCTATATTAAAATACCCACCTACGAATATAGGTTTTTTAGTATTCTTAATACTTTTGATCATTAATTCAAGTTGATTAGTGAAAATGTCAACATTAGTTCCTGGTGCTCTATAGATACTACTAACAATTATATTGTGTTTCTTGTTTATACACAATTCTACCACGACACATTCTAAAACGTTATCAATCAATTCAGACATAGTATATATAACCGTAAATGAAATAGACCACCATCATGCATATTTTGTCTAGTTCTGTGTATAACTCTATATCCAGTCAGTAACATATTGGAACCATCGTCAGACTCTAACCATGTCTCAGATATCGCAATAATATCAAACGGTATTTCTAGTTCATATACATAACCTCTAATTTTATCAAAATTGGTGATAAGGCTTCTGGTATTAAAGTGAATGAACGACAAACCTGATCTCATCATTTCACTCTTAAGAAATTTGTCTTCAGCATTGTAGTCACATTTTGTATAAATACTGCTATAAAAGTTATTGTTTGGATTAATTTCATTTTCGAAATCACAACGGTTGTATTCCGAAATGTTAAAGGATTTAAATTTGAAAGTTGTACATTGCTCATGTAAATGGTAGATATTAGCATCCCGTTCAGTGTGAATACATTTTAGTTCATCATGGTTAATATCATAGAAAGGAAGAACTTTGGTACATCCGTTACAATAAAAATATAATGTGTTTTACCTATGTTTGACAGTTTATTTTTTTTTAAATGTGTTTGTATCCAGTGAATTGGTATTTCACACATATAACATTTTAGTTTGTTTGCAGCCATAATGAGTGTTTATAGTTACACATTTCTGAATCCGTCCAATGTCGTCTAGATGTCCATGTAGAGGCGTATCTCCTTGACATTCTGCTCCGCCCAGGCCAGTTTGAAGAAGTCATCGGAGTTGTCTAGGGTTACCTTCCTCTCCCGGCCGTTCTCCGAAACAATGCAGTGAATCCTGCCGTCACATGTGAATGCGCGCTTGACGTTGTTGTTTTGTTTCACCTCTCGTAGAAGTGCACAGCGTAGAGAGGTTAGATCTTCGAAGATCATGAGTTTTGGAACCATCATTTCTTTCAGTTGCTTTTTGGCTTTCATCACTTCGATTTTCTTTTCCCTCCTCAAAAATTTGGTGACGACTGCCTTAGCTCGTCCAGGCAGCCGATGCACACGCTGATTCCTTTTCTTGCGACTTCTACACGGATCTTGCGCCATGTATCGATAATCAGTTCGGCAGTGTCTTCGACGACGCCAGGGGTGGATTCCGGTAACCCGATGATTTTAATGTTTTCGTGCCGGCTATACTGTTCAAGTGCATCGAGATGCCACTTTTGTTTTTAGACTTCGTTTCTTATTTTGTTTATGCCATCATTATTCGCTTCTTTCATCCTGGCTTCTAGATTGTTTTATTTTTCGTCTTTCTCTGCGTTGCTTTGTTCGAATTTCTTAACAAGTTGTAGGATTTCTGTGATTTCACGTTTCGAGTTAATAAGTTCATCTAGCTTGTTGCTTACGTGGGTGACGGACCGTTTCAATTCGGCGAGTTCGTCTGACTTCGTAACGTCAGGTTCGGCTTTTTGGTTCGCGGCATTGTATCGCGGGCGATCAAGCGTAGCCGGATTTCCGAAGGGTTGCCGAGTGTTTATCAACGTCCGCGGTCAACTTGTTGGAACTCACGCCTTTCCACCCCGGTGTGTACAAGCGGTCACGTACACGAGCTGATCGTTGTGGGTGGTCAAGGGGGTGGTCAAGCGTGACCGTCGTTCGTCTAAGCAGTTCCCGCCAATTGTTCGTTGTCAACGAGCGATAATACGTATATGTAGGCATTATTTACTATTTTCACCCACAGTGTCGACTTTGTGGACAGATGTTACATCAACATCATCTTGCTTGGCTGATCACACGGTGGAAGACACGAAGATCGCATCAATGAAGATAGCACACATGTTCTAAATCAGGTAAGTCGATACAGGTGAACTTGTGTTGTCAATGACGCTCAAAGTGTGATACCGTTACGATGGTGATGAAAACGGGTAGATAGCATTTCAGGGTGCTCAACGACTTTGACGTTTACTGCTATCCGGAATCATCAGTAGCTGCTCAAACAAATGTTCTTTTGGTACCTACTGAAAGTAAGACACAGAGAACATAACGATGGTGGGCCATGGCGCTTCTGCTCTGCTCAAAATCGCCATATAGATGTGGCATTTCTAGAACTCCGCCCCGACATCTTCAACAGCGAGGCGACAGTTGTTCTAGGGTTGTTGCCTACACTCCCCGCCGTCAAAGAGTTGCAGAAAAAGATAACTTTTCGGAGCATAAACAATTACGCCATCTCAACAAGAAAGCCATCGACTCCATTGATCTGGAAATAGTATAGCGAACGAATTATTGAACTTGGAACTTCTCAAAAGAATATAGATCTGCGCGCATAGAAACTTACATGATGTACAGGCATGTACTCACAATGTGCACCCTGCGCAGATGTTTGTTGTACACGGAACTGTCAAATAATATACAGTGGAACACATATATTGTAGTTAATTTTTTTAAATATTTTGCTACGATATGGGCCAGTTACTGTAGTCATCCAATGTTTGATGGCTTATATCTCCAATTAATGTACTACCCTAAAATTC
>CM034541.1:46175279-46190792 GCA_020002185.1 Paraescarpia echinospica
AACACAGAGAGAGAGAGAGAGAGAGAGAGAGAGAGAGAGAGAGAGAGAGAGAGAGAGAGAGAGACAGAGAGACAGAGAGACAGAGAGACAGAGAGACATAGAGACAGAGACAGAGAGACAAAGAGAGAGACAGAGAGAGGGAGACAGAGGGAGAGAGAGAGAGAGAGAGAGAGAGAGAGAGAGAGAGAGAGAGAGAGAGAGAGAGAGAGAGAGAGAGAGAGAGAGAGAGAGAGAGAGAGAGAGAGAGAGAAAGAGACCAAGAGACAGACAGAGAGAGAGAGAGAGAGAGACAGAGCGAGACACAGAGACAGAGACAGATACATAGACATAGAAACAGAGAGGTAGAGAGGTAGAGAGGGAGAGAGGAAAGAGGGAGAGAGGGACAGAGGGAGAGAGGGAGAGAGGGGGAGAGGGAGAGAGGGAGAGAGGGAGAGAGGGAGAGAGGGAGAGAGGGAGAGAGGGAGAGAGGGAGAGAGGGAGAGAGAGATAGACAGACAAAGGAAAAGATAGAGAGACAAACAGATAAACGGACAGACAGACAGACAGACAGAAAGAGAGAGGGGGAAGGGAGAGAGACAACGATTAACGGTGGCCCCGCAGAAAAAACGCCCAGGCTGTGAACAGAACAGGTGCAGCAAATGCAATAAAGACTGCCACTCAAGAATCGGCATCTACAGCCACAAAAGACGCTGCCCAGCCAACAACTGATCTTCAACACCAGGGCGCAGTTCCATCGTCTTACGAGACTGCCGGATGCCAACCACTATGTTATTTTACCAATAAATGTCAACAAACGAGGAACGGACAGAGCACATTTGTAACAAACTGTGCATTATAATTTGAGACCTGGAAACTCCGTACAGACAACCGACAACACTACACGTACGTACACAGGCACTCATGCACGGATGCATGCACGCACGCACGCACGCACGCACGCACACACGCGCCATGTATCGCCAACCCTGTGAATTGTTTTTTACGTGCCGGGTCTATAACGCTGTCAACTTGTTACCAATCATGGCTACCTACAAAGACTCGAATATCAACTAAAGTAGAAGATAGGCTCGAACACCGCCGGGTTTATCATGACATGGTAATGGTATACAATATAATGCATATACATTTCCGCGTATCTGAAAATAATTTCAGTTCGTGCAATAACACTATTATGGATATCACAATTTTCACTACTAATGTTCATGGATTTAAACTTAAGACAACACCCTTTAAACTTGATGTAACAAAAACATGTTTGCAAGCGAGTTGCAAAGCGAGTAGAACGGATTACCTGTACGCATAGTAAAATAACTTCGAAACTGCAATTAAAGAAAGCCCTATGTATAGTAAATGTTGAATCTGCTACCGATAGACATTGTTCAATATACACTTGTAGGAATGTACTTGACTTGAAATATTTGCCCAGTATTTACAATATATTATCATGTAACTGAAATGTTTCACCAAAACGATGCATCACATATGATAATGGGCACATCAGCGGTTCAAAATCCCTGGGTCGCCATAAATCTCAAGTAACTGCCCGAACTTTTCAAATCTTGTCTCGTATTCCTGTTCCAGTGCATTCAAGATGAACCGTTTGGAAACCAACAGAGAGAGGGAGAGAGAGAGTGTGTGTGTGTATGTATGAGTGTGTGTGTGTGTGTGTGTGTGTGTGTGTGTGTGTGTGTGTGTGTGTGTGTGTGTGTGTGTGTGTGTGTGTGTGTGTGTGTGTGTGTGTGTGTGTGTGTGTGTGTGTGTGTGTGTGTGTGTGTGTGTGTGTGTGTGTGTGTGTTGGACTGAACCAATTGTTGCGATAAACAATGGCTAGAATTTAGAGAGTTGTTGGAAGCGCCTATCAGGCAGCAGGCCAAATTGTTCTCTGGAAATTATCGTTTTTTTCAATGGATTTACGCTGCACTGAGGATCCGAAATTTGGTGTTAAATGGATAAATAATAGGTTGACAGACCTTGACTTTGCCGATGATATTGCACTGCTCAGCCACACGCCGGAGATCCTACAAGAGATGACCAATAATTTAAACAAAAATGGAGAGATGGTCGGATTACGAATCAGCTATAGGAAGACAAAAACATTGTCAGCTGGTGATGGATCTGACCCCCACATTGTGATCGGTCAGGAAGAGTTGCAATGCGTCGAGAACTTCCCTTACCTTGGAAGCTACATCTCTAGGAAAGGCGATGCGGAAGTAGATGTACGAGCGAGGATAGGCAAGGCATCAGCAGTGTTCCAAAGACTACGTCCAATATGGTCCAGTAACACCATCAGAAAGGACATAAAACTACGTCTTTACATGTCAATCGTAATACCAACAGCGATATATGACTGTGAAACGTGGAAGAATACGGCGAGGATATCAAAAAAACTAGACGTATTTCATCGACGATGTCTCCGGTTCATACTGGGCATATCGTGGAGAGAACACACCACAAATGAAGAAGTGATGATGAGGGCAGGTCTGGACAGCCTGCATCACATAGTTAAGTCTCGACGACGAAGACTAGCGGGACATATCCTACGCCTACCAAGAGAGAGAACAGCACATGTAGCAATGGAATGGGTGTGCCTGAAGGTGGAAATAGAAGGAGAGGAAGGCCGACTAAGACCTGGCGCAAGACGTTTAAAGAAGATCTGGCAGAGATGGAAATCACCTGGAATGAGGCCAAAGAAATTGCGAAAGACCGTAGTAGATGGAGAAAGCTCGTCGCCCGATGTCCCGAAAGGAACAGGAGGAACTAAGTCTAAGTAAGTAAGAGGATCACAAATACCATTGTTTGTTCGTGAAACTACAGTGATTCTCACGGTACACTTTTTATACGTCAAGACAGTGTACGTTATCTATGATTTTTAAATGTTATAAATGAATGCCGTCAGCCATCCGTGACGTTGACGAAGTTGGTGGTCGACAACGCCCGTGAGTTACATAACTTGGCAGGCTGTAATTGTGCGACGATGTGCTTCATTCGGGCTCTTTGGCCTGGCTCCAGGGGTGTCACTCCCCGATTGCCGGATGCAACATATTCCTTAATAAGACGTTTGGGACTGTCTGCGACACGTCCAACCTTGCGTGGCAAACGAGGGGGCACGCGCAAACAGCGCGCGATCCCAACGCGGATTACTCGCCATTTGGAGTATGCTACACGAGCTGCAAATGTTGCCAGAGCAAATAATGCAGCCCATCTGGTAAATTTACCCTGCATTAAACATCATGCATGTGACGTTCCACTGATGATGTGTTGTCGAAATAAAGCTTTGTCGCTGGCAGACCTGGTAATTTCCAGGGACATCGACGTATTAGCGTTGACAGAAACCTGGCTTGGAACAGTCACTGACAATCAGGTGATAAAAGAACTTGTGCCATCTGGCTACACATTTCAACATACCTCTCGCTACAAGTTCGATGCCGCGTCAAAACCTGCACAGAAGCGCGGTGGTGGAGTGGGCTTAATGTATAAGTCCGGCATGAAAGTTGAGAATGTGACATCAAGTCATAATAGGCCTAAATTTACCCATTTTGAACATGCCGACTATTATATTACGACACGTGGCGCCAAGTTCAGATTGGGTGTTATATACCGTCCGCCACCGTCTAAACGAAACGCCTTTACAACGTCTGTTTTCTTCGAGCAGTGGTCATCATACTTGGACACCGTGATGCTGGACCCGCATGACATCGTTATTACCGGCGATCTGAAATTCCATCTTGACATTATATCAGATCCTGACGCACGGCATTTTTCTGAGACGCTCGCTGACCGTGGCATGAACCAAATAATTACAAATGCCATGCACAATAAAGGTCACCTCCTGGATGTAGTTATCGTTCGAAACAACAGTGCAATAGTTACTACACGACCGAGTGTGTATGACCCGTGCTTATGTGACACACATGGAAATCCATCTGGTGATCACATGGCCATAATGTTCTGTGTAAATGCCACAAAGCCTGCTCGAATGCGTAAAGAGATAGTTTTTTGACGATTGCGTCATATACGTCTTCCTGATTTCAAACGTGACATTACCTCTTTGCTACATGACATAAACTGTGAGGCATCCGTTAGTGACATGGTTGCCACATACAACAATGGCTTACGTCGGCTTGTTGACAAACATGCCCCACTGCGGAAGACGACCATAACATTGCGACAGTCCGTCCGTGGTACACTGACGAGCTCCGTGACGAGAAACAGCGTCGACGGCGAGCTGAGCGCAAATGGCTGCAAACTCGTCTTGAGGTACATCGACAGGCGTATCGCGCTCAATGTGTGGTCTTCAACAACATGCTGGTTACCACAAAGAGAAGCTACTACACGGCTAAGATCGCCAACTGAAAAAATGACCAAAAACAACTATTTTGCATCACAAGAAACCTCATGGGCAATAGTGACATAACGACAATGCCATCGTATGTGTGTCTGGTGGACATGGCACAACGCTTTGGTGATCACTTTATTGAGAAAGTTTCTAACATCAGAAAATACATCGTCGACTGCGGTGAGGATCGTTCGGACGTTACGTTGGCTGCTATGAGCAACGACGCGGCATTCAGTGGTGTCCCACTAGTCTGCTTTGAGACAGTCACTGGATCGGACGTTGAACGATTAGTTGCATCCGTTCCGGTTAAGTCGTGTGAATTAGATCCAGTACCGACGTGGCTGCTAAAACAATGTTCGCACGAATTAGTTCCACTAATCACCGCTACGATAAATGCGTCTCTCACCTCAACAAATGTACCTGCTGACTTCAAGCATGCAATCGTTAAACCACTCCTGAAAAACCTACGCTGGATAAAGACATTTTGAGCAACTACCGGCCAGTGTCGAACTTGCCATTTGTGTCGAAATTGGTTGAGAAAGTCGATGCAAAACAAATTGGCACGCACGTTGATGAACATGCTCTGCACGACCCTTTTCAGTCTGCGTACCGTCGTGGACACTCCACAGAAACAGCTCTACTCCGTGTCAAGAATGACATTGCCGCGACACCGGATAGGAAATGTACAACAATTCTCGTGATGCTTGATTTGTCGTCCGCGTTTGACACAGTCGATCATCAGTTGTTGATGACTCGACTTGAACACTCATTCGGTATCACCGATAAGGCGCTTGCGTGGCTGAAATCATACATTAGCGAACGGTATCAGAAAGTGGCAGTGGGAAGTGCCGAGTCGGTTGAGTCAATCTTGGCGTGTGGCGTCCCCCAAGGGTCGGTGTTGGGCCCTACATTGTATTGCATGTACACCAAACCTATCGGAGATATTGTTACTAAACACGGCATGGAGCATCACAGTTATGCTGATGACATTCAAATCTACCTCACGGTTGAACGAGATTAATCAATTGTTGCGGCACTGGCTAAGGTGGAATTGTGTGTTGCGGAAGTGGCTGCATGGTTGACTAGAAACCAGTTAAAACTGAACACAGTGAAATCCGAGGCGATCGTTTTTTCTCCAGCGAAGAAACGCGGCAATCTGCCTGCCAATGTATACATCACAGTAGCCGGCCATCGAATTCAACCATCATCGTGCGTGCGCAGTTTGGGTGTGCTATTTGATAGCAACCTGAAAATGGAACAGCAGATTGCCAACACTGTGAAAAGCTGCTACTATCATATTAGAAACATTGGGCGAATTCGGCCACATCTGACGGAAGAATCATGCAAGACACTTGTTCACGCACTAGTGACATCCCGTTTAGATTATGGGAATGCACTTCTTTATGGTCTCCCACACACGATGATGCAACGTCTACAAAGGGTGCAGAACTGTGCCGCTCGCCTAATTACTCGCACGAGGAAATACGAACACATCACGCCCGTGTTGCAGCGCTTACACTGGCTACCCGTTCATTTGAGACCGACCTACAAAGTGCTGGTGTTTACGTATTGTGCCTTGAATTGTCTAGCGCCAGACAACATAAGTGAATTAATTGGCTACCGTCCCATCAACAGAACTCTACGATCTACCTCGCAGCCTCGCCTTTTGTTCGTACCGGCCTCACAAACTGTTACTCATGGTGATCACCGTTTCGCGGTTTGCTCGGCGGTTCTATGGAACAATTTGCCTCCTACACTCAGGACAGCAACATCATTACAAGTGTTTAAAACACTTTTGAAGACTCACCTTTTTAAACAAGCGTTTTTATAATTCACCGACGAGGACATTTTATGTGCTTTCTATAGATACATATAGTTTTTATTTTATTAGTTTCTTAACATATTTATGGTTATTCTTCTTGTATAAATGAAGGTATTTATAGTAGTTTTTTTAAGAATGTCTTAATTTGTTTAAACGTTTTTTTAATGATCTCTTTTTTTAAAAATAATTATAATTAAGGTAATGGTATATTTTTTACATATTTATTTCTTAGTTAGCATTTTGTTTATGTATAATACTATTATATACGTGTGCATGTATGTAAAGCGCCCGAGGGCAATTTTAATTGATTGGGCGCTATATAAGTGCTTTTATTTATTTATTTTATTATTTATTTAATTTAGAAGCGTCACACTTAAAAGCTTATTTTTTTAAATGCTCACCGTTTTGAGTCTAGTTTCAGCCGGATTTGGAATAAGCTTGTAACACACTGTTAGAATGCAGGAACAAAACGACTTTATAGTACATTTTATTCGACCCGGCGTGACACAGACCTATGCCGAGGAATACGATTCTGAAGTTATTTTAACATTTCGTGACCATCTTGATGACGTAATTCCAAGATGGCCTGAGTACAATGACTACAATACACGGCTCTGTCGTGAGGCGGGAATGAGTCCAGCATCTGAGTCAGTAGTTGTATATCTTCCCCTCATTCTTGAAGGCAAGCAATCCAACTACCGTCCTCACCTCAATCACTAGATGATATGAAATCACCCGAGACTCCAACCAGGATATTCTGGTTCTCACCTGCGATCAGCAGATCTACAAGATCGCTGTGGACATCACATTCCACCAACCAGAATTGCTGAAGATATAGTGGTGATTCTCGGCGGGATGCATTTCCTTATGGATTATATGGGCTGCATAGGAACTCTCATGGCGGATAGCGGCCTGAAGGACATCCTGTCGACCTCCTTCGGCTCCGATGAGAAGATGTTACAAGGGAAAAATTACCCACATAATGTTCGGGCACGGCGGGTCCTTATACAAGAGCTCCCCCGACCAGTGTTTGAGAAGGATAGTCCGCGCCTGACCAGTATGGACGATCTGGAGAATGTTCTCGGCGAACTCGCCGCTCAGAGCCGTACCACTAAGATGTGGGTAAACAACGTCATCAAGCCCACTTTTCTGATGATGATCTTCTGTCGAGCGTCTCACGAAGGTGACTGGCCCCTCCACATCAAAAGAGCTGAATCAATGCTATCCTACATGTTTGCCGCACACAACTACAACTATGGCAGATATGGCCTCTACTATGTACGTTCCATGACCTGGCTCGGACCAGAGATTCTGGACAAATTCTGCCGAAGAGAGCAGTCGCTGCACCACACTGCTGGTCTCTACAACGGAGAATGGAGTGATATGTTTACCGGAACGAACTGGATGAGGAAAGGACACGGACCAGGTGGAATTATTGGAACCACAGAGACCTCTCAAACGATGGCGACGTGGGTGTACAGTATGGATGCGACCATGACCATGATTGGTGACCTCAAGAAGATGTCTGGGGATGAAGAGAATGTGTAAATGACCTACAAGGAGGAGTCTGCAAGTCGCATCAGTCGAGATGGATATGATCGCCAATCACTACGTGCAGCTGTAGAGTCGCGTATTCACCCAAGGATCCAGTTACCCATGTCGTAGGATGTCTGCTCAAATCTCGAGTGGTCTCGTAGCTCAACCAAATGTCAACATTGACAAGGCCCTGGAGATCGGGGCTGAGCAGCTGATCGAGTTCGAGGCATTATGGCCAGAAGACTTTTACAGATCACTATCAAAACATGTGGTCACATTCGCCGCAAACAAGAAACGTCTCACACTCGGGGAGAATAATCTCATCGACCAAGAGGCGATCTACGCTCGTGTTATCGGCCTTCTGGTGACTCAGCGCAATCTCGACCTGCAACAAGTGCTCGCCATGGAGCTGAATGCTTTCCACAATCGATGTTCCATGCTGATGGCCGGATGCGAGTTGCTACGGAAAGTCAATGCTGAAGAATAATATCCAGGTGGAAGTGTCAGAACGCTAAACCATAAGCCCATCAGCTATCGTGATGGATGTGTCGGCCGTTCTTTGGACAGTTGACTGGCCAGCTCACGGAACCGGAGACATGTTCATATCGGATTTCAAGGTGTGGCTCTCCGTTCGGTTGTTTTAATTTGATGTCCACCTGTGGTTCGACAGATATCACGACTACTCGACCTAGAGTAGTACTAGGTCCGCTCGAGCAACCGTTACCCGCTTCCACCAGCTCAATCTTATTGATGCATGCTGAAGAACTCCGCCAACAAAGCACCGCTGAACACACTCATTTGCGAGCAAATCCTACTTGACGAAGAGTTCCTAAATAATGTGACGCAAGACCACAAGTTGGTGGTTACTGAAGACAAGGCTGTACCCACCCAGGCATCTAAGGAACGCAAAATGCCTCGTCTGCATCTTGGCTCGACACACGAAGAAGCGGACATAGTTATTACTCAACAGGCCATCCATCTTACAAAAGAAGATCCAAAATCACGACTTGGTGTGGTGTGTGATGACACCAACGTGTTTGCTTTACTAATCTTCTTCTACTCGAGCGAGGAGCTCCAGTCCTCTCTGGTGATGCACTCATCAATCCAAGGTCGCCCTTGCATTGACGTGAAGGAAACCGCTCGTATACATGCTACGATCATACCCGAAATCTTTGCACTCCATGCACTAACTGGTTGTGATTCAGATGCGGCGACCTACGGAGTTAGCAAGACAATAGCAATCGCTGTGGCTCGAAAAGGCTACACACTGGATCAGCATGGCCAACCGACGGCAGATATTGTCAAAGTCACCAAGCAAGCGACAGCTTTCATGGCCGCGCGCTACAGCGTCAATACACCGTGACGGAGTGCCGCCAGCGGCTGTGGGCGCAGAAGACTGGGAAATCAACAGCAGCACTAAAGCTGTATAGTTTGCCCCCAACAACTGAAGCATTTGAGCAGAACGTTCGCAGAGCACACCATCGGGTCGCTCAATGGAACAGTGCACTGAGTGGAGATCCACCTCCTCTCAATGCAGTAGATTATGGATGGAAAGCGGATGACACAAACATATGCTTAACTTAACGGAACATGGACTATGGAGTACCATACGCTCCCGAACACGTCCTCAAGTTGGTCACGTGTGGCAGCGCATCAGAGCGAACATGTAGAGGTGGGAACTGTGGCTACATGGGGCGTCAACTTGTTTGCACATTGTTCTGCGCCTGCTCAAATCCCTTCAACACCAAGGATCGTGCTACAGAATACACCAATGACACAGGTGGTGCAGACGATCAAGATTTGGATAACGATGATGAAGAAGAGAATGGCTAGTTCCTGGAAATCAGTTGCGTGTTCATGTGACGAATTTCCGAACTGTGCCTTAGCTCTTGTAATTTTGGATTGGATGAAGTTAGCTATTGCTGTCTTGATGTATGCATGTACTCTCATACGAATTGTTTCACTTGCAAATGCACGATTTAGTTAGTAATCAATGTTAGAGCAAGTATATGATAATCAGTGTAGATCATAATAAATGGATGATTTTATGAAATACAGGCATTAGTTATTTTACATGCACACTGCTTTCAATCAAAAATCAAAATCCTATGGATGAAATATCTATTAGCATGCACTATTATTTATCCGTCTGAACCAATTCATACAGAAAACACAAATCACGACCGATTGTAGGGTTTTTTATGGTAATGTTGATGGCCATCTTTGATTTACGTCATCAAGATTACTGCAAAATGGTAAAATAACTTCAGACTTGTATTCCTCGACCTTGAAAACATACTTATAGACGCTAGCATCATCATTATACTGTACTTCCAACTGATTATATGCGTTTTTACCATTATGTTGGTGTTTTTATGGTAAATTTGGGAGCCGCCTTGGATTTTCGTCATCAAGATGGCCGCAGAATGTTAAAATAACTTCCGAATCGTATTCCTCGCCCTTAAAACATACTTATAGATGCCAACATCATCATTCTACTGTATTTAGAACAGAAATTATTATGAAATCTAGATTTTGGTGCAGTGTGGCGGCCATCTTGGATTCTCAAAAAGCCAAGTGGGTGGGTGGCCACTTGCCACCCAGCCAAAAGTTCATCTAAACACTAAGAACTATCAAAATATGCAAAAAAAACGATTGTAAACAGACATTGCAAGGTTCCTGGGCCGAGCCGCCGGACTATATAGAGTAGTAAAATAATACGCTCGGCGTCACGCCATACGCGCAGGATGACGATGACAACCGTGATCCACCCACTCTTTGGGAATTACAAGTAGGGTAGGTTCGGGTTTTCCATACCGTCGGGTAAGAGTCGTTAACCATCACAACACCACCACCATAAACCACTGTAAACTACTGCCACCGCCATATAGCCATCACCACACCACCATCATAAGCCACTGCCATATCCACATCACCATCAACACGCCATTGCCACATCACCATCACCATCACCATCACCATACCACCAACTTAAGTCACTACCAACGCCACATCACCACACCACCAACAGAGGACACTACCATCGCCACATTACCACACCACCACCATAATCCACAACCACCGCCATAAGCCACTACCATCGCCACATCACCACGATAAGCCACTACCACAGCAACATCACCACACTACCACCATAAGCCACTACCACTGCAACATCACCAGACCACTGCCATAAGCCACTGTATACTACTGCAACATCACCATCACCACACCACCACCATAAGCCATAACCACTGCAACATCACCACACCACCACCATAAGCCACTACCGCCGCCACATCACCACACCACCAACATATAAGCCACTATCACCGCAACGTCACCGTCACCACACCACCACCATAAGACACTACCACTGCCCACATTACCATCATCAGCCACTACCACCGCCAGGAGTGTAGCTAGCCGTACGCACGTACGCACTTGCTTCCACATCAATTTGTCAAACCAAAATTCCAATTAAGACAGTAGTCGCTGGAAGCCCTGATAACGTTTTACCCGTTGCCGAAGAAAATGTCATCACTAACTTGTAAAAATGTATCAATACTTTGATGATACAGGATGAAGTTTCTAGAAGCAGACAGTCCTATACGAAGCTCCTGCCGCTGGTACGCGGTCGGCAGGCAAGCCGGTATTTAGACAAAACATATAATTTATGTCATCATTCACTTATAACAATAGATCAATGTTTGACTAACTATATGGGGCGAAACTAACAGAAGCATACAGCCACTACGAAGTCACTTTAAATTATCAAATAACTGTTGATGTAGATGATATTGTCATTATTAATGATTGGGCAGCTGATGGGCGAATAAGAGAAATGGTGTTCAATGGTCCATCAATATGGACACACATTATTGAAATTATAAGTGTATTTTAATAGATGTGAGATAATTCCCTTTACATTTCCCCCAGAGAGTAACTGCAATATTCTTGCATCCCCAGTGAATGTCTTGGCTTTGTTGAAGCCACCAGCACAACTGGTAAAGCATTGGCCACAAAGTGTATAGTTCCACGGGAAGAATATGGAGTTTTGGTGGCAAAGACATGCACTCAGTGATATGAAGGAGCTGCCAAAATGGCACCCATCGTGCAGTGCACGCTGCAGTCGCTTTGTTAGACACGATGGGCCAGTCGAACAATTACACTGTACATATCGAAGTATGCATTCTCTGTTGTAGTCACTTCCTGGAATATTTGGAAGATGCTTTGGGACGATAAACACAGGATTTATTGATAGATAATTAACTTCTAACATTAGGGACCATATAGTGAGCATGGCCACCGTAGTCTGGTTCCCCAGTCGACTACAGGTCAAACAGTGTGTCCTTGTACAGGCAATCAATGATGACGCCTCTGTAGTCTCACAGCTACAGCAGGATGTGGAATGCGTTGTTTGATAATAGAGCTAGCAGGAGCAGCAATTTGAGCAAGAAATAAACACATATTATCTAGGCAGCAATAATTGTAGCTATGCTACACTAAATATTTATGTTTTATCAGAGATAGGTGTCATGCAATAATAATAAGATAATTCCGCCTGCGCCTAAATCTTTAGAAACCAAGCTCAATGGCCAATGTAGAAGTCATGTATTTGCTCAGTTATTCCAGTGCCCTTTTAATGTTTTATTTCGGCTTCGAAATGCACCCAATTGCAATTGGATACACGGTTTCGGACTATGAGATTCCCTCTACATAGGCATCAGGATGTGGAGAGTTTTTGGGGTGGGGGTGGGGCTCACAAAAATCCATCGAGTGCACCCCCGTTCTTGAGTTCACCAAAACCTTGAAATGCACCCTTTTGCCAAACCATTGGGGAATAAAACTATCTCGAGACCCCACCAAAATTATGGGGACTCAGCCCCCAAGCTCGGGGCCTACGGTGCGTCGGGCCTACATATACTATATATAGAATTGTGCTTCCACATGTATTTATGCCCAGCTACGCCTCTATTTGCCACATCACCTCACCACCACCATAAGCCACTACCACTCCTACGTCACCACGCCACCACCATAAGCAGCTACCATCGTCACATAACCACATCACCACATAACCACATCACCACATAACCACATCACCACATCACCACACCACCACACCACCACACCACCACACCACCACACCACCACACCACCACACCACCTCACCACCACACCACCTCACCACCTCACCACCACACCACAACATCACAACACCACAATACCATCAACATAAGCCGCCACCATCGCCACATCACCACACCACCACACCACCACACCACCACACCACCACACCACCACACCACAACATCACAACACCACCACACTACCACACCACCACACCACCACACCACCACACCACCACACCACCACATCACAACACCACCACATCACAACACCACCACACTACCACACCACCACACCACCACACCACCACACCACCACATCACAACACCACAATACCATCAACATAAGCCGCCACCATCGCCACATCACCACACCATCATTAGCCACTACCACCGCCCACATCATCATCACCACACCACCATCATAAGCTATTACAACTGCCACATCGCCACAGTATCACCATAAGCCACTACCACCGACACACCATTATCACCACACCACCACCAATGTCCACCACAATCCACTACCATTGCCACATCAATACGCCACCACCATAAGCCACTACCACTGCCACATCAAGACACCACTACCACCGCCACAATCACCGCCACATCACCACACCGCAACCATAAGCCACTACCACTGCCATGTCACCTCAACACCACCATAAGTCACTACCACAGCTACATCACCATCACCACACCGCCACCATCAGCCTCTACCACCGCCATATCACCACATCACCACATCACCACATCACCACATCACCATATCACCACATCACCACATCACCACATCACCACATCACCACATCACCACATTGCCACATTACTACATCACCACCATAAGCCAATACCACTGCCACATCACCATCTCCACCATAAGCCACTACCATCGCCACATCACCACACCACCACTATTAGCCTCTACCACCGTCACAGCACCACACTACCACAATAAGCCACTGTCACATTACCACACCACCACCATAAGCCACTACCACTGCCACATCACCATCTCCACACCACCATCATACGCTACTACCATCGCCACATCGCCACATCGCCACATCGCCACATCGCCACATCGCCAGACCGCCACATCGCTACATCACCACATCACCACCATAAGCCACCACCGGCGCCAGCGGACATAGGGGAGCTACTTGAGAGGCTGGCCGGGAATCTGATTAAATCACCAGAAACCAGGGGGTTCGCGCTGTTACTGCACATGAAGAAGGGTGGGAGCGCCACATTATGTTTTGCCCCCAAGCGCCAACAACTCTCGCCACGCCACTGTCCCATCTTCGCGGGCCAGGGGTCGCTGCTGCTGATTGCGACAGTGCTAACCATCAGTATCCCATGGCTGGTCGCTTTGCAAAACTCTGAATTTACGCTCAGCCTATGAAATCGCTCACTAGATCAGTGGATGGCGGCAGGTCAGGTGGTCATAATAAAAGTAATTTCAACCAACCGTGGCTCGTGTTACATGCAATGTTTATGAAGTAGAAGCAATCATTCGAATATACAATACCGCTCAGCTGCTCGTGCTAATGGGCGAACGGGTCATTATATATTGGGATTCCCAGAAGTCGTTTATCCGTCTTCAAATTGGGGAGGGTATTTGTGCTGTTCTCACGGGTGACGCAGTCGCGACTGGCGAAGTCAATTAATAGTTTGACTCAGCTAACTTCCGCACTTCGCGTAGGAGAACGGCCAAGGCTAGTTTTGCTTGGCAGAGATACGTTTTAAATTGGTATGTGAATATGCAATTATGAATGTTCAGACAATGTTGCACTGTCTTACATTGTCTCCAGCATTTCCTGTGTGTAAACAGGTCTATAAATAGTTTAGAGCTAACACACAGGTCAAGAAGGCGATATCTGATAATACTGGGTAAAGAAGGTGATATATGCGAAGCCGATACAGTATATCCCAGAGAGAGGTTTATGCCTTTTACATCTGTCGGCAAAAAGAGCTGGAGCCGGTTTCATGAGCGTACTTACGGCGTCGTAAGATTAGAACGTCTTAAAGTTACGTTATTTTTGTTTCATGAGTCTCCTACGTGCGATTACCCGTTGCTAGTTGGTCGTAAATTTGCGCTTGGTATAAAGTAGGCGTAAGCTTACGTTATTTGAAATATTCACGGGATGCTTCCCAAGTTCTAAGATGCTCCCGGGACGCACGCACGAGACATAAATATTTATAATCATCAAAGGCTTGGCGTTTGGTGCATGGACTGCAAAGAAGACACATTACACGAGAAAGAGTGTTCAGATATAGGAATAACCCTCTTGATTCGGTAACTAGTTGAGCGGTATAGGTTTAGAAGAGATGCTATATTGTGGCTGAGTGACGAGTTTGGCGGTGCGCTCGAACACCGGAATGAGCGAAAAGGAGAACTGCCGCCCTCGATACAATTTATGGTGGCGTTGCGGGTTTTCACTTGTGGGGGCTTTCAAATTGATGTCGCCAATACATTCGGAATACCCAAACCAACAGTGTGCCAAATCGTGCACAGTGTAGCAAATAATAAACTGGGCGAGTTGGTCAATACGTGAAATGTTAAAAGCGCGGTGGAAACAAAGAGAATGAAACAACAGTTCTACCGAAAGGCAGGGTCTCTCTCTCTCTCTCTCTCTCTCTCTCTCTCTCTATCTCTCTCTCTATCTATCTCTCTCTCTCTC
>CM034541.1:46191792-46194292 GCA_020002185.1 Paraescarpia echinospica
GTGTGTGTGTGTGTGTGTGTGTGTGTGTGCGTGTGTGTGCGTGTGCGGGTAGAGGGCGCTGTCGTAGCAAACTTGTGTGTCTGTCATTTAGCCTTTGTGCTGTTTATTGTTTTTTGTCAGTTTTGATTCAAGTTTTAATTCAAGTCGTTATATCCGTTCGTTGAGAAGTAGTATGAAGACGAAATTGCATCGCAAATAACCAATACTGGAGATAACTCTTACAAAGACTATTTAACAGAGAGACGTATACAGACTTTCAACTTTAAGCCAATAGACAATAGTACAACGATTAGCATAATTGATAGCTTACATCCAAAATCTAGCTGTGGTAAAGATGGTCTATCAACCAAATTATTAAACCTAATTAAAACTGAAATAAGTGAAGCAGTCACTCTAATCATTAACCAATCAATAACAACTGGCATATTTCCAGATAAATTAAAAATTGCTAAAGTTATTCCACCTTTTAAAAATGGTCATGAGACAATCTTTGATAAATATCGTCCGATTTCTATCTTACCAGCCATTTCCAAGATATTTGAAAGATTTTTGTTTAATCAAATACACGAACATTTTAATTCCAATAACTTATACTATGAGAATCAATACAGGTTTAGGGAAACCATTCTACGGAACTTGCTGTTCTAGAAATAATAGACAGAGTTATCCAACGACTTGACCAATAAGCAACTCCAATAAACATATACCTAGACCTTTCTAAAGCCTTTGACACAATTGATCATAACATATTTTTACAAAAACTAAATTATAATAAATGGTGCAGCACTAGATTTTTGTAAAAACTACTTACACAATCGTAAGCAATATGTTGAAATTGAAGCTGCCATAAACACTGGTTTCCCACAAGGGTCTATTTTAGGACCTCTTCTATTTATTATATATATTAATGACATAATATTTTCAAGTGATCATTTCAAATGCATAATGTATGCAGACGACACCACTCTTTTTAGTACATTGAATAAATTCCAATCTCCGGATGACCAAGTCCAAAATCAAAACATAAATAAAGAATTAGAAAATATATGCAGGTGACTAAAGGCAAATAAACTTTCTTTTAACATAAAAAAAATTAAATTCATGGTATTTCACATGCCCCAAACGGAAATCGAACTTCCTAAAATAAAAATAGATGGGACAAATATTGAATGTGTATATGATTTTAATTTTTTAGGTATCACCATAAACCAACACCTAAATTGGGACAGCCATATAAACAAAACAAAAACCATATACAAAATCAATAAAATAATTGAAATTTTTAAAAACGTAAACATGTATTACCTAAGAATATATTATCTATAATGTATAATTCGCTCATTCTTCCCAAGATTTATTATGGCATATTGGTGTGGGGTCATCAAGCACATCGCATTTTTAAACTTCAAAAGAAAGCAGTGTGACTAATTACATCACGTAAATACAATTCCACTCAGATCCCATCTTCAAAGAATGTAAATTTCTTAAGCTGGATGACATCTATAGACTCCAACAGCTCAAATATTATTACAAATTGATCAACAAGCTTATACCAAAATACTTCAGTCGTATTCCATACACATATAACTTTGCAATTCATCTATACAACACACGTGGTAAAAACAATTGATTTATTCCCAGAATTAATCATTAATATGCAAAAATGTACATCAGACAACATTATATAAACTGTTAACAATACTCCAAATATCATCCTTGATAAAATTGCTACACATTATTTATAAGGTTTTTCCACTTATACAAACAAATTACTTTATCAATAATTATGAATCATGTTGTCTTATTTCTAACTGTTACATCTGTCATTCTTAAACAAGACATGACTTTGTATTTGTTTAAACTAATTGATGTATATACTATGTATACACATATATATATGCATATATAGTTGATCACATGATAATCACATAATTATGTTAAATCAGTTGGGTGGCTCCCATGATAGCGGCATATAATTGTCTTAATGGGAGCCTCCCTGACCTTACAATGAATATTATATTGTTCTTTATGTATTTATGATGGTCAAAATAAAACTGTCTGTTTGTCTGTCTGTCTGGAAACGAAGATCCTGCCGAGGTGGAACTGCAAGCGTAGTTGGGAACAATGTGCCTAGGAAGCTGCTCGATGACGTGTGAAAGTTCAGTAGCCAGTTGCAGCATGAACAACACTAATACTAAAGCAAACAGTCATATATATATATATATATATATATATTACAGTACGAAATGTATGTGTTGTTGTTATTCTTTTTTTAAACCTGAGATATACATAAGATTTATCAAATGTCAGTCTGAAACATTAACATAAATTTATTTCAATAAACAAGATAGTCTGAAATTGTATATATTCTCTACGACTGAGATGTAACTAACTATTTTACACCTAATGGCTGGTCTCAAACTGGCGACATCGGACGCTAATGCCACATACATGACTATGTATTATTAGATTACTGTCGTATTGCAATATGTGATATGAA
>CM034541.1:46196792-46199292 GCA_020002185.1 Paraescarpia echinospica
GTAGATCGGATGTGCGCGATCGTCGTTAAGTGTTCATTGGTTGTTGGAACGTTAACGGCTGGAAACAAAAGAAAGACACTGACAATTACAAGGTTAGGGCAGAATGTGTGAAACATCTCAAGCCGGATACAATCGCTGTGGTTGAAACTAATCTTACCGGTGCTAACAAGCTGAAACTAAATGGTTACATATGGTGTGGTCATAATCGCATAAACCTAAACTGTCAGGCCAAGTCTTTGTCATGTAACAGATGCTCTGTTGCATGATTTTAACGTGACAATTATAGACACATCTGTGGAAGGAATAATTTGGATAACTTTCAAAAGCAAGACGTCAGATGCTAGTTTTAGGGTGTGTGTCTGGCACCTCCCTCCTGACGGGTCATCACGATTTATTGATCTCGAGGACTTTTACAACGAACTGTTATAACACATATGCCGATATCAGAAACCTGGATTAGTTTCCAAATGTGATGATTTCAATGGCCGATGTTGCAGTGAACATGATTACATAAATTGTGTACATTATATTCCTGAGAGAAAAATATTGATTTTAAAGTGAACCAACATGGAAAATACCTCAACGACTTTTTAATATCGTCAAGCTGCTGCATTCTCAATGGTCACGATTCGTCGGTAAACGACTTCACATCTGTTTCAACCAAAGGTTTGACTGTCGTGGATTATTGCCTTGTAAAGCGTAAACGCTTGGCGTCGTTTAACGACTTTAGAGTAGCACCCGAACCCAGCAATCCATATACAACCATATACAAATTAGAAGGCATTGACCAATCATTTCTCGGTGACACCACAACACGAGAATATTGCGCTACTCTCATTCAGTTAATACAGAGATCTGATTTAAGCGCAGACTGATTAAGCAGAAATGGTGCACACTTGAACTTACTCAGCTATGGAGTAACCTCACAATGAGTGAAAAAAAAGTGGATTAAGGGCAGCGAACAAAATAAACCGTGCATGTAAGCTGAAGTAAAGGTAGCCCAGAGAGATGTTTTCGCGTCAACAGCAAGAACATCTACTTGATTTGCCATCACATGATCCTAGTGCTTTCTGGAAGCATATTGGCAAACTAGGAATAAAACACGAACGTAACCATGCTATACCAATGGAAGTGATGCTGAAGGACGGCTCCACGTCCACTGATCAAGACGTGGTTTTGCGTAAATGGAGGACTGACTTTCACACCTCACTGAATCCTGTCAATCACGAACAAACAATTGACCACTAACAGAGACCAACTCACTGGTTCTCAATGAACATAATATTAAAGGGCTTGTTTCTAAAGGGGACATTCGCCTGGCCTTAAACAAGGCCAATAAATACAACACGTTGGGTGATAACGACATTCCAGCGAAACATTATGTAATGTGAACGCTTTAGACTTCTTTTATGAGCGATTTATTCAATGTTTTAACAACAGCGTGGTTCTTGAAGCGTGGCATCGGAAATCGTAACCCCGATAGCAAAGTGCTGTGCGTCAGATCCGCGAGTGCCATTGAACAATAGGGGAATTACGCTTAGTTCTCATGTGTATAAAATATACTGGCCTATTTAAATGACCGTCTTATATCATGGGTCGAGGATATCAACCTTTTGTGTGATGTGCAAAATGTTTTTTAGACCAGGTCGCAGTTGTATCGACCAGCCATCTGCGATTACAAACGTAATCAACACTAGAAAGAAATGCCGACAGCAAACGTTTGCATGCTTTGTAGATTTCATCATATGACCGTATCGATAGACATTTTCTTTGGGAAAAATTAATTACTTTAATGAACAAAGAAAATGCTTCATGCTTTGAAATTATTATATGTTGATTACAAATGTTGTGTTAGGGTCAACAACTTAAAAACTGACTGGTTCAATGTTAACTGCGGGGTTAAACAGGGATGTGTCCCATCCCCTATTATGTTCAATATGTTTATAAACGATTTACCAGCTGAACTTAAGTGCACGGTTAATGGTGTTAAAACAGGAGACGAAAGTATCACCACATTGTTAGCATATGCAGATGATATTATTTTGCTGACCGAATCCGCAGATGAACTGCAGACATTGATAAATGTTATCTGGAAGTAGTGCAATGACTGGTTCATGTCTTTTAACAAAGACAAAAATCAAATTATACATTTTCGTAATTCATTGATATCTATGGTTACGTACGATTTTGTATTAGAGGATCAAAGCATATGCATTGTGAATAAATATATATATCTAAGCTTGATTTTAACTGAACACCGTGATCATAAGGTTATCGTCGCTACTGCAGCGAACAGAGCTTTGGATTTATTAATGGTTAAAAGAAAGTGTAATGGAGGAATGCCATTTAACCGTTTTACAGTACTATACGATGAGCTGGTGCTCTCTATTATTAATTATGTGCTGTGTCGGGTACAAAAGAATATTTTGTTATCAATACATAATAGGGCCTGTCGATTTTTCCTAGGTGTGAGAAAGTATACCCCATCTGCGGCTATATA
>CM034541.1:46201792-46311093 GCA_020002185.1 Paraescarpia echinospica
TGAGTAAGTAAGTAAATAATTTATTTCCAACAATATTCAACATTACACGTCACAATATAACAAATACAATATTATATGTGGAAAGGGGGTGAATAGAAGTACATTACTCATCAATTGTTCACCCTAACCATTTTAGGTGTGGCGATGTCAATACAATATGTTTCTATTATGTATAAATTACCAGTAAATATATTGTACACGGTGCCTACAAGATCACAATTTATGTTTACATTTATTTTGTTTTGTTGTTGACATTTTTGATATTCTGATGCGTCTTCATTACTCCGCAAAGTACCACGATTACAATTATTTTGGGTTTTTGACATTTTTGATATTCTTATGAGTCTTCATTACTCCACATAGTACCACGATTACAAATCTGCCTGCATATCTTTCAATTATAGATGATTTGTACTTTTTTTAAGCATACAAATATGCTGACACTTTCTTAAATTTTCAGGTAAACTCTTCCACAGTTTGACTCCAACATTAGACACACACATAACCTTCAAAGTTGTACGAACGTACATTTGTTTAAATATATCTCTCTGTCTTGTTACATACCTACATTCGTTATTCAAATGAAAACAGCTTAGAATGTTTTTCGGAAGTAAATTATATTTCACCTTGTACATTGTGATATCCGTTTTATACTCAATATAATCAAAAACTTCATAACTTTAAGATCGACAAACAAGTTGTTTGTATGATCATGAGGTTTTGCTTCATATATAATACGTATCACTATTTTTTGCAAAACAAATATCGGCCATACGTTAGAACGATACGTGTTGCCCCAATACTCAGAGCAGTAATTTATATAATGCATAAAAGTAAAATGTATAACAAGGATAATGACTTTACATTTAATAAGCTTCTTGCTTTATAAAAAAATGATGATATTATTGAGTTTGTGTTTTCCAGGATAGCTTGTCATCAATGATTACGCCCAGGAATTTGGTTTGATACACTCCTATGTTTTTATGACTTTTGATTATATTGATGCCAGGAACATTTCTCTTTTTTCCAAATATCATGAAACTAGTGGAACTAAAGGTGGAAAACTGGGACGACTATTCGAGAAGGCCTAGACATTCCTGAACGATGGAACGGGCAGCGGGGATGATGGTATACCACTTGAAGTGCAAAAACACTGCGGTCTGGTCAGTATTAATATAGAGTTTTGCAACAAAGTTTTGTGGACAGTGGACACTTCTGAACATTATTCCAATACCTAAGAATGGCGATTTAAAAACGGCAGGGAATTACAGGGGCATTAGCCTGAGCTCCATTATTAAACAAGATGATATTGAACAGAATACGTCCTGAAATTAATTGACCACCGCCAATCAGAAAGGATTATATTGATGCCAGGAACATTTATCTTTTTTCCAAATATCATGAAACTAGTGGAACTAAAGGTGGAAAACTGGGACGACTACTCGAGAAGGCCTAGAAATTCCTGAACGATGGAACGGGCAGCGGGGATGATGGTATACCACTTGAAGTGCAAAAACACTGCGGTCTGGTCAGTATTAATATAGAGTTTTGCAACAAAGTTTTGTGGACAGTGGACAATTCTGAACATTATTCCAATACCTAAGAATGGCGATTTAATAACGGCAGGGAATTACAGGGGCATTAGCCTGAGCTCCATTATTAAACAAGATGATATTGAACAGAATACGTCCTGAAATTAATTGACCACCACCAATCAGAAAGGATTCCGGACAGGTAGGACAATAGTAGGTAATATACTAACCCTGAGAAGGTTAATATAATGAATTAGAGCAAAGCATCTTCCTGCAATTATGACATTCGTAGACTTCCGAAAAGCATTTGATATGGTTCATCGTGGCAAGATGATGAAGATTATTGAGGCCTATGATGTACCCAAACAGCTAGTAACAGCTATGTCCAACATGTCCAGTCACCCGATGGAGAAACTGAGCATTTTTATATCACGGCGGGAGTTCTACAGGGTGGCACACTAGCGCCATACCTCTTCGTGACAGTCCTTGATTATGTCCTGCGGCGAACTATTGACGGAAGATATGAGGAAATTTTATTTCATATAACAAGAAAGAAAAGTAAACATATTAAACATGAGGTAATCACCGATTTCTAATTTGCCGATGATATAGCGCTACTATCAGAAGTGATCAATCAGGCACAGGAGCTTCTAACACGAGTGGAAACATCATGTACAAGGATTGGTTTAAAGACCAATCCTAGACAAACAAAATATATCGCATTCAACCAATTAGGAAACACAAGCATCGTTGCCAGGGAAGGAGCTGTTTTATAGAAAGTTGAAGACTACAAATACCTTTGCTCCTGGGTCTGCACAACAGATAAATACATCTAAACCAGGATGGCAACGGTATGGAGAGCACTCAGCCAACTCAACCTAATATGGAAATCTACACTTCCACGCAAAATCAAACAGCGACTGTGTATTACAACAGTAGAGTCGGTGCTACTCTACGGATGCGAAACATGGACAATGACGAAACACTTGACAAACAACTTGACGGATGTTATACAAGAATGCTTCGAGCCGCATTTAATATTCACTGGCAACAGCATTTGACAAACATAGAAATATACAGAATGTGTAAAGTCACTGATAAAATATGAAAAAGACGACTGAGATTTGCCGGACACTGCTACAGATATAAGGATGAAATGGCATCTAAGACCATCTTGTGGCAACTGACATATGAAAGAACCAAGGCAGGAAGGTAAGCAGCAATGGCAGACAGGGGGATCTGGAGACGGTTGATTTAAGTCACTAATGCTCGACCCCAGTGGCCGACATGAGTGCGAGAGTGAGTTCTCCAACATTACCTGTTATCAAGATACCTGCAAATGCCGACTACGGAGAATTCGTAAAACAAATGTGTTTAGACTCCCACATCTTTCGAAACTCGATGCTGATGCTACGCAAGCTCACATGGAAATACACACAAAGTTCAAACGTACAAGGTTGACGATAATACATTGGAGTTATAAAGCAAAATGGAAAGGAAACACGTTTTACATAAATATGTTGGTGCTTGTGAAACAATGAGGTATTCGTGTTTGGGGCATTCAAATATAATTTGTTTAAATAACCATTATTTTCACAGATATTGACCAATGACATTGATACAACAATATATTGACACTATTACATATTACATATGTCTTGTATATACACCAGGCAAAATATTGGGTCAGTTATGGTGGTTCTCGGATACACGTTAAATGTACCATTAACGGTGTAACCTGTATATTGTGTAAACCGTGAAAATAATGTGTAAAGTATTAAACATTTAATCATCTGAAGTTGAATATTTGTTTAAAAATCAAGAATAAACTGATCGGGTTGTTTATATCGTTCAAAGTAAATAGTACTGTTAGCAGTTATGAAACATTAGAAACTTTCATTAATGAATTTTCGAAACAAAATAGTTTAATTTTTTACCAAAGGTGACGGATTTCGTAATCAACAAATGAAAAAAATATCTGATTTCATGGCGCACATATCACAACAAATGTTCACACACACACACACACACACACACACACACACACACACACACACACACACACACACACACACACACACACACACACACACACACACACACACACACAGACACAGACACACACACAGACACAGACACAGACACAAACACAAACACACATACACACACACAAACACACAAAAGACACACACATACAGACGCACACACATAAACACACTCGCACACACACACACACACACACACACACACACACACACACACACACACACACACACACACACACACACACACACACACACACACACACACACACACTCACACGCACGCACGCACACACACACACACACAAGACATACGCATAGAGACGTACACACACAAACACACAAACACACAAACCCAAACACACAAACACACAAACACACAAACACTCACACTCACACATATGGTCGATTTACACGAAACCTGGACACATATGTGTAATTTTAATTAAACGGCCCGCCATTCAAACATAATTCAAAGGATACGCGCAAATAGTATGACACATGATGTTTAATCAATATGGGCAGATAATATGCAAAAATTTGTGTACGGGCGTCAATGACTAATGTTTGATAATTATTTGTCTCTAAACACTATTTATCCGATACCACGCAAAACGTTTTTTTTTTCCGTTAAAAAGAGAAAGAAACGTGATTAATTTAAATGTTATATATTATATGAAAGCCTTAATATAATCTGCACACACACACACACATACACACACACACACACACACACACACACACACACACACACACACACACACACATACACACACACACACACACACACACACATATATTGATATGATTACTTTATATTTAAAACCAGTAATGTTTTGCCTTTGCCGAGATCACCTTTCTCAGAAACAAATATTAAAATGGTCAGAAAATGCGATACCACGCGAAAGCCTTTTAATTGTAATTAACTCAGTCAAATATACACATCAGTAATATATATTTGACACACATATTGCACTTAGTTTAGTTTACGAGTGAACAAAAACAAATGCTCTCACTACACACGTATGTCACTTAACAATAAAACTCTGAGCTTCAGATCGACACGTGTATACACGGCCATTATAACTCTGACATCACTGGGATTTTAATTCAAGTTTAATATTTTAGAGGCATCATTCGTGACACAATGCTGAGAACTTGTTTTCAGGGTATGGTGTATATAACACATCCTACTGAATTTGACAATTTTGCGATTATTTCTTGTGGAAATTTATGTTAAATGTGTACGCTTAATTGGTGATGGTGCATAAACATCACAGGAAACAAGGAGGAGAGGAACCTTGGAAAAGTCAACTGAATCTTATGCTATGAATGACTTTTGCAGTAAAACGTATTCCTTGTTTAATGTTCGTTTATTGGTCAAATATCTGCGTCATGAGGGATATGTTCGCCGTCGGTATATGGGGGGTTTCTTTAGAATTCTCACACACATGCGAACACCTGCACACACCTGCACGCACAAGCACACCAAACGGATGACCCGCCGATGCCCGGCGGAACATTACTACCGTCTGGATATATACGCTCGTCAAAGTCCTGTTAGGATATTGCGAAGTCAGGCAGGGTGTATAAATCAATAATGCAATACAACGCACTTGGTCTAAACAACGTTCCCGGTAATTCCATTGCCACTGACACTGTACGCCTATTCGGTCTTGATTCTTGATCTTTGGCGATACAACTCTAGCGGCATGGTGCATACCTGTTATGAAGCTGTTACTTAGCTGCTTCTCGGTGGCATAGGCCACGTTAAATTTTTGTTGGTAAATTACAACGGCTCCAAATCTGATCTTCCCAAGTCCGTCATTTCGCCGGTTCTCATAACGCTATTTTATGTGCAATAACCAAGCCATAGTTACGTAGCAGGATAACACGGACGCTTATTGTGATCGCTCAATTATTTGAAATTATACGTGCCTTGCGCAATTTATGATGTATAATTGTTCATAACTTTGTAAGTGTGTTTCTACGATTATTCCAAGTCGCGTAAATGTGTTCGCGCAAAAATTTGAAATCATACTCGCCCTGCAAAGTTGTTACGTTCCGTTGTCCACAACGTTATAAATGTGTTTATGCGATTGTTCTGTTAAATACGCACACTATTGTGAAAGATCGCCGAGTGCTAATTATGAGAAGTTGTGTTACTCGCAACAGACCAGTCCATGGTTGTAGTTATGTCCCTCCACTCCCTTTCCCGCGAGAGGGTGCACTGTTTCGTTCAGATCAGCCAAGAAATTGCCATGCACAGGCAACAATAAATATATAGAAATACTCACATTCACATTTTGTGTATATATTACTAGAGGGATAATCAGCGGATGCCCTGGTGTACTAACGCAAAGACACAGTGTGCCGTTTGCAGTGCATTGGTGCATCCTTTCTATATAGCGCTTTTTTAGGCGGCAACGACACTGCTGTCATACACGCCGCGTGTTCGGCTCCTTTCAAACGCCGAACCGGGAAGCAGCTCCGGACTCTGCAGGTAAAACCCAGCAGCTAGTAGATATATATTTATAATCAAGCACGCGAATGCGGGTAGGTTAACGTTTTCCTCCTAGACGGTTAAACCTCGAGCGATAAACTATCAGGATTAATCTACGACCTAGAATAGGATGTAAGACATAACACTTTTCAAAATACCCCGTGTAAGTATACCAAGATTCTCACCTTTTATGGGGCAAATTATTTGTTCGGAACGGAACACATAACGTGCGCGTTATACGTAAAGCGAAACCTAACAATCGCAGGAACCACGCGCGCGCTGCAAATACTTCGGGAAAACAGCCCCTGCGTCATAGACTTGACAACATGTTTATGTCTAATGAGTATCTGCGAGCGCGCCATGGTGTTAATGTAACGATGTCTGTGTTTTCTAACATTTGGTAATTATATGTTAACAACTGTCTTCAACCAAGGCATCCCGTCAGGTGAAATGAATCTCTACCAGTTACATACAATAAGTATTGATAGATCCAACACGTCGCGGTTTCTCTACATTATAATCAAAATTTATGTTACGCGTGATCTTTGTCAAGCTTTGCTTCGCCAACAATATTTATGTAAGTGACGTGTGCAGCATATTACTATTACGGCAATGTGTTCAATTGTTTCTTAGTTCAAGTCTTTATATCCAGTTGAAATTGATAAATCTATTTAATAAAGCACGTAGTTTTAGTCGTTCATGTAAACAATGCTTTATGCTGTAGAACTATTGATGAAAGGTAGTGGGTTAAGTTTTTATACAGCGCAGGATCCAGTCTAGGATTGCACAAAGCGGTTGACTCTTTACTCCATGTCAGACCTATTCAGTTCAACATCATCTCGACTTCCCTGGAAAGCATTCAGCCACTGAAACTAATGCACGAAGACTACTCGTGGACATATAATTATGCACCAATTTCTACAGCCATGTACTTATATAGATGAGTGAACTGGAGCATCGTAGAGTGAACGAATTTGTCGATGGTTCGAAACGGCAGCTTAGGATTCGAAGGTTATCTCCATTGAGAGTGCAATGCTCTAACCACTGCGCCACTGCACTCCACAAATGTGTTGTTCTTATCCGACCTTCCAACGACTGTTGAAATCCAACGTCATTTCACCTTCATATACCACCATTCAAAATAAACGATTCTAATAATGATACACAAACATATTTCACGTACCTGGTCGTTGTGCACATGAAAAGCACTTTACTCTTTGGACGTGCCAGCGATTTACTAAGCAAACAATTAGGTAAACGTATCCACACTTTACGTTACAATGTCACTATTTGTTTTTCACATTTCAGTAAGCCTCAATATCAAATGTTCAGATTCGTATAACAACTTTGTATGACGGCGCATGTCCACAGAAGCGACAAGTTGGAGTGTAACCCGGATGTAGGTCAGCTCCACTTTGAGCTACGTCAACACTGGCAGTAGCAGCACCGCGGCAAGGGTGACTATTAGACCGCTGGTGTCAGCATGGAACACGGCGCCTGAAACGTAGAACAAGTCCACATGAAACACACACTCACACGCGCATGCACCGCACACGCACGCGCAGGCGCTCGCGCACGCACGCTCGCACTCTCGCACGCACGCACATACACGTAAATATCTTTAGGTTGATATACGGCTGCGATACACCGACTGTATCAAGAGCCATACTGACACCAGCCTCTGTGGAAGAGAACAGTATGCATGTAACCATGGAAATAATATCGACGACAACTTGAGTTCCATGAATTAATTCGGCAGTCCGGCGGAAGGTGTAGTCAACTATCGGCTACTGTACCATATATTATGTTTTATCTTCTATGACAGTGTTTATGTTGATTTGTGTCTTCTCATCGTCAATTTTTTTCTACTTGTATCAGTTTTATGTTCAGCATTCGGAGCTTTTATGGGTTGGTTTGTTTGTGTGTGGGGGTGAGGGTGGGTGGGTGTGCGTATGTGTGCGTGCTGCGTGTGTGCGTGCTGCGTGTGTGTGCGTGAGTGTGTGTGTGAGGGTGTGCGTGCAAGGGTATGTTGGTGTGTATTTGCGTACGTTCATGCGTGCGTGCGGGCGCGTGCGTGTGTGTGTATGTTTTTTCGCAACAACCTGTATGCCCACACACCAATTACTTACACTGATAGTTTCACATCTCTTTTACAGTAATGTATGCTTTCTTATAATCACATTTGTTTAATTTATACTACTGACGTATTATTTTTGTTGTATGTACAGCGCTGCGATATTTTATGGACTTTACGTTTTATAACATAACTATTAGTATCATTATCATCATTAATACTCAGGTCCTACGACGCTACACATACCTGAACAGTTTCGGTCAACACATGACTGCCAGTCCGTTGTTTCTCCAACACAATCAATGCCTCCATCTGACGGTGTCGGACTGCTACAAGTACGAATTCTTGTCTGGTTTCCTCCTCCACATGTTTCGGGACAATCTTCCCACTCCGCCCAAACACTCCAGCCACCATTCACTGATATGGTAAAAACAAGACTTGTAGTAGATTGTTCATTCAAAACATATTATTTGTTTAGGTAATACTACTACTACCACTACTACTAATAATAATAATGGTATATTTATTATATAGCGCCCCATCCCAATAATTGTTCTGAGGCACTTTACAATGGTTATTGCGAATAATTTCATAACGTACAAAACCAGGCATATTTAAACATACTAATGTGGTAAAATATGCAATCATTACTGTTAAAAAAATATATATATATATCGTATAAAAATATACACAAGAATATCAGCAATTAAATAACAAGTGATTCATAATCATAACAAATTAATTCAAATACATATATGAATAATTAATTACGATCGTCGAATGTTAAACTAATTTATAAAAAGACGCGTCTTGAGTGTCACTTTAAACACATTGATACACGCGCATTGGTGCAATGTAAGCGGCAGTTGATTCCACGCTCTTGGAGCTGCACAAGAAAGACGTACAACAACATCATAGCATTTATTGTTATTCGAAATACAAAATACATTAAACTGAGATGAAAGCATCCACTTCTGTGCGATGACGTCATCCGACTAGAATGTCAGTGGTATTGGCGACATCATATTTTAGTTTTTCTTCCGTGAAAGGTAAACAATACGCTCTGACCACCAAACCTTTACCGACAACACAACGGACGCCTGAATGTTTAGCCGCAAAGCTCTTTGATGTCCAATGATTCCAACTTGGTTGTTTTGAGTCTGGCTATTTCAGGATCGGTTTGAAACATTATATTAATTATTGTAAAAGCAAACAATAGACAGGCAACCCCCTTTACGAGCTGGGATTGTCTGTACTGGTAGATTAGTATATAGTTATGATAACTAAACTGTACTCAATAAACGAACTGTACTGGAGAATGCTCCGCCATCTGTCCTCTAAAATGTTGAAATAGTTACATTTTCCCACGTATTTACACACGACATCATTATTAATAAAATAAGCCTTCAACATGATAATAACATGCACCATGTATAGTTGTATCACACAGTGTATCATAGCAATTCAGTGCAGTGTGTTACAATACTATTCAGTGCTGATACTATCCAGCCGCAAACGGTTTCACTAATTGTTTTATTAAAAGGAACGTCTGGTTTTGCCACGTCAGTTATTCACAATCCACTTATTGCACAACTATAATAACATCACACTTCGTCTGCATTTAAAAAAATAACTATAATATTGATGCAAAGTATATATAGGGGTTAATTGCACGACCATTATTATATACTGTATATATGTTGGTGCATCAAACAATTTGCAGAACGATGTTACGGCACAAGAGTTTGTTGAACGCAACAATTCTTTGTCAACCTTTTAAAATTTAATATATCTGCCAGAAAGGAAAGAAGACGTTGGATATACAGAACATGTTATTCATTTTTTTTTTTTTTATTTAACGGTCAGCTTCTCTGACAATATGCTTACCTGGACATTTTTGTTGACCACAAGACTTCCATTCCGTATCATTGCCCACACAGTCATCCCCGCCGTCTAATGGCGCCGGGTTGTTACATATCCGTGTTCTTGTTAGGGTTCCTCCGCCACACGACACGGAACAGTTTGACCATTCTGTCCAGTTACCCCACCCGCCGTCAACTGGAATGTGGTCAAGTGTACAATCATCAAAACTGCATTCTGAACCAACAGGATTCAATAATGAAACAGTTTCTACAGTTTGTCTCTTCAACGTAGAAATATAATTTCACAAAAGTTGACATGCTACAACCCTTACGTATGTACTCACAGAACAATGTTTACCTCAACGCATGACGAAGATTATGTAACGTTGATCAATTATTCGGAACGTCATACGTATTTTTATTACTTTTAAAGCAAATCCGTATTAACACGGGCAACGGCGGTATGTCTTTTACACTTCCTAAAATAAATTCTTATTAGAAAGCTAGTCAGTGGCAACGTTTGACTGTGTCCAGATTGTTGGCCTGCTCATAGCGCTTTACGTTTTTTTAACAAGCATACCTGTTGACTCGTAGGCTGCAATTACTTCTCTTGGGAGTACTAAGCCACGATGCAAGGACTGCCACACTATTCCTTGACAAATACCCACCACTCGCATAAGGTTTGAAATATTTGATATTGCTGACTAAACTGGAGAACGTGGAGTCAGAAAAATTAACCGAGCTAACGTTCTGACTTTCTGACATGTTGCAAACAAGAGACCTAGTGTACTTGTTTACATGGGGTAGTACTACCACTGTACTGTATTTCTCTTGTTGTTATTAAAACATTGGTTATCGTTGTCATAAAGTATTGTTATGTGTACGCAATCTCAATGCGACATCTTCTGATACTTGCGTCAGTACATTTAATAAAACTCACCAAGGCGATACATACCTTTAATGGCACACCTGTAGCCGTCTTCAGTGGTGATGCAAATCATGAAAGATAGACATGGGTTTTTATCTTTGCATATATTGGCACCTGTAAAACAAACAACACCGTTACGGACATATCCGTTCTTGTTGTCATATCCAAAACGTGCAATTATCTAAAGGGAGACATTCGCTTAGCTTGTCAAGATGAACTCACTAATAAAATTGCTAGTTGGTTCAATGACGTGATCGAAAACATGAGATACCTCGCAATTACCCCGTCTCGGTTGATAGCTATCCCTGTTTTATCAGGATTACCGATTTTTACACGTATTTTCCTTCTTTAAGATGTTCTAGCTACCAAGTTTGCTCTATCCTGGTCTACCAGGTGGTTCGCGGTGGTTGACTAGTCGATAAAAACCGACTTGTTGCCGGTGAGCCGTAGCCGTTTCTTTTAACTTATTGTGTGTTGATCTCTTGCCGCGTAATCTGCACGTGTTGTGTTGTCACATGATTCACACTTCCGCCCGTCAATGTTGACCTCATTATATTTGAACGTATCAGAGATCTAAAGCAGCGGTGTGAGACCCGGATATTATATAAACAGCCAATGAAAAACAGAAAGTGAAAGATCAAAGGAAATGTATAACGTATGAGGTGGTTCGCGGTGGTTGACTAGCAGATAAAAACCGACTTGTTGCCGGTGTGCCCTAGCCGTTTCTTTTAACTTATCGTGTGTTGATCTGGACTGTAATTATTATTATGATGGCGACCACGACGATGTCGGTGGTGATAAGACGGTCCTGACGAGGACAATTATGATGATGATGATGATGATGATGATGATGACGTCGAAGACGATAACGATGACGCGGACCACCTGAATGATTACGGCGACAACGATGACGACGATGACGTCTATGATAACATGTATTCGTATATTGTCTACATAACTATACCAGAAGCTATTAAACAGAGTGTAACAACAGCTGCATCACAAGCCACGTGTGTCATCGAATCGGTGGTTGTCTTACCTGAGACTGTGAGAGCCGTGGACGCCAAGATCACAACTACAGCCAGACTATTAATACTCCATCCGCCGTTTGACGTCATGGTTGACTGCCGCGCTATTGCCTGAAAAATGATAGACACGATTGTTTCATAGATTTGTTATTTCACGTCGCAGTGGCCAGTTAATAATCCTGTTGTTTCATTTTTTTTTCTTTAGTGAAAGACACCCAATTAGCTAGTTTCTTTTTGGTTTAAGGCGAATACCGGACGTTGGCGGAATATTCATAAAAGCAATCACACATGGGGTTTACGTTTCGGTAGTTATACTACACACTATAACGATACCAATATTCGTTGCAGCGGTTCGTTAGCTGTCACGCTAGAAAGTAGAGGCACAGCAACAACTGTATTTGTTTGACTCCACAGCCATGTGGCCGTGATCCAGTACACAATTTGTGGAGGTCCACATATCAACTATCTATCGGCTGGGCTGTAGCTGCAACCATCAGCTTTGCAGATGGTTTGTGGCCGGTGGCACCCACATTTGGTTGCTTTTTAGGTTTATATTCAGGATTAGCATGGTTGGACTTAATTCAACCTGTAGTAGAATGTCTAGTCGTTAAAATGCAACTGTGGTACTATTCACTAGGTTTTGTTTGTATTCTTTGTTAAACAACAGCCAAAGCCAGTATTTCCATCATTTCCTTGTTGTTTCAGTTTATCATGTACACTTGCGATTCAATTTTAAATGTAAATTGAGCGACATAAAACACCGTTTATGAGACTTTACAGACGGGTTTATGGCATTGTGTTTATATTTTGTATTACTCAATATATTTACCCTCATACATTTCTTGTAGAGCTGACGCCTAGCGTATTTGTAAAAAACTAATCCATAATTTTAATAAAACACGTACTCTATTCATAAGCTAGGAGTGACCCCGGTGTTTTTCACACCTACATTTATGTAAACAACTATTGTAAGTTCATAATATAATCTTTTTATAACCACAACATAAGTAGTTTGTACGGTCACCATATTACCAGTCACGTTAAATCATTTCTACCGATACCAAATTTGATATACCTAACCATAAGATTACTAATGAACGCTACAAATTAAATTAGTTAAATTGTAACTCGTCGGTACTTAAAACGTTACACGCCTTAATCGCCAGAGGGCGCCGGCACATACCTCAGCGACAATACATACCAGAGATGGCAGCACCATCCCGTGACAATACTTTGTAAACAGTTCCATTTTTCTAAAGCCTGATTGAATTCTATATAAACCACTTCTTGACAAAGGTGACCCCCAGCGGATGGTTGAGAACTAACATCAGTATGCCGAAATCCCGCCTGACACAAACTATCAAATAAACGGCAATGATTACCAGGCTAAAGTTATGGTTCTGCGGTCGTCTGACGTTTTCAATTTTGCGAACAAAAACCCTCCCCCCATCGCACTCTGCGTAGTTCATTGTGTTTTAATTGCACTGTTTTATTTGGGTGCCAATAGGCAGTAGAAATAATTACTTATACGAATTCACATTGCACAGTCATAAAACAAATATATTTTACTTGTTATCATGTTTTATGACATATTTGACCAGTGCAGATTACGTATTGTATGTGGCATATTCATGTTTCTGTTGTTGTTGTTTTTTATTGCAATTTTTTTAATTATTTTTTGATCTGGGGCAGACTACTGTACCGTGTTAGTCATTTTTATTACACTTCACAGTAGCAAAATGTCTAGATGTTGGCCTGTGTTTGCTGTTTAGATTTATATTCAGGATTAGCGTGGTTGGACTTAATCCAACCTGTAGTGTATGCGTGCGGGTGCGTGCGCGTACGCGTACGCGTGCGTGGGTGTGCGGATGTGCGTGTGCGTATGTGCGTGTGTGTCTGTCATTGCATAAATGTATTGTATCAGACATTTAAATGGCATCTGGGGTGGGTGGCATTTTAAAATGGAGTCGTTATTGACGTGGCATATGCACTTAATTTGTTCCTATTAAATACGCAATACGGGTGAAATGAGTAGGTATGATTTAAGTGCATATGCCACGTCAGTAACGATTCCATTGTTAAATGTCACCCACCACTGTTGCCATTTGAATAGCTCGTACACCGTGCGTAGCTGATTATACGTCAAGTAGCGAAGACGCGTTCCAAAACAAGGAGCGCATTGGTGCAGTAGTTAAACCATCTGACTCTCAATAGAGAGAACACGGGTTAGTAAATGCGGCGTGTCTCAATGTTTCGCAGATAATTCGAGATGGTTATCGATTGTACATGACCTCCAGGGAACAAAATGTAAATCGCTTTAAGCATTCATAATGACTGGATATTGCGCTTTGAAGAACTTACCTTTACCTTTTACATTTATTTACGAAATATATTACAGTGGCCCTGTTGGTTGGCTTAACCAATTTGTGTCATTATCTATAGAACACTCAAAAATAATCATCGGCATTGAAATGTGTTATACGTGTAGGCATGTTGCACCGTCACGTCAATTATCGCAATGCGTCGGTGATTCGTTCTAACACCAATACGCCACCTCCGCAAAACAATCCCAATTTTTCAGAGAGACTTCGTGTTCCTCTGAATATAGCGAACGTCGGGTTGGTGGCTTTACATTCATCTGGACATTTACCCAATGTGTTTAATGTGTTCACGCTTAGCTGGTGGATATTTTAAAATATTTACTAAATGTTATGTTTTAAGTTGCCTGTCTGATACATTGATTTGGTCAAACGGAAAATGCCGAAAACTCCAAAGGAGCCAAACCAATGATTCAGATAGGTAACTTAGAATATCGAGCATAAATGTAACTGAATCCGGTAACGACATGTACGTTGATATGGTAATTATATTTTCACTACATCTTGTATCATTACGCCTTACGCCGTTTATTGGTATGGGGCACAACTATGAATCCCACTCACCGTATATATTGCGCAGACAATCCAGATTTTGAACGGAAATCGGGGGACCCCTGCAAACACACACGAACAGGTGTTTCACCCTGTCCAGCGAGGTAAACAATGATCGGCTGGCAACATTGCTTACCTCGCCAGCTGACGGCTATATACTATCTAGTGCGTAGCTAAGTTTAAGTAGGGTAACTCCCCCATACAGTGTGTTTACTCAGGACCAGTCGCTCGCGATCATTCGGGTTGACTCGGTAAGGTGTTAACCTCGCGCCTGAAGGAGTGTCATTAAATAGTACTCGTTGACATCGTTGAATCGCTGTATGAATTAATAGTAATAATAATGAAATGTTATATAGCGCCTGTGTCCGCCGTAGATGGGCTCATGGCGCTTGCACAGTATTTGACCATTGATCACTTTAAAGTAGTAATTTTAAGATTTGTAAAAGCACTATTCTAACATATAATAAGAGCAACGTTCTAGAAATTATAAAATGTGTATAATTAATTACACAACATAAAATCAAAAAAAAAATTATCGTTATAAATGTAATGTAGACTCATTAATATAACCTTTCTAGAAATCTACATCTAGTATACACAATAACTGTTATGATATTATAAGTAATATAATAAATAATAAATACAATAACATTATCTTTATAAATAGTATAAGATCAGTATCATGAAATGTCCACGAAATGTCCACATGTCCACATCATGTCTTATTCTAAGTATATTTTAAAGAGGTGGGTTTTCAGGGCGGTTTGTGTTCTACTAGGAACTTGTTTGCAGAGCGCAGATTTTCAATGGATGACACATATTGTTTGACAAGGTTGCACAAGTAGGTAGGAGACGGTGGCTTGTCTTGAATACATGCGTGGAGATTGTATAGATGATCCTCTGTTCGATTGGCAGCTAGTGTAATTGTTTGAGGTGTGATATGTGTGAATTTCCTGGAGAGCGTGACCAGTCTGGCAGCAGTGTTTTGTAGTCGCTTGAGTCGTTGTAGTTGTGACTTGTTGAGGCCATGAAACAGAGCAATACCCATGTCCAGTCTAGAAGTAACGAGAGCGTGCGTAAGTAGTTTTGCAACCGGCTAATTGAAGTGCTTACGAATCAGGTCAATATTACGAATTGACAGACAGACGGCTCTGGATACAGTGGCTATATGTTTATCCATGGAAAGGTTCGCATCAAAGATAACACCGATATTCCTGACGCTGTTCGAAGGAGTACCCATGGAGTCGCCCACTCTGATCTGTGTGATGCTGACCTTTGATCTCTGTTATTTGGATCCGATGACAATGAATTATGTCTTTCCATCATTCAGCTTGAGGAAGTTCTGCGACATCCATTGACGTAGCTCGTCAAGACAGGTTTAAATTTGCTATATTGCGTCATTAATTTTTGACTGTGGGATCGGCTGAGAGGTATATTTGTGTATCGTCAACGAAGCAATGATAACTGAGGCCATGCTTCCTGATGATATTAGCAGTGGATCTCGTATACACTGAGAAAAGTATTGGCCCTAGGACAGAGCCTTACCGGAGTCCGTATGTTAGTTGCGATGTATCCGATGTTACATTGTCAATGCGCACACAGCAGGTTCTGTCGCTCAAGTAGGACTGGAACCAGTCAAGTGCAACACCGCATATTCCGAAGTAGCTGGTCATGCGGGATAAAAGTATAGAATGGTTGACAGAGTCAAAAGCTGCGGATAGGTCGAGTAACACAAGAAGGGTAATCTTGCCGCATTTCATGGCCTGCAGTAAATCATTGTGAACGTTTACTATTGCAGTTTCTACACTGTAGTGTGCACGATAGGCTGACTGGTATTCATCAATAAGATTACTGTAGGCCAGGAATGAAGACAGTTGTTTGGTTACCACTCGCTCCAGTGTCTTACTGGGGAAACTTAAGTCTGATATAAGGTGATAGTTGGTCTTCACAGTTGGGTCCAAATTTGCCTTCGTCAACACAGGTCGGATCTGCGCAACTTAAAGAGGGGGGGATCTCGCCCGAGTTCATTGAAATGTTGATAATTTGTGTCATCGCTGGCAATACGACATCGGCAGACTTTTTCAGTAGTGACGATGGAATAGGATCCAAGTCACAGGTTGTTCTTGGCGACTTTTAGAGTATCTTCTGTATATCTTGCTTAGACATTTCATGAAAGCTCGCGAAATCAGGCGATGGGAGATCTCTTGTAGGTAGATCGCCTACTATATCAAACCCTTCGCGGATCTGCTTTACCTTCTCAGCGAAGAAGAGATGGAAACTATGAACCAAATCCTGCTGAGATTCACACTTAGGAAGGGGCGAGTTCTGTTGCCGGTGAAGGAGTTTGTTAGTCAGACGGAAAATTCGCCTTTGATCTTTAGCGATATCGATGAATAGCTGATTGTAGTAGTGCAATTTTGCCAGTTTGTTTTGACGAATTACCGCTTCCTTCTGATGGCAGTAATTTTGGCGGTCAATTTCAAGACGTGATTTTCTCCATTTATTCTCAAGCTGGCGCCATAACTGCTTCCCTGTCATGATGTTTTCACCAAACCACGGATAATTTTGGAGATGTTTCACACACCGGTCCTTCATCGGAGCATGCCTATCAAGAGCTCGGATGAGAAAATTGCTGTATCTCTCAACTTGTGTAGACAGCGCGTTGTTGGTGTGAGCGGGATTGTTAAGATCCATGTCAATTAATTCCTCACAGAATTATGGAATTTTAATTGTAGAAATGTTGCGTGATTTTATAACTTTTCTCTGAACTAGAGGTCGGTGTAGGCGGATTATAACCATGATCGCCTATGGATCATATATCCGTCAGTGATACTAATATCATCGATGACAGGTGGGTCAGACTCTCGAGTGATCAAGAGGTCCAAAGTGTGACCTTTCTTGTGAGTAGCACTGTGGATATTTTGCTGTAGTCCACTGCTGGATATGAGACTAAGGAAGGCGTTGGCACTGTTGTCACATGGATCATCAATATGAATATTGACATTTCCTGCGATAATAAGAGGCATTGTGTTAAGTAAAACTCTGTCAATCAGTAATGTAAAATCGATGAATTCACGGAAGGAACAGCTGGTGGGTTTCTGCTGTGGACGATAGAGAGTGGCCAAGCGGATACAGTTTGAGTGATGAATTCAGCTGACAGGGACTCAAATGATTTTAGTGACAGGCCTATGTCTGCGAAACGCACATTAAATCACGTCATGTACATTAAACCGATGCCTCCGCCTCGCTTTGGTGCCGAGAGGGGAACTTGTTTGAGACAATATCAAGCTGGCGTTATGTCACCGATAATCACATCATCTTCTTGTTTAAGCCACGTTTCGCATATACAAATTATTGGCACAGAATTTACGTGACCCCGCTGGTACCGCTACTGTTGGTGCTGCTGCCGGCGCTGGTGCCGTTGTTGTCGCTGTTGCCGCCGCCGGTGCGGCTGCTGCAGCCGCTGTTGTTGCTGCTTTCGCTATTGCCGCCGCTGCTGTCGCTGCTGTCACTGCTGCGGCCCCTGGCGCCACCGCTGTCGCCGCCGCCGCCGCCGCCGCCGCCGCCGCCGCCGCCGCTGGTGCCGCTGGTGCCGCCGCTGCCTCCACTGCTGCCGCCACTTCCACTGCTGCCGCCACCGGTGTCGCTGCTTTCGCTTCTGCCGCCGCCGGCGCCAGTGCTGCCGCCGCTTGTTCCGCTGCTGTTACCGCTGCTGCTCTCGAAGTGGATATTCGATGTTGTTTACGTCCACCTCTGCAGCTGCGCTTAGGAGGAAGTCTTACAGCAATGCCAATTTTACACAACAGGGCATACCAATTGTCACTTCTAGTAAAGCGTGACGACCAACCAATTGGAAGGGTCACTGGTTCTGACTGTCGTCAAGCCTGACTGATCACCACCAGTTCAAAATTACAATTCCACAAAAACAGCTTAAAACTCACATATATGTCGCACTTGTATAAAATTGTCCGTCGAATTGTATTCCACGTATATTCGCAATCACGTCTGGTCAACATTATCGATGTACGACAGCCACAAATTATAAAACATCGCAATGTTATTTAGCTCTGACAAGGTGCTGCCACACAGGCGCAACCACGTGACATTGGAAGTGAGTTGCATGTGAAGTGAATTGATTGAAGTATAAACTTAATATTATTTGCAACTCAACCGATTTGGGCATGCTTTATGCAGCCTACGAAATAAAACGTTTCAAAGTATTGCAATAGTCATATCAAGATCGGAGGTGTAGAATAGGTCCCATATAAAGAGAGAGAAATAGAGAGAGAGAGAGAGAGAGAGAGAGAGAGAGAGAGAGAGAGAGAGAGAGAGAGTGTGTGTGTGTGTGTGTGTGTGTGTGTGTGTGTGTGTGTGTGTGTGTGTGTGTGTGTGTGTGTGTGTGTGTGTGTGTGTGTGTGTGTGTGTGTGTGGTGTTTGATGCTGTCACAAGGGTTGGGTGATGCACCTAGTGCTGAAGCGTAGTGTAGTGGTAAGTAACTTGCTTCTGACCTCCCGCTTTCAGCTTCAGCCGCCAGAAAGCCTCATACGAGGCGAAAAGAAAGCCTTCTGGTATATCACCTCTCCTCAATCAAGACTCATGCAGTGTTTCCATAAAACACCATACGGTAACTGGACACCTTGCGGCCCCAAGCCAAACCTGCATGGGATCTAGTGGTCTAGCCACGAAAATCCTTGGCGGAACAGCCCAATATGTGCGGGGTGCAAGCCCCACCAGTGAATGGACACGTCCCGACCCTCACAAATCATGTTCCAGCTATGGGACAAATAGCAAAGCAGAGGGTGTGACGGACAGCATGTCCTCTCAGTTCCGGCGGCGGAAGATCCAGTTGTGTGGACAACGGCGGCGAGCACAGCTCAGTACGAGCTACTGTTCTTTGGGGTAAACCAAATCAAAAACCGCCAGATGGCAATGGGAATCCACTGCTGTATATTTCCCAAGATAATCATGACCCACAAAGCCACAGAAAATAACGTTAACAGCGTGAACGGTTGTTCTGACAGTTCTGACAGAACCACCTCGCTCGGTAGGGATGGTCATATGCGACAGGTAACACCAGATCGTCATCCAGCTACTGTGCGCAACAGAAATATTTTGAATATCGCTACATGGAACGTAAGATCTCTACATCAGAAAGGAAAACTAGATAACATCAAACAAGGAGGGACCAGATTGAGGATAAACATAATGGGAATGTGTGAAGTTAGATGGACAGGGGCAGGACTGATGACATCAGATAATTACAGAATTATTTACTCGGGAGACGATAAACATGAAAGAGGAGTTGGAATTCTGTTAGATGAAGAAAGAGCAAGATGCTTACTGGACCATACCGGATCGCATCATATTGGTGAAACTCAGTAGCAAACCTTTTAACTTTAACATTATATAAGCCTAATAAGCGTAAGCACCAACCGCAGACAAACTGTTGAAGAGCACGAGCCATTTTATAATGATCATGAATTGGCAAAATAACATTGCAAATCAAAGATTAGATTGTAATAGTTGTGGGAGACTTTAATGCTAAAGTTGGTGGGGAAAGATGCGAAGACATAGTTGGACCACATGGCCTGGGGAGCAGAAATGAGAGAAGAGATAAACTAATAGAGTGGGCAAAATCTCATGACATGATTATAGGAAACACCTGGTTCCAACAACACCCAAGAAGACTTTGGACTTGGCAAAGTCCAGGAGACCGTACACGATAGACAAAGTGACTACATCTTAGTCAATAAAAGGTTTAGGAATGTCCATCTCGTGGCAAAGACCTTTCCCGGGGCAGACTGCGATTCTATTCATGTGCTAGTGCGAGCCAAGTTCCGACTGAAACTGAAGAAAAGGAAAAGAGCAACAAGGAACCTGAAACTAGACAAGAGTGTACTAAAATTAGATTCAGATCAAATTAGATTCGGTGTTTTAATGACATTCAAGATGTTGACGACCAATGGGAACAAATGAATGAATCAATCGCACTAGCTGCAGAAGAAACTATTCCTAGGCAGTGCAGAAAAGCAAAGAAAAAAGTGGATGACTGCCGATATTCTAAATTTGTTGGACGAAAGGAGGAAAATTAAGCAACATCGTGATGCGAATGTAACAATGAACAGAGATGTAACAACCAAATGTAATCTAGCGAAAGAGAAGTGGCTTAACGAACAATGCAAATATATTGAACAGAAGCATAAGCACGACAGAAAATCCATGCATGCGAGAATAAGATAAATCACAGGGAAAAGAACAAGCTCAGCTACAGGTTGCCTGATATATAAAGAAGGAAACATAATGATGGACAAAGACAAATACTCGAGAGAAGGTCAGAATACATTAGTGAATTTTATAACGATAAAAGGGGTGAAAAACCATCAATTAAGAAGAACTTTGATGGTCTTCCAACATTGATGGATGAGGTTCGAAAAGCCATGAGATCAATTAAAAAGGGAAAGCTGCTGGACCAGATAATATTATCATTGAAACGATTGAGTGTTTAGATGAATTCTTGAACAAAATAAATGACAGCGGAAGAATCCCAACTGATTTATCAAAATCCATTTTTGTAGCAATACCAAAGAAACCACGCGCGATTGAATGTGAACTACAGCGTACTATTAGTCTCATGAGTCACTTCACCAAGATGTTGCTTAAAATGATTATGGCCAGGATGAGATACAAAATAAAGCCAGAAATTGCTGAAGAACAATGTGGATTTGTAGAAGATAAAGGTACAAGTAATGCAATGTACATCCTACGAACACTGATTGAGAGAACACTGGAAGTGCAGAAAGATCTGTATGTATATTTGATTGATTACACAAAGGCATTTGACAGAGTTCGTCATGAAGAAATCATATAAATACTGGAGAGTTTGAACATTGATGGGAAAGATCTGAGAGTGAGAAATTGTTGTGAGGAATCTGTAGTGGGAATAAACGGCAGCAATACGAATAGAAAATGACATCAGTAAATTTCAAGAAATAAAACGTGATGTAAGACAAGAGTGTGTTTTAGTCCCCGATCTCTTTTCATTATAGCGTGAGATCATCTTACGCACATTACAATATATGTCAGGTATTCAAGTAGGGGGATACAACATGAATCATTTACGATATACAGGCGACACGGTACTGATTGCTGAGAACGAAATAGAACTACAACAGATGCTAGATACAGTAATAAGGGAAAATGAAAAAAAAGGTATGTCCCTAACGAAAAGAAAACAGAAACCATGGTCATCTCAAAGAAAAATTATACTCCAACCTGCAACATAGTAGCATATGGCACTGTATTGAAGCAAGTCCGAACGTTTTACTATGTGCGATCACTAATGACATCCGACGGTCGATGCAACGATGATATCAAGACACGAATTGCACAGGCCAAAGCAGATTTTCACAACATGAACAACATTTAACAAACAAAAATATATCACTTGAAGTGAGAAAACGTATACCGCAGAGCTACATAGAGCCCATATTGCTATATGGATGTGAATCCTGGACAATAACCAACATATAAAAAAACATAGAAAACACTGAAATGTGGTTCTTAAGAAGAATGCTGCGAGTGCCATGGACGGCAAAGCAAAGCAATGAAGTCATCCTTAGGACAGCCAAATCAAAAAGAAAGATCATAAACAAAATTAGAACACAACAAGCACGATTTATATGCCATATCATGAGAAAGAAATGTTAAAACATATAATAACAACAGGAAAGCTAGAAGGAAAAATATCCAGAGGACGTCAGAGAATAAAAATAATAGATAGTATGTCAACATGGTGTGGAAGGAGCACAACAAAATATGTCTACAGACTACAAACGACCGTTTGGAGGGCCATGATCGCCAACGCCTGACACAGACATGGCACATAGAAGATGAAGAAAGCGAGAGATAGCCAGACCACCGATAATCCCACGACTGTCTCGGCTAAACTATGTAGCTTACTTTGGAGCAGCAATGTAATACCAGTCAATGCCGCCAACCCACGTCGCTCACCGCTAAACAACGTTCACTCATCGTGGGATAGCTAAGTAATCATGCATGACCTCACAAGTTGATCACACTAAATGTTGATGTTATTAATTTAAAAGTACATTTGACACACGTGAAAGTTGCCAATTAACCGCGTGCTGTAAGAACGATGGCTAGCTCTCCGTGTTTCCGTGTCATACCGGAATATTTACATTTAAGCGACGACGTAATTATCCACAATTATGTACCAAAGCTTTGTATGTACTGTGTGTTTGTGCGTGCGTGCTTGCGTGTGCGTGTGTGTTTAAGTGTGTTATTCACAGCGTAGGTCCTAAACGCAATACGTTTTAATCTACATCCATACAGTTCTACAGCTTAATCTGTATAATAAATGTAATTATCTTGGATATTTATGAGTATTGTATTACATACTATAATAAGCATATTCCTGCAACGCTCTGGGCAGTGCGTATGATTATGCCCCGACATACTAATTTAGCCTGCTTATATATCGAATTATATTATGCATACAATATATCCGTGATACAGAGAATATATGCGTACCTGTCGCAAGTAGAAAGCAAACCAATACAATTATGATAAACAGGTATTCAAACCTAATTAAAATAAGCTCCGTTCCAGTCCTAGCGATTCTATTTGTGTCACTTTTCAGCAAACTCCTCCTCACTTCTTCACCATGTCGAGATCTTCATACACGTTTTCGTTGCCATAATTAGCTGCACACATGTTACCTTTCCTCACACTAACTGGCCGCTTCGCTTTATCTGCAGCAGGGTTTGCGCTGCTTGTAGCCATTGCCAACGTGTCATAGACACCGCAGGCGGTTGCTCCCACTGGTTGAAGGCCTGTCGACGCAAACCCCTTACAGGTGTATGGATGAAGGGCCTCGGGTGATTGCGGGAACATGTTCCGATCCCTGCCGTATCGTGCCTGAAGCCCTGGATACGGAGGCGGCAGACCAGGGCATGTCGAAAGTTCGTGTTCCTCGACCCGCTGCGCTCGGTTCTGGCTGGTTCCTGCTGATGGCGCCATGCTGTAGATGTTGTTCTCGAACGACGCGGTCTGGTCAACTTCACCCCGGGGTAACTTACGGCGGCGGCGCAGTGTGAAGTAAGCGACGGCGACGATGACCAGGAAGAGTAAGGCAATCGCAGCGACGATGAGGACCGGCAATAGGGCGACGTGGCTCTGCGACGTAGATTTGTCCACAGATCGACCCGCGGAAGTCGGCCCTACAAGGGGTGGAGCGGTCGGGGAGGCTGGAACATGACAGTGACAAGCGCTAATGAAGATCTGGTGGAGTTTTTTTGTTGGGAATGTATCGGTGCGATTTCATTAGCATATTTATCTTGCAAAATGTTCGCAATAGTTAAAAATCATAATTATCATCAGTATACGATTAGATTATTCAACATCGTTCTGGCAACTCCTGCGACGGCACCGGTGCCAAGCCGTATGGGCTCTTGCTCTTCCCTTGGAATACATCAGTGACGTGGAGAGGGGGGACCTGCTGCATGGGCAACAGCTTGTCTTCCATATCACCCTTGCCCAGGCCTGCGCCCTGGAGAGGACACTCCAGCGCCGCTGCAAAGCGACGAGACAACACGAGAAGTGGCAGTTACCGGTGATAAGTCTCAGTACTCCATTGGCGTAGAGTTGAGGCGCCAAGGGTCACTTCTGACAGTGGGAGAGGTCATCGTGCCTCATTGGATAGCTACCGCCCGCTTTAAACTGGGCAGCCCCCGGTCAATAAGGTGCTATCTCGCCACTGTTCGCCTGCCTTACTGGGTGCGTGGGGCTTAGGGCTGCGAAAAGACTGACAAGTGGACTGTAAAACCCAAGCACCAGGCAAGAAAAGCAACACAAGAAACAAGCCAGCACTAAAAGTAGGATGCTGGAACGTAAGGACCATGACCACCGGCCTATCAGTGATCAACAACGAACTGCTGAGACTGCAAGTGGATTTCGCAGCATTACAAGAGACCCGCCTTGCCGAAACCGGCTCTCTTCGAGAAAAGGATTTCACCTTCTTCTGGCGTCGAAAAGCTGCAGACGAGACCAGAGAGTACGGCGTTGGATTTGCCGTGAAGAACTCACTGCTGAACATGATAGAACCTGGTGAGGTAGGAACAGAGAGGATTCTCACCCTACGTCTCCACACAACAGACGGGCCTGTCAGCCTCATCAGCGTCTACGCGCCCACCCTCCACTCTACCCAGGAGGCAAAAGACGAGTTGCAGTCAGTCATCCAGAAAATCCCAACCACCGAAAGCCTGCTTCTACTCGGCGACGTCAATGCCTCCTGGCCGCGATGCCTGGGACGATTTGGAATCGGCAGCATGAACGAGAACGGGCAACGACTACTCGAGCTATGCACACTCCACGATCTGTGCATTACTAACACCTTTTTTCAGACGAAACCGCAGCACAAAGTATCGTGGCGACATCCCCGCTCCAAACGATGGCACCAGTTGGACCTGATTCTCACGCGACGCTGTCAACTGAGAAGCGTCCTCACCACACGTTCCTATCACAGCGCTGATTGCGACACAGATCATTCGCTGGTCTGCTGTAAGATCAGGATTCAACCCAAGAAGCTTCATCGCGCCAAACCGTCAGGGAAGCCACGTATCGACACCAGCAAGGCAAAGGACCCACGGAAGGTGGACATGCTTGTGAAGAGCCTGGAAGACGCCCTGCAGGCGAAGCCCCCAGAGGGAGACGCAAAGCAGAGATGGGATCACCTCAGGGAGATGATCCACGGCACGGCAATCTCTGTCTTCGGCAGGAAGCAGGGGAGGACTCAGGATTGGTTCGAGGCAAATGCCACTGAACTCAACACTGTTATTGAGGAAAAGCGTGCCGCATTGCTGGAACACAAGCGACAGCCAACACAATCAACACTACAAGCTCTTAGAGAAGCTAGGGGTAAAGTGCAGCGCACAGCCAGAAGATGTGCCAACGACTATTGGATACAATTCTGTGAGAGTATTCAGTTGGCAGCTGACACGGGAAACATCAGGGTCTCTACGACGGTATCAAGAAGGCCATCGGACCAATACACAGCAAGACAGCTCCACTCAAATCAACTACTGGTGAAACCATCACAGACAAGAGCAAGCAAATGGAGAGGTGGGTGGAGCATTACTCGGACTTGTACGGCAGGGAGAACGCCATCTCAGACGCCACACTGGAAGCTGTGGAGCGCTTGCCTGTCATGGAGAAGCTAGACGAGACGCCAAGCCTGGAGGAGCTCAGCAAAGCCATAGACGGCCTGCCCACAGGAAAAGCGCCAGGGCTGGATGGAATCCCAGCAGAAGTCATCAAAAGTGCAAAGGGACCACTCCTTAAACACCTGCATGCTCTGCTCTGTCAGTGCTGGGTGGAAGGGGAAGTTCCCCAGGACATGAGAGACTGTAATATCATCACCCTGTACAAGAACAAAGGAGATCGCAGTGACTGCTATAACTACAGGGGGATCTCCTTGCTGAGCATTGTCGGTAAAGTATTCGCCCGCGTGGTCCTGAACAGATTTCAGAAGCTGGCTGACAGGGTATACCCAGAGTCACAATGCGGCTTCAGGACGGAACGCTCCAAGATCGACATGATATTCTCCCTGCGACAGCTCCAGGAGAAATGCAGAGAGCAGAAGCAGTCACTCTACATAGCATTCATAGACCTGACAAAGGCCTTTGACCTCGTAAGCCGCGATGGCCTCTTCAAAGTCCTCGCAAGGATCGGATGTCCACTAAAACTTCTGAGCGTGATTCAGTCATTCCACAGAGGTATGAGAGGAGTCGTCCAGGTCGACGGGTCATCATCAACTCCATTCGACGTGAAAAGCGGAGTCAAGCAGGGGTGCGTGCTTGCCCCCACCCTCTTTGGCATCTACTTTGCAGTCATGCTAAAGCATGCCTTCAGAACATCAACTGACGGAATCTACCTCCACACTAGATCAGATGGCAAACTTTACAGCTTGTCCAGATTGAAAGCAAAGACCAAGATCCGTGAGGTTCTCATCAGAGACATGCTGTTCGCAGATGATGCTGCCTTGACAGCTCACGAGGAGCAACATCTTCAAAATCTTATGGATTGCTTCTCCCAAGCCTGCGAGGACTTCAGACTGACAATCAGTCTAAAGAAGACAAATATCATGAGCCAGGACACAGAAAGCCTGCCAGCCATCACCATAAACAACAACCAGCTGGATGTGGTGAAGGAATTCACATATCTCGGCTCAACAATAACCGACAACCTCTCCATCGTCTCCGAAATCAGCAAACGGATTGGCCGAGCCACATCAACGCTTGCCAGGTTCTCAAAGAGGGTCTGGGACAACGCCAAACTAACCCTGAACACCAAGATGACTGTCTACAGAGCCTGTGTCCTCAGTGCCCTCTTATATGGCAGCGAGTCATGGACTCTGTACTCGAGGCAAGAAAGGAGGCTCAACACTTTCCACATGCGCAGCCTGAGGCGGATTCTGGGCATCAAATGGTCGGACCGCATAACAAATAACGAGGTCTTCCGACGTGCTGCCACAACCAGCATCTATACTCTGCTACGACAACGTCGCCTTCGCTGGCTGGGACACGTCCGCAGGATGCAGGGCGGCAGGATCCCCAAGGACCTACTATATGGCGAGCTCGCAACAGGCAAGAGAGCTCGGGGCCGCCCCCAACTCCGATTCAAAGATGTCTGTAAAAGAGACATGAAGGCCCTTGACATGACAGGATCGCTCCCGCTGGAGACAGGAACTGAATCGCAGCCTGCGCAGAGGGGAAAAGAAGTTGCAACTTGCGTCAGACGAACGGAGAGTGAGACGCATAAACGGCCAGCAAGCTCCACCTGCAGACACCGCTTTCAAGTGCAACCGCTGCGACAGGGACTGTCACTCCCGCATCGGCCTGCACAGCCACAACAGGCGCTGTTCCAGTGCCAACTGACTTTTCAGGGCGCAGAACCATGGCCACTTGTGACCGACGGATGCCACTAAAAACAAAACCAAAAAACCCAAAAAACCGATTAGGTTGTGTGCGCGTGCGTGCGTTTGCTTGCGAATTTGCGCTTACGGATGCGTGCGTACTTGTTTGTGTGCGTGCGTGCGTGCGTGTTTGTGTAAATCACTAGATAATAAAAACATGGTTTTCATTGTATAAACTGAAAACAATGTAACATAGTCATGGTGTGTGTGTGTGTGTGTGTGTGTGTGTGTGTGTGTGTGTGTGTGTGTGTGTGTGTATATATATATATATATATATATGGTATGTATATATATATACATATATATATATGTATATGTATATATATTTATATATACATATATATATATATATATATATATATATGTACACCATATTGGTCATTTACAAATGCAAAATGGGTTATTAAATACGAACCTGGGATTTTGTTACAAGATCTGTGGTCGTCAGCGAGTGTGAAACCGGCGGGGCAGGAGCAATAGAAGCCACTGGCAGTGTCCACGCAGGTATGCGCACAGCCGCCATTTGCGTCCAGGCATTCGTTGATGGCTATGAGAAATAAAATTTTTGTTACGGATCAACCACATTGGTCAATTATTTCATCTGACTGGAAATTTCACATAGTTTCAGAATCACGACTTTCTTTTGAAGTGTTGGCAAGTGTTGATTGAATGCATATGAAGATTTTATACACCGGTGTCACGGGCCCTTAATAGGCAAAGCGCATTCGATCTGCTGTGACGAGACGCTTTTGACACTTGTGCTGAGAGTCACCAGACCTCGATAACCCATATTCCGTAATGAGGCGCCACTGTTCCCCTCGAGTTATGAACCAGTTTAAGAATGCTACAGATGTCCAGTAAACATTATATCGAACAAGTAATTGTGCTGATTAATGGAGCAGCAATTCAAGAAGAAAGTGTTTAGTGAACGCAAAAAACACAACGATTCAATTTATTATCCACGTGACACATTCGGACTACTCACCAATGCATGATCTGTTCCTTGAGTCGAGAGTGTAGCCTATCCGACATGTACACCTGTAGCTACCGACCGTGTTCATACACACGTGCTGACACCCGCTGTTTCTCATCTCACACTCATTTATATCTGAAAACACACGATGGCAATTCCATTATAACCTAACTGTAACATGTTCAAACATAAAAACATCCAGTTTCAATGCAAATTTTATTGGCAATATCGCCGAGGTGGTCTGCAATAACCCCAATACACTTTGGTGTTCAACGATTCCCATTTTTCCTTGTTTAACACAGCAACCTTCCTGTTACAAATGTTCACGCTGGCTCATTCACATAGCAGTGACAGGCGCTAATGAAGGCCAGGTGGAGATTTTTGTTGGGAATGTATCGGTGCGATTTCATTAGCATATTTATCTTGCAAAATGTTCGCAATAGTTAAAAATCATAATTATCATCAGTATACGATTAGTTTGTGTGTGTGCGTGCGTTTGCGTGCGCATTTGCGTTTACGGATGCGTGCGTATTTGTTTGTGTGCGTGCGAGCGTGCGTGTGTGTGTGTAAATCACAAGATAATAAAAAACATGGTTTTCAGTGTGTAAACTAAAAACAATACAAACAACGTGACATAGTCATGGTGTGCCCAATAGTGATGTTATTAAGCAAACAGGTAATAATGCTTATATAATACAATCACTAGTCTCACATTAAAATTTACGCTAACACGATTTCTTACCGGTACATGATCTTTCATCATTGGCCAGAATAAACCCGGCCCGACAGGTGCAACGGAAGACGGTGTCAATGAGTGCACAGTCGTGGTCGCACGGCGCCTCGCACGTCCGGATGGGCTGAGACGCTGCTCAAGAAACATCGTCAAAAAATTGGTGAACATAGTTAGGTTTAATAAAGAATGAGGTTGTAATCGATGGAATGACATTATTCGTCGTGTCCTGTGTGCATTGTAACCGTTCTTTGTACGACTACCACACGAGTGATTAAATCGTAAATGCTAGTCGTATAGTTATAAATGATTCACTGAAGAAAGTAATCATCGTTGTACAATATCGAGTACCTATATTCGTCTCAGTCATGCGCAAATGTTATGGCGTAATGTTTAAGTATATTATTTTATTTTACTAATTGTAGTATACCCTTGTTAATTGGTACGTTAATGTGTTTTATATACAACTACGCTGTTGTATTATGAAAATAGCAGATAATGCCCAAACATGCGTTTTGTCAAACAGTCAAGAGCGTACAACACGTGCATGTGCACTCCAATTCACTCAAATTAAATATTTTATTATAATATTTTGTCAAATGATACAGTTTAATCTTAATTTAACTTGTTAGCTATTCTAGTCACCATCTAACTCAATATATATATATATATATATCCAGTTTCGAAGCAATATATATATATATATATATATATATACAGCACATTAGTCATTTACAAATGCAAAATGGGTTATTAAATACGAACCTGGGATTTTGTTACAAGATCTGTGGTCGTCAGCGAGTGTGAAACCGGCGGGGCAGGAGCAATAGAAGCCACTGGCAGTGTCCACGCAGGTATGCGCACAGCCGCCATTTGCGTCCAGGCATTCGTTGATGGCTACGAGAAATAACATTTTTGTTACGGATCAACCACATTGGTCAATTATTTCATCTGACTGGAAATACGCATCTGTGCACTACGCACAGTTTCAGAATCATGACTTTCTTTTGAAGTCTTGGCAAGTGTTGATTGAATGCATATGAAGATTTTATACACCGTTGTTACGGGCCCATGATAGACAAAGCGCATTCGATCTGCTGTGACGAGACGCTTTTGACACTTGTGCCGAGAGTCACCAGACCTCGATAACCCATATTCCGTAATGAGGCGCCACTGTTCCCTCGACTTATGAATCAGTTGTGCTGATTAATGGAGCAGCAATTCAAGAAGAAAGTGTTTAGTGAACGCAAAAAACACAACGAATCAATTGATTATCCACGTGACACATTCGGACTACTCACCAATGCATGATCTGTTCCTTGAGTCGAGAGTGTAGCCTATCCAACATGTACACCTGTAGCTACCGACCGTGTTCATACACACGTGCTGACAACCGCTGTTTCTCATCTCACACTCATTTATATCTGAAAACACACGATGACAATTCCATTATAACCTAACTGTAACATGTTCAAACAAAAAACATCCAGTTTCGAAGCAAGTTTTTTTGGCAATATCGCCAAGGTGGGCTGCAATAACCCCAATACACTTTATTGTTCAACGATTCCCATTTTTCCTTGTTTAACACAACAACCTTTCTGTTACAAATTTTCTCGCTGGCTCATTCTCGGTTAAGGAACATACTGCCTCGCTTTAAATAACATCTGTACATCGATCGAGTGTCGACATCAACAAAAATAAGAAATGTGCCTGTATCGAACGACATCCACTGGTCTTATGGGAAGTTTTATCTTTGACGTAATCCGCTTACATCATACAACAGCGTTCACCTTGTAATTTACGTACTTTGAAGTGCGATGTTGGACCCGAGTGTGATGGGAGGTGTGAAGTTGGTCCCCCAAACCCCTAGCTAATATCCTATACATGGTGGATATGTTCTACAATCACCCCCACTGACCTTCACATGTCCGATGGTCTCTGGTCAACCTGTAGCCGACTGGACACTGACAATGATAACTTCCCGCCGAGTTGACACAATCCTTCTCGCAACCTCCGTTCATCAACAAACACTCATTGATATCTACAACATAGCCAACACACGTTATTGTTCCCTTTCTACGGTTCTTCCCGTCCGATGCTGCCTTCCATTGCAGTCAAATAAGTGTTCCCGTGACAATGCACTCTTGACCAAAACATTATTTCTTTCTTTATATTATTATTGCAGTTACTACGAAAATCGAGGGATGAAGTGCGTGATTGACACACGTATGCGGAGCGATCACTGAGTCGAACTTTCGGGCCATCCATCTGGTAAAAATAGTGGATGCAGCACATTTGTGAATTAAATAAAAAAAGGAAAGAAAGGTGAGACCCAAGGAAGAGGGTAAGATGATCAATTCAAAAAACGAACCAAGACAATTAATATGCGTCATGATATAAGCGAAACGACATCATCCTATGGATACAACGATCGGGCAGCATGGAAGCCTTTGGAATATCGATTATTCGACGTTTTATGTCATACATTAGTACCGTGTCTTCTGAGATGTTTATAAATGTAATATACCTTCACAACTATGACCATCTGACGTTAGCTTGTAGCCCAATGGACAGCCGCAGTGGTAGTGACCAGCGTCGTTGTGGCACTGGTGGGAACATCCTCCGTTCGACGTCTGACACTCGTTGATGTCTGTAGACAAGACGTGATCACATTAATAGAGGTGCTAATGGTTCTTCCATTGGGCTCGTGTTTAGCGTAAAAAATAATTCGGACCCCTGTGTCACCCAATTTAAAAGTGACGAAGTTGGACTGTCTTTAAATGCTGCCTTCCAGTGGGCTCGAGCTTAACGTAAATACGACTTCACGATCCATACATGAACCAATTTTCCTGTTATGAAAATAAATGCTTTCGAACTTTTGAGTCCACCATGTGGAATACATCATAAACACGAGCGCATCTTAATTCAGCATAACTGTCCAGTTCGCCACTGTGTTTAGATACGATAAGCGTTCAGGTAATAGAAACATAGGATACTGCGTTATATGTAGATATTCCGCGTTTTCGTCATGTTGTTCTAGAATCTACCGTTTGAGCCACATGTTGCACCGCTAAACATATATTTCAATGATAAAAATGTAGTCTACCTATTTCAGAACTGCATATACCACAAATCAACGGTGTATACAAAACATGTAAAACACACGCTCCACAACTCAGTTTATAAACATACCTTAAAACTAAGGGTTTTTTCAATTTCAGTGGTACATTATCCCGCCAAGAAAGGGATAGCCCTCTCCCATGCTCCATTCTCGTGACCGCAACGTTAGGATCGTGGCGCAAGACCTTCGCCAGCCTCCATAACGTTCTTGATCTTCCGTTTTGCATGCATTGTTACTTGGCACCTGTGCCATACTGCTTGTGAAAGTACATATCAGCCACTCTAATAATAATGTGTATATTTATGGAAAAGATGTTTCCGCGGTCACATTTTTGTATGTAGTACCAGTTATCAAAACGTATCACGTATTAGCAGTCATGGCATGTTATCGCCTTACTTTGCTGCCGATATTCCTGCCGTAGTTCATGCAATTTGAATGACTTAATTTTATAATATTTTTGTCACTTGATGTGTAGATTTACGTGTTTGGATTACAACTTAGAGTCTGTACATGTTATGGGGTATAGGAGGGAATTATTTAAATGTGATGCACTTCAACTTTTCCATTTAAAATGCTTTTGTATTGCCTCATTATGTTATTTTACAGTGGTGTATTATAAAATGTATAATCCATTTTCATTTGAAAATAAGACAATGAACGAAGGATTGATTGATAGATTGATTGGTTGGTTGGTTGATTGATTGGTTGATTGGTTGATTTAGTGATGTGGTGATTTGGTGATTTGGTGATTGATTGTTTGAATGATTGAATGATTGTTTGATTGGTTGGTTGATTGACTGGTTGATTTATTGACTGATTGTTTGATTGGTTGACTGACTGATTGAATATTACTGTAACGAATAACACATATCATAATTTCAATCTGGTTAACGGAAAGTAGCAAGAAAACTGTAGACACCTGTACATGTCCTGTCGTCACGGTTGAGCTGCCATCCCTGATCACATGAACACCGGTAACTTCCCTCAGTGTTTCTACAGCGATGTGAACAGTTGTTCTGTGACACGCATTCGTCGATATCTATAAATGGCAAGCAGTTCGGTTGACAGTCGCGTTCGAATGTCTTTTAGCAGCGCATGTGGCACATGCATTAAACGAGTAAATCCACCTAACCCAATTAGCCAAAGACTGTGTTTTGCAAGGAGTTTTTCGTTGTGGGCAAGGGACAGGCAGTGAAGTATATCACGAATAAATATGGAGTTATGAATTAACATATTGGGATATAAAGATGATGCAAATATTTAATTAAATTGGCGTAAACGTGGTACGCTTGGATTGTAGAAGGGTCCAGCGTCAATAGACGTAGCACGGTGAACTGATGTTGTCTAAGTACTCTATTTCCCACGAACCTTTAGACATTTCCTGTTAACATTCGTAAATACACAGTCACGGTGACACAATTTACGTATCCGGAAACAGACGTCATACTAATAATTATGCACATGACTGCCATCCAGCTTTACTTTAGCAACAATGTACACGTATATGAGCATTGTGTTACAACAGCGCCATGACACATGCCAGTTCAATCTTTCCCGAATACAGTTATCGCATAAAACACATGGGACTTCGACAGTTTCACATGTGCGGCAACCATTTTGAAAGCTTGACGAACCTTGTTACCATATAATTACCATGTATCGGTGAAGTAGGTGGGAGGGAAAATACTTGGACTCGAACTTCAGTCCGGCCTCCACATTGCAATTTAATTTATCCACTGATTCTAGTTGACAAATCAACAAAACCTATCCTGTGAGAATATTTGACAGGTTAACGGCAACAAGGGCAGAGGAAGATTAAGAGTTACAAGGCCACCCCATCTAGACATGGATGGGCAATATAAGACATGAAGACTTAGTAAGAACAGCACAATACATAGAGGAGGGGTGATCTATTGACTTCCAATATAAGACGTGAAGACTTAGTAAGAACAGCACAAGACATGGAGGAGTGGTGATCCATTGACTTCCAATATAAGACATGAATACTTAGTAAGAACAGCACAATACATAGCAGAGTGGCGATCCATTGACTTCCAATATAAGACATGAAAACTTAGTAAGAACAGCACAAGATATGGAGGAGTGGCGATCCATTGACTTCCAATTTAAGACATGAAGACTTAGTAAGAACAGCACAAGAGATAGAGGAGTGGCGAGCCATTGACTTCCAATATAAGATATGAAAACTTAGTAAGAACAGCACAAGACATAGAGGAGGGGTGATCTATTGACTTCCAATATATGACGTGAAGACTTAGTAAGAACAGCACAAGACATAGAGGAATGGCGATCCATTGACTTCCAATATAAGAAAAGAAGACTTAGTAAGAACAGCACAAGACATAGAGGAGTGGTGATCCATTGACTTCCAAAGAGGAGATGATATGACTCGATAACAAAATTAATATACACGAATTCAATAACGAAACCGAATTGGTTTTTCTTATTTATACTGAGTTGACTATAATGCTAAAGTGCGTCTTATGCCACTCAATTAACCTTATCATATGATGCACATAATTCATCATTTGATTACAAAGCCTTCTCATCTAAAACACTAGGCTGATATATATACTTTGACAAGCGATTCCAAGACCGTAATGCTATGAGCGACTATTTTATTACAGGTTCCTCCACAATTAATTTAGCACGTTGCGCTTCGGGTTTGTTGAAATAACTTGCAGTGGGTGAATAGTTTAATAACTATGAATAGTCGGTGTACTAAAAGTTGTACTGGATACTTTGATCATCTTGATCGTGTATCATACAACTAAGTTGTGAAGACTCAACTGTGTCTTGACTATCCTGCTTTAGTCCGGGTTTGACTGGAATGCTGGGCTCATGTAGTATGCGAAGTTTAAACGCAAGATTAGCGACATATATTCAACAAATAACGAGTTTTTAATCTGATATTTGCCTACAATAAACATTAAAAAATATATATTCATATTTATGTATATATATAATTTGTTGTTGTTTTGGCTCTGTACAATGCATTGCATAGTAAGCCGTTAGTATCAACTTACCATCGCAGTTATGATTGTCTGAGTTCAATGTGTAACCGTTGTGACATGAACACACATAACTGCCGTCAGCGTTGGTGCATTCGTGGTTACAGAGTCCGTGACGAGTTGAACATTCATCGATGTCTGAGAGTGCAAAAATATGTATACGTATATGAGCATTGTGTTACTACAGCGCCATGACACATGCCAGTTCAATCTTTCCCGAATACAGTTATCGCATAAAACACATGGGACTTCGACAGTTTCACATGTGCGGCAACCATTTTGAAAGCTTGACGAACCTTGTTACCATATAATTACCATGTATCGGTGAAGTAGGTGGGAGGGGAAATACTTCAGTCCGGCCTCCACATTGCAATTTAATTTATCCACTGGTTCTAGTTGACAAATCAACAAAACCTATCCTGTGAGAATATTTGACGTACAGTGCATTTCTGATGATATACTATAAGATTTCAAGATGTCCTGGAAGTATAAAAGATCCAGCAGAACAGGTAAATGAATAATGTGGACCTAGCGAGATAATGGTCTATATGTGAACACATTCTGAGGTACAAACATCCTGCATTATAACTGTATGGAGTATAACCGCATACAATGTTGAACCTATTATAAACACGAGTGTCTTACCTATGCATGTCTTAGCATCGCTATCCAACTTGTATCCCGTCCTACAATAACACGCGAAACCTCCGTCCTCCTCTCGACAGAATTGGTTACACCCGCCATTGTTCTGTCCGCATTCATTTACATCTGCAAATAATATATACTCATATATGACCGCATATCAATGAAGTAATGTAATACAACCGACACCGAACAATCATTTCTTGATCATATCAGCAGGCAAGAAGGAGTTCAACATAAATGAACGGAATGAAAGGTTAACGGCAACTAGGGCAAAGGAAGATTAAGAATTACAAGGCCACCCCATATAGACATGAATGGGCAATATAAGACATGAAGACTTAGTCAGAACGGCGCAAGACATAGAGGAGTGGCGATCCATTGACTTCCAATATAAGACATGAACACTTTGTAAGAACAGCACAAGACATAGAGGAGTGGCGATCCATTGACTTCCAATATAAGACATGAAGACTTAGTAAGAACAGCACAAGACATAGAGGAATGGCGATCCATTGACTTCCAATATAAGAAAAGAAGACTTAGTAAGAACAGCACAAGACATAGAGGAGTGGTGATCCATTGACTTCCAAAGAGGAGATGATATGACTCGATAACAAAATTAATATACACGAATTCAATAACGAAACCGAATTGGTTTTTCTTATTTATACTGAGTTGACTATAATGCTAAAGTGCGTCTTATGCCACTCAATTAACCTTATCATATGATGCATATAATTCATCATTTGATTACAAAGCCTTCTCATCTAAAACACTAGGCTGATATATTTACTTTGACAAGCGATTCCAAGACCGTAATGCTATGAGCGACTATTTTATTACAGGTTCCTCCACAATTAATTTAGCACGTTGCGCTTCGGGTTTGTTGAAATAACTTGCAGTGGGTGAATAGTTTAATAACTATGAATAGTCGGTGTACTAAAAGTTGTACTGGATACTTTGATCATCTTGATCGTGTATCATACAACTAAGTTGTGAAGACTCAACTGTGTCTTGACTATCCTGCTTTAGTCCGGGTTTGACTGGAATGCTGGGCTCATGTAGTATGCGAAGTTTAAACGCAAGATTAGCGACATATATTCAACAAATAACGAGTTTTTAATCTGATATTTGCCTACAATAAACATTAAAAAATATATATTCATATTTATGTATATATATAATTTGTTGTTGTTTTGGCTCTGTACAATGCATTGCATAGTAAGCCGTTAGTATCAACTTACCATCGCAGTTATGATTGTCTGAGTTCAATGTGTAACCGTTGTGACATGAACACACATAACTGCCGTCAGCGTTGGTGCATTCGTGGTTACAGAGTCCGTGACGAGTTGAACATTCATCGATGTCTGAGAGTGCAAAAATATGTATACGTATATGAGCATTGTGTTACTACAGCGCCATGACACATGCCAGTTCAATCTTTCCCGAATACAGTTATCGCATAAAACACATGGGACTTCGACAGTTTCACATGTGCGGCAACCATTTTGAAAGCTTGACGAACCTTGTTACCATATAATTACCATGTATCGGTGAAGTAGGTGGGAGGGGAAATACTTCAGTCCGGCCTCCACATTGCAATTTAATTTATCCACTGGTTCTAGTTGACAAATCAACAAAACCTATCCTGTGAGAATATTTGACGTACAGTGCATTTCTGATGATATACTATAAGATTTCAAGATGTCCTGGAAGTATAAAAGATCCAGCAGAACAGGTAAATGAATAATGTGGACCTAGCGAGATAATGGTCTATATGTGAACACATTCTGAGGTACAAACATCCTGCATTATAACTGTATGGAGTATAACCGCATACAATGTTGAACCTATTATAAACACGAGTGTCTTACCTATGCATGTCTTAGCATCGCTATCCAACTTGTATCCCGTCCTACAATAACACGCGAAACCTCCGTCCTCCTCTCGACAGAATTGGTTACACCCGCCATTGTTCTGTCCGCATTCATTTACATCTGCAAATAATATATACTCATATATGACCGCATATCAATGAAGTAATGTAATACAACCGACACCGAACAATCATTTCTTGATCATATCAGCAGGCAAGAAGGAGTTCAACATAAATGAACGGAATGAAAGGTTAACGGCAACTAGGGCAAAGGAAGATTAAGAATTACAAGGCCACCCCATATAGACATGAATGGGCAATATAAGACATGAAGACTTAGTCAGAACGGCGCAAGACATAGAGGAGTGGCGATCCATTGACTTCCAATATAAGACATGAAAACTTTGTAAGAACAGCACAAGACATAGAGGAGTGGCGATCCATTGACTTCCAATATAAGACATGAAGACTTAGTAAGAACAGCACAAGACATAGAGGAATGGCGATCCATTGACTTCCAATATAAGAAAAGAAGACTTAGTAAGAACAGCACAAGACATAGAGGAGTGGTGATCCATTGACTTCCAAAGAGGAGATGATATGACTCGATAACAAAATTAATATACACGAATTAAATAACGAAACCGAATTGGTTTTTCTTATTTATACTGAGTTGACTATAATGCTAAAGTGCGTCTTATGCCACTCAATTAACCTTATCATATGATGCATATAATTCATCATTTGATTACAAAGCCTTCTCATCTAAAACACTAGGCTGATATATTTACTTTGACAAGCGATTCCAAGACCGTAATGCTATGAGCGACTATTTTATTACAGGTTCCTCCACAATTAATTTAGCACGTTGCGCTTCGGGTTTGTTGAAATAACTTGCAGTGGGTGAATAGTTTAATAACTATGAATAGTCGGTGTACTAAAAGTTGTACTGGATACTTTGATCATCTTGATCGTGTATCATACAACTAAGTTGTGAAGACTCAACTGTGTCTTGACTATCCTGCTTTAGTCCGGGTTTGACTGGAATGCTGGGCTCATGTAGTATGCGAAGTTTAAACGCAAGATTAGCGACATATATTCAACAAATAACGAGTTTTTAATCTGATATTTGCCTACAATAAACATTAAAAAATATATATTCATATTTATGTATATATATAATTTGTTGTTGTTTTGGCTCTGTACAATGCATTGCATAGTAAGCCGTTAGTATCAACTTACCATCGCAGTTATGATTGTCTGAGTTCAATGTGTAACCGTTGTGACATGAACACACATAACTGCCGTCAGCGTTGGTGCATTCGTGGTTACAGAGTCCGTGACGAGTTGAACATTCATCGATGTCTGAGAGTGCAAAAATATGTATACGTATATGAGCATTGTGTTACTACAGCGCCATGACACATGCCAGTTCAATCTTTCCCGAATACAGTTATCGCATAAAACACATGGGACTTCGACAGTTTCACATGTGCGGCAACCATTTTGAAAGCTTGACGAACCTTGTTACCATATAATTACCATGTATCGGTGAAGTAGGTGGGAGGGGAAATACTTGGACTCGAATTTCAGTCCGGCCTCCACATTGCAATTTAATTTTTCCACTGGTTCTAGTTGACAAATCAACAAAACCTATCCTGTGAGAATATTTGACGTACAGTGCATTTCTGATGATATACTATAAGATTTCAAGATGTCCTGGAAGTATAAAAGATCCAGCAGAACAGGTAAATGAATAATGTGGACCTAGCGAGATAATGGTCTATATGTGAACACATTTTGAGGTACAAACATCCTGCATTATAACTGTATGGAGTATAACCGCATACAATGTTGAACCTATTATAAACACGAGTGTCTTACCTATGCATGTCTTAGCATCGCTATCCAACTTGTATCCCGTCCTACAATAACACGCGAAACCTCCGTCCTCCTCTCGACAGAATTGGTTACACCCACCATTGTTCTGCCCGCATTCATTTACATCTGCAAATAATATATACTCATATATGACCGCATGTCAATGAAGTAATATAATACAACTGACACCGAACAATCATTTCTTGATCATATCAGCAGGCAAGAAGGAGTACAACATAAATGAACGGAATGAAAGGTTAACGGCAACTAGGTCAGAGGAAGATTAAGAATTACAAGGCCACCCCATCTAGACATGAATGGGCAATATAAGACATGAAGACTTAGTAAGAACGGCGCAAGACATAGAGGAGTGGCGATCCATTGACTTCCAATATAAGACATGAAGACTTAGTAAGAACAGTTCAAGACATAGCGGAGTGGCGATCCATTGACTTCCAATATAAGACATGAAAACTTAGTAAGAACAGCACAAGACATGAGTAGTGGTGATCCATTGACTTCCAAAGAGGAGATGATATGACTCGATAACAAAATAAATATACACGAATTCAATTAAAGAAACCGAATTGTTTTTTCTTATTTATACTGAGTTGACTATAATGCTAAAGTGCGTCGTATGCCACTCAATTAACCTTATCATATGATGCATATAATTCATCATTTGATTACAAAGCCTTCTCATCTAAAACAATAGGCTGATATATTTTCTTTGACAAGCGATTCCAAGACCGTAATGCTATGAGCGACTATTTTATTACAGGTTCCTCCACAATTAATTTAGCACGTTGCGCTTCGGGTTTGTTGAAATAACTTGCAGTGGGTGAATAGTTTAATAACTATGGATAGTCGGTGTATTAAAAGTTGTACTGGATACTTTGATCATCTTGATCGTGTATCATACAACTAAGTTGTGAAGACTCAACTGTGTCTTGACTATCCTGCTTTAGTCCAGGTTTGACTGGAATGCTGGGCTCATATAGTATGCGAAGTTTAAACGCAAGATTAGCGATATATATTCAACAAATAACGAGTTTTTAATCTGATATTTGCCTACAATAAACATTTAAAAATATATATTCATAGTTATGTATATATATAATTTGTTGTTGTTTTGGCTCTGTACAATGCATTGCATAGTAAGCCGTTAGTATCAACTTACCATCGCAGTTATGATTGTCTGAGTTCAATGTGTAACCGTTGTGACATGAACACACATAACTGCCGTCATCGTTGGTGCATTCGTGGTTACAGAGTCCGTGACGAGTTGAACATTCATCGATGTCTGAGAGTGCAAAAATATGTATACGTATATGAGCATTGTGTTACTACAGCGCCATGACACATGCCAGTTCAATCTTTCCCGAATACAGTTATCGCATAAAACACATGGGACTTCGACAGTTTCACATGTGCGGCAACCATTTTGAAAGCTTGACGAACCTTGTTACCATATAATTACCATGTATCGGTGAAGTAGGTGGGAGGGGAAATACTTCAGTCCGGCCTCCACATTGCAATTTAATTTATCCACTGGTTCTAGTTGACAAATCAACAAAACCTATCCTGTGAGAATATTTGACGTACAGTGCATTTCTGATGATATACTATAAGATTTCAAGATGTCCTGGAAGTATAAAAGATCCAGCAGAACAGGTAAATGAATAATGTGGACCTAGCGAGATAATGGTCTATATGTGAACACATTCTGAGGTACAAACATCCTGCATTATAACTGTATGGAGTATAACCGCATACAATGTTGAACCTATTATAAACACGAGTGTCTTACCTATGCATGTCTTAGCATCGCTATCCAACTTGTATCCCGTTCTACAATAACACGCGAAACCTCCGTCCTCCTCTCGACAGAATTGGTTACACCCGCCATTGTTCTGTCCGCATTCATTTACATCTGCAAATAATATATACTCATATATGACCGCATATCAATGAAGTAATGTAATACAACCGACACCGAACAATCATTTCTTGATCATATCAGCAGGCAAGAAGGAGTACAACATAAATGAACGGAATGAAAGGTTAACGGCAACTAGGGCAAAGGAAGATTAAGAATTACAAGGCCACCCCATATAGACATGAATGGGCAATATAAGACATGAAGACTTAGTCAGAACGGCGCAAGACATAGAGGAGTGGCGATCCATTGGCTTCCAATATAAGACATGAAAACTTAGTAAGAACAGCACAAGACATAGAGGAGTGGCGATCCATTGACTTCCAATATAAGACATGAAGACTTAGTAAGAACAGCACAAGACATAGAGGAATGGCTATCCATTGACTTCCAATATAAGAAAAGAAGACTTAGTAAGAACAGCACAAGACATATAGAGGAGTGGTGATCCATTGACTTCCAAAGAGGAGATGATATGACTCGATAACAAAATTAATATACACGAATTCAATAACGAAACCGAATTGGTTTTTCTTATTTATACTGAGTTGACTATAATGCTAAATTGCGTCTTATGCCACTCAATTAACCTTATCATATGATGCATATAATTCATCATTTGATTACAAAACCTTCTCATCTAAAACACTAGGCTGATATATTTTCTTTGACAAGCGATTCCTAGATCGTAAAGCTATGAGCGACTATTTTATTACAGGTTCCTCCACAATTAATTTAGCACATTGCGCTTCGGGTTTGTTGAAGTAACTTGCAGTGGGTGAATAGTTTAATAACTATGGAAAGTCGGTGTATTAAAATTTGTACTGGATACTTTGATCATCTTGATCGTTGTGATGACTCAACTATGTATTGATTATCCTGCTTTAGTCTGGGTTTGACTGGAATGCTGGGCTCATATAGTATGCGAAGTTTAAACGCATGATTAGCAACATATATTCAACAAGTAACGAGTTTTTAATATATGTTGAAAACATTCTACAGTGTTTGGAACCTACCGTCAAATCACTACCGATGTATGGTGGACGAGGGAGTGTTTAAATGTCCTTCACCGGTACCCAAACATCCTTTCATTAAAAGTTGATACAACCTATATCCTGTATATAAACATAATAATTTGGAAATAAGTGTTTTGTTTTGTAGACTCAAATAGCTGAATGTGTTATCTAGGTTAAAGTGTTAACTTTGGAAATCTGTGTTTGAAATGTGCTCCGTACAATCACATAAAACATGTTGTCATAGCGTTGTAATCATACACTGACCGACACAAGTGTGCATATCTGTAGAGTCGAGTTGATAGCCTTGACGACACGAGCACGAGTAACTTCCTACAGTGTTCTTGCATACTTGACTACATATGCCATTATTTGTGGCACACTCGTTGATATCTGGAAGGTTGGAGCACATTTGAGAATCAGCAAACATGGTACGTAAATTTGCTGGGTTTCGATTAAGCTGTTGGCGGCGCCATCCCGAATTCAATGTGGATTGCTTATGAGCATTACCTTTAGAATACAAACGATTGCATTATTACAATATCAAACATATTGAACTAATGACATCAACTAGTCAATTAAAGTAATATTAAGTATGTAATATGGATCTGAGTAATTACTCAGCAAAGTCCTACCTGGATATTGCGCGGAGTTATTTCACAGAATCCTTCTCTAGAGTTACTGAGTCCACTGCAAGGTAAAATTTACCCCCTCGTGCCAATATGTAAACAAGTGATATTTGCCTACAATAAAAAAATTAAAATATATATTTATATATATGTATATATATAATTTGTTGTTGTTTTGGCTCTGTACAATGCATTGCATAGTAAGCCGTTAGTATCAACTTACCATCGCAGTTATTATTGCCTGAGTTCAATGTGTAACCGTTGTGACAGGAACACACATAACTGCCGTCAGTGTTGGTGCATTCGTGGTTACAGAGTCCGTGACGAGTTGAACATTCATCGATGTCTGAGAGTGCAAAAATATGTATACGTATATGAGCATTGTGTTACTACAGCGCCATGACACATGCCAGTTCAATCTTTCCCGAATACAGTTATCGCATAAAACACATGGGACTTCGACAGTTTCACATGTGCGGCAACCATTTTGAAAGCTTGACGAACCTTGTTACCATATAATTACCATGTATCGGTGAAGTAGGTGGGAGGGGAAATACTTGGACTCGAATTTCAGTCCGGCCTCCACATTGCAATTTAATTGTTCCACTGGTTCTAGTTGACAAATCAACAAAACCTATCCTGTGAGAATATTTGACGTACAGTGCATTTCTGATTATATACTATAAGATTTCAAGATGTCCTGGAAGTATAAAAGATCCAGCAGAACAGGTAAATGAATAATGTGGACCTAGCGAGATAATTGTCTATATGTGAACACATTCTGAGGTACAAACATCCTGCATTATAACTGTATGGAGTATAACCGCATACAATGTTCAACCTATTATAAACACGAGTGTCTTACCTATGCATGTCTTAGCATCGCTATCCAACTTGTATCCCGTCCTACAATAACACGCGAAACCTCCGTCCTCCTCTCGACAGAATTGGTTACACCCGCCATTGTTCTGCCCGCATTCATTTACATCTGCAAATAATATATACTCATATATGACCGCATGTGAATGAAGTAATATAATACAACTGACACCGAACAATCATTTCTTGATCATATCAGCAGGCAAGAAGGAGTACAACATAAATGAACGGAATGAAAGGTTAACGGCAACTAGGTCAGAGGAAGATTAAGAATTACAAGGCCACCCCATCTAGACATGAATGGGCAATATAAGACATGAAGACTTAGTAAGAACGGCGCAAGACATTGAGGATTGGCGATCCATTGACTTCCAATTTAAGACATGAAGACTTAGTAAGAACAGCTCAAGACATAGCGGAGTGGCGATCCATTGACTTCCAATATAAGACATGAAAACTTAGTAAGAACAACACAAGACATAGAGTAGTGGTGATCCATTGACTTCCAAAGAGGAGATGATATGACTCGATAACAAAATAAATATACACGAATTCAATTAACGAAACCGAATTGTTTTTTCTTATTTATACTGAGTTGACTATAATGCTAAATTGCGTCTTATGCCACTCAATAAACCTTATTATATGATGCATATAATACATCATCTGATCACAAAACCTTCTCATCTAAAACACTAGGCTGATATATAATTTTTTTGACAAGCGATTCCAAGATCGTAAAGCTATGAGCGACTATTTTATTACAGGTTCCTCCACAATTAATTTAGCACATTGCGCTTCGGGTTTGTTGAAGTAACTTGCAGTGGGTGAATAGTTTAATAACTATGGAAAGTCGGTGTATTAAAATTTTTACTGGATACTTTGATCATCTTGATCGTTGTGAAGACTCAAGTATGTATTGACTAACCTGCTTTAGTCAGGGTTTGACTGGAATGCTGGGCTCATATAGTATGCGAAGTTTAAACGCAAGATTAGCGACATATATTCAACAAGTAACGAGTTTTTAATCTATGTTGAAAAAAGTCTACAGTGTTTGGAACCTACCGTCAAATCACTACCGATGTATGTTGGACGAGGGAGTATTTAAATGTCCTTCACCGGTACCCAAACATCCTTTCATTAAAAGTTGATACAACCTATATCCTGTATATAAACATAATAATTTGGAAATAAGTGTTTTGTTTTGTAGACTCAAATAGCTGAATGTGTTATCTAGGTTAAAGTGTTAACTTTGGAAATCTGTGTTTGAAATGTGCTCCGTACAATCACATAAAACATGTTGTCATAGCGTTGTAATCATACACTGACCGACACAAGTGTGCAAATCTGTAGAGTCGAGTTGATAGCCTTGACGACACGAGCACGAGTAACTTCCTACAGTGTTCTTGCATACTTGACTACATCTGCCGTTATTTGTGGCACACTCGTTGATATCTGGAAGGTTGGAGCACATTTGAGAATCAGCAAACATGATACGTAAATTTGCTGGGTTTCGATTAAACTGTTGGCGGCGCCATCCCGAATGCAATGTGGATTGCTTATGTGCATTACCTTTAGAATACAAACGATTGCATTATTACAATATCAAACATATTGAACTAATGACATCAACTAGTCAATTAAAGTAATATTAAGTATGTAATATGGATCTTGGTAATAACTCAGCAAAGTCCTACCAGGATATAGCGAGGAGTTATTTCACAGTGTCCTTCTCTAGAGTTACTGAGTCCACTGCAAGGTAACATTTAGCCCCTCGTGCCAATACGTAAACAACTGATATTTGCCTACAATAAAAAATTTAAAATATATATTCATATTTATGTATATATATAATGTGTTGTTGTTTTGGCTCTGTACAATGCATTGTATAGTAAGCCGTTAGTATCAACTTACCATCGCAGTTATGATTGTCTGAGTTCAATGTGTAACCGTTTTGACAGGAACACACATAACTGCCGTCAGTGTTGGTGCATTCGTGGTTACAGAGTCCGTGACGAGTTGAACATTCATCGATGTCTGAGAGTGCAAAAATATGTATCTAGATCACTCCAGTCACAGCAACGACGAACAATTAATCGTACGACCATACTACCGAAAATTTACCGATTTCTGACAGTACATAAATATATGAATCCGCCACCAACGTCAAAGCAAAAATATACGATGGTAGTGTTAACACGATACTTGACATATTCGACTTGCCAATATTTGGCACAAATAAAATTTGGATATTGTTATCTCACATGTATAGCATATCTCTTTGTTTTTTGCATTCACCCTTGTACATAGGCTTTCATAATCCACATTACTTTTGTTTGCTTTTTTAATACATACATACATGCTTTCGACTTTCTAGACCACAAGACCACGATACTCAAAAGAGATAGATTCCAATGCCAGGGTTGTATTCGATATACGACTAGTGCCGACTTGTGCCGAAATAGGCTAATTTGATATGTCCATCCCTAGTGACTACAGTTACCAAGTACGATGTGGCATAATGAGATAACAAATAAGATTAAAGATAGAAGTGTGCGCCGCAGTGGAAGGCACATGTATGAGTCTACCTTTGCAAGAGCTGCCATCAACGTGCAACTGGTAGCCCTTGCGACAACCACAGGAGTAGGCGCCGACAGGTGAGTTGAAACACAACTGAAAACACTTGTTTTGTCCGGTGCTGCACTCGTCGATATCTGTAAGATGAATTTAATAAATACAATAAAATAACTTGACATATACTTCAATTATTACTACACTCTTATGATTAGGTACAATTACTCGTTACATATAATTATCCTTTGTTTGTTTGTTTGTTTGTGTGTGTGTGTGTGTGTGTGTGTGTGTGTGTGTGTGTGTGTGTGTGTGTGTGTGTGTGTGTGTGTGTGTGTGTGTGTGTGTGTGTGTGTGTGTGTGTGTGTGTGTGTGTGTGTGTGTGTGTGTGTGTGTGTGTGTGTGTGTGTGTGTGTGTGTGTGTGTGTGTGTGTGTGTGTGATGAAAAATAGAGGGACGAGACTGCTGATGGGAAGTCGTTAGGGGCAACAATAGCAAGAGCACTGCAACAACACAGTAGCTATGCTACGTCAAACTTTACGATGAAACCACGAGGAAGAACATTATATAATTGTGTACAATATGCCTACATATATTATATATCAAAATAGATTCAGAGAGTGTAGTCTGGGGGGATACACTATCATCGAATGGCGTCGGACGCAATTTCATATTCGTTGGTCTGAGCCGGACCTTCAGCATGACTCCCTTGTCGCGTTGTCGGTACATGACATCGGAAGACTAGGGAGGGGGGGGCTATTACAACAAATACGCCGCCGCCGTATCTTAAGATCTTCTTCAATTTCTCCGCTGTCAACACTGGACCGACTGGTGATGATGACATCGGAAGACGAGTGCTGTTGAAAGATTGCTGCCGCCTCGTCGCCGTAACTTCAACATATTGTAACCTAAACGGGGCACATCCAAAATGTCTAGGAGCGCACGTAACGGGGCCCATTCTAAAAAGGTCTGGGGGACGCTCTTCTTCATCTTCCCCTTGTTCCCTTGCGGGGTGTGGTCCATTTCACTTCGTAGCTTCTTCTACTTTTCTTATCAATTCTTTCCACCTCTCTCTCTCTCGTTCGCAATGGCCATCCTTTCATGGTTGTTCACGCCAGCCCTCCCCTGGTTTCGTTTTGTACTGTCGTTCCATCTCAGCCTTGGTCTTCCTTTCCTTCGTCTGCCACCCACTTCTACTTTCCACGCTCTTTTCGCCAATCTGTCTCTACCCATTCTTTGTACATGTCCCGGCCATCTCATTCTGTTACCTGCTACTTTCCTCTTTAGATGTTCCAATCTCCTCTCTCAATTCCTTCATCTTCCTTCTAGCCTCTCGCGTTATTCTACATATTCTTCTGACCCAGTTGTTTTTTGCTACCTGTATGTTTTCCTCCTGTCTCTCTGTTAGTGGCATTGTTCCCAACCCATATATACAGGCTGATGCAACGCAGGCTTTCAACACTTTTCCTTTCAGTTGTTTTTTCAGTTTTCTGTCCCACATAATGCCTTCTACCCTATTCCATGCTGCTGCTCCTGATTGCACCCTCCTCTGTATTTCTTTACTACTCCTTCCATCCTCACACACTATACCGCCCAGGTATACAAAGATGTTTACTTGTGTAATGGCCTTTCCGTTAACAACTACATGCAGATCTACCTCCTGTTCACCTATCCTCATTACTTCAGTCTTCTCCGGTTTCATTTGGAGGCCGTGTTTTCTGAAGGTGTCACTCCATTCTTGCAATGCTTTCTGTAGTTCCTCTTTGTTATCAGCCACCACTGCTAGGTCTTCTGCAAACAGTGTATACTTAAGTTCTTCCTGCTCTGATATCTTTCCACTGATCAGGTCATCACCATGATGAAAAGCAGGGGACTCAAGGCACTTCCCTGTCTGAGTCCTACTTCCACTCCAAATTGTTCCGGCGTTTCTCCTTCGACTCTCACTACCGCTGTTGTCTCCTTGTACATTTTCTCCACCATTCTGGCTTCTGCTTCTCCAACCTCCATCCATCTCATGACTGCAAATGCGAGTTCTCTCGGCACTGTGTCAAATGCCTTTTCCAGATCTCCAAAACCGAATGCTACATCCTTTCTATAATTTTCTCTTCTTCTCGATAATTTGTCTGATGGCAAACAATCCATCATCTGTTCCTCTCCCTTTCCTAAATCCCAACAGATTCTCTTCGATTTTGCTCTCCAGTATCTTTTCCAACAATTACAGGGCTTGGCTTAGTAATTTAATATATCTGCATCTCCCTGGGTCATGGATGTGCCCTTTCCCCTTCCTTATCGGCACAATCACTCCTCTTCGCCACTCTGCTGGTATCTCTCCTTCTGTGATGCACATATTAAACTGCCTCGTCAGCCACTTGATTCCAACTAGTCTGATTGCTTTCACCATTTTCACTGAGAGTTCATCCACTCCTACAGCCTTTCCTGTTTTCATCTTCTTTATTGATTTATCCACCTCTTCTTCTGTTATTGTCCTCTCCTCCAACTCTCTCCTTACGGTATGGGGTATCTCTATCTCATATTTGTCCGCCGGATTTAGTAGTTTCTTGAAGTACTCCTCCCAAACACCCACCACTTGTTTTGCTCCAGATACCAGTCCCGTCGCTTCTCTTCATTTCTTAAGTTTGCATAATACCTTTGCTGTCTATGTCTCTATCCCCGGCAACTTTGAAGAACATTTGATCCCACTATCTTCTTTAATCCTATCACACAATTCCTGCTGATTTTCATATCTTGCTTTAGCAACTGCCTTATTTGCTGCCTTTTTTCTTCCGGTACTTTTGCTTCAACCTTGTCTTTTCATCATCACTCGCTTCTTCCACACACATCAGTGCCTCCTTTTTTCTCGTGTTGCTTGTTCAACTTCGTGGTTCCACCATCACTTTTCTTAATTCTTTTGACTTTGTGTGGGCATTCCTGATGTTCGGCCACATATCTCCTCAGCTGTTCTAAGAAAGCCTTTCTTAAATTCTTTCCACTCTGATTCCATATCCTCTCTTTGTTCTTGGAGTAGCCTGAACTTCCTATTGGGCCATCATCTCTTCTTCACATTTCCACCATTTGATTACCTGTCTTTGTTTCCTTCTTCCCTGTTTGCCTCTTCCTATCCACATTTCGTAAGCCATTGGTTGGCTCGTTATGTGCTCTCCTGCCAGAACTTTGCAGTCCCTAACCTTATTCAAATGTCTGCTTCTATCAATCAGCAGATCTGTCTATGTTCTGTTGTTTCCACTTCTGTATGTGATCTTGTGTGATTCCTTCTTCTGAAAGAAGGAGTTTATCACCACTAGCTGATTTCTGCCTAGCATCTCGACCAGATCTTGTCCCTCTCTGTTTCTCGTTCCATATCCGTAATTTTCTAAGGTCTCTTTACTGTTCTGTCTCTTTCCTACATGTGCATTTAGATAACCTGCCACAACTAACTTTGTCTCCGGCTCCACGTGTCCAATAATTTCTTCCAGGTTGTTTCGGAATGCATCCTTGTCTTCTTGAGTTCTCCCTGTCTCCGGTGTGTAGCCCGATAGTATGCACATCATCTCTCCACCAACTAACATCCACAGTGCAATTATCCTGCCTTCCCATCGTTCCACCCTGATGACTTCCTTGCTGTATTTCTCCTTCATAATCACTCCTACTCCATTCGTCCTTCCATCTCCCCCTGCATGCAGCATCTTAAACCCTTCTCCCAGATCCACTGCCCGGACCCTTTCCACTTGGTTTCTTGTACTCTCATCACTGACAGTTGCCGCTTCTCCATTATATCCACTACCTCCACTCGTTTCTCCGTCATTGTTCCCATAATGAGGGTGGCAAACCGTACTTCGCATGAGAGTCGATGCCGGCTGTTCGCTCCTCCAGGTCTTCGCTGATTTCTCTCTGGTGCGGGGGCCCAGCGCGTCGGTTCCCCAGTACGCGGTAGCCAATCTTGTAATTACTAAGTGACATAGCATATATTTGAGGTCATTTATTCGAGCCATATGGCGATGCCCATGCTGACCCATGTGGTGGGTTTGCTTTTCATGTTTTCCTTCCCGTACGTCAATGTCTTCCATGACTAATGGTTGTGATCTGCCCATGGTTTGAAGTCAGAGTTTTCCTTCTCCTAGACCAATTGCATGTCAAGGCTAATGAGTTGGGTGTGAGGTCAATTGACATGGTTATCACCCAACAAGGTTCAAAGAGTGATACGGAGAACGAAAGAAGGGTATCAGGCAAATGGTTCACCTTTATGATAGTCCAACTTAATATGGCAGTGTTGCTCATTTTATCGTGAATGCGCCTTGTTTGCTCACCGTGACATGTGTGTCGATCGGTGTTGTCCAGCTGGTATCCCTGGCTACATTCACAACGATAACTTCCGACAGAGTTGATGCATACATGTGTACAGCCGCCATTGTCTGTCGCACACTCATTGGTATCTGAAAAAGGCATGTGTGTGTGTGTGTGTGTGTGTGTGTGTGTGTGTGTGTGTGTGTGTGTGTGTGTGTGTGTGTGTGTGTGTGTGTGTGTGTGTGTGTGTGTGTGTGTGTGTGTGTGTGTGTGTGTGTGTGTGTGTGTGTGTGTGTGTGTGTGTGTGTGTGTGTGTGTGTGTAAATGTGGCTCTATTTTGTATAACAAACTGACGGAATCGGAATGTGATTGAACAGTTCATGCAACAAGGCATAAAACACATAAATGACACTATCACTCTTTCAGGCAGACCAAGTTGACGTGGCAATACTCTGCACAATATACGAAAAGAAGGCAGCACTGTCGATGTACTGTACACTATACAAGACGATTGGGTGACCACTTTGAACCAAATATGATGAAATAAAGTGTTAGTATAAGTAATGTGTTATTTTTATTTTTTTCATTATTATTATCATTATTATTATTGTATTATATGTAAACGATGTTGTAATGGTAATATGTTTGTTACATTGCCAACACGGTAATTTCCTATATACAAAGCGATAGGAAATAAATCGGTGTAGAACGATTTGTGTTTTTTGGAAATACTAGTATGCCTCAATAGTAATATCACAATAATACAAGTAGAACTCGTGCCGCAAGAATACGATTAGACTTTTTATCGAACTGTATGTAATAATTATATTTGAACTTACTTGAAATGTTCATGAAGGGTTTAAATGTCCACTGGAACAATAACTGGTAAAGAGTTTAATGGGAATATGGGCACGTTTTTAAACAGTAGTTTGTGGCGAGCGGCTTACCGTTGCAGGTGCGTCCGTCCGTGTGTAGTTGGTATCCCGCCCCACACTCGCACCTGTAGCTCCCAATTGTGTTCACGCATGACTGATCACATCTGTGGGTCGTCGTCAGGCATTCGTTGACATCCGCGCTAGATTCTGAAACATAACAGTGTTGCAGATGTATTTGGAGGCATCATTATGCTTACATTAACATATGGTTTACTGTTTTCAAACTCCTTTCATAAAACGAATGATCCGAACTGTACAAGCTGCAACAGTACGGTTTCTTTTATTCAACATCTGAAAAAGAATTCGTAAAATTATTGTTGTAGAAAACACCACAAAAATGTTTCCCTATGTTGCATGCCACCAACACAATAACAGGTAGTCGCAACGTATATGCGAGAATCCTGCTATAATTGCTAATTCCACACGAAGGTAACATATTAAAGTTTCATATCATATCATGTAAGTCAATGACTTCGTATTTACCAATTCAAACATTGTACATTAGTGTGTGTATTAGAGTTAAACTACTTTTAGACTTGTATTATAATAAAACTTGTTCCCAAGTCCAGCAGAAACTGGATATACAGAAGGCAGGAAATCAACTGCATTTGGCCTGGACAGATCGTTACACGGTCCTACTTCTACAGGAGATGGAGCGAGGTAGTGCGGACACAGACGATGTGAAATCATGTCTTCTGATCAGATGAGTCCCGTTTTGGGGTTTCCAGTTCAGATGACCATGTAGGATTGAGGCGATACAAGATATACTGCGTGACAAATGGGGTAAACCGAGCGTCATGGTGTGGGCTAGTTCGCATATCTATCAGTGCATGGACGGAACTTATCACCATCGTCGGCAACCAATACGACAAAACCAGATATACGGATATGCAATTCTTATTCCTGAACTGGTATCATCCGTGCGCCAACGTGTGAATCCGCGCCTGTTCCAGCAGAACGATTATCTCATGTTGCATGATTTGTACAAAGTTAGCTGCAATTCATAGTATGTAATGGCCTGGCCTTAGTCCGGCCTTGTCTCACATCGAATATGCCTGGGATTAATTGTGGATCTGGTTTAATCAGCGACAACAACAGCCGACCAATATCCGTCACCTCACAGTTAATATGGAGAACCGTGAATGGAATGGAGAACCGTGAATGGAATGGAGAACCATGTTGTTGTATCGACTGCAGACACTCACACGATAAATGTGATACAAAATCCGGACCTCTATTGTTGCCAAGGCGGCCACACATAACATCCTACTGAATGGTACTTACATTCGATGCTGAAGGTATCGTGTTCGTACAAATAAATTATGCGATTTCTTATTTTAAGTAGTATCTATAGCAAATGTGTACTTAAATAAATAACTTCTTTGTGTAGTTATTTGTGACATTCCAAATGGTTGTTCGAAACTTGTATAAACAACATATTTATTACGTTTGCAAATGAAAACACATTATAAAATGTTGATAAAAATGGTGTTACGATATTACACAAATCTAAAACAATTAATGCATTTAAATGGCTCCTTGAACTTACCAACGCATTCAGAGTTTCCGTTTTCTTCGTATCCTTTGCAACATGCTTTTTTTTTAAAGAACGTATCTATGTGTACAACATAGCACGATAGTTCGGTGACATTCCTAAAAGCAAACATTTTCAACTATGTATAATCACCGATGTTTAGTTGTGAAACAGTAATATGTCAATTGCGTCAATATGTAATTCGTTTCTAATATGATGTGTTCCGCTAAAACACTTTTCTGAATAAAAATACACATATGTATCAGTGTAATAGTTGTAGTAGCTACTTTTGACATATGTATAAGTGTAATAGTTGTAGTAGCCACGTTTGACATATGTATAAGTGTAATAGTTGTAGTAGTTATTTTTGACATAAGACTAGCATTCAAAATGGCATAACAATTTGGGTTCATTATATGTTGACTCTCCCAATTTGTGTTAACGGGAAACACCCGCTCTTATTGTACGCACACGCACATACACGTACTCACACACACGCGCACGTTTACGCTCACGCACACACACGTGCACGTACAAGCGCACGCACAGGCACGGGCGCTCTCTCTCTCTCTCTCTCTCTCTCTCTCTCTCTCTCTCTCTCTCTCTCTCTCTCTCTCTCTCTCTCTCTTACACACATACACTCACGTTCAGTTCTTAACCACTATACAGGTGGCGACACCCACCCGTTACAGTCGCTGCTCTGTTCGTATATTTCGTCATGACAGTTACAACCAACACTGCAACAGTATCGCGTTTCGCATCTCTTCATTGTCACTTGGTAGTAATCATCCACTTTGCATACGTTTCTGCAATATAGAAATATTGTTATCTAGGTCGTCTTAGTGATGTCACCGGGGTATTTTTACACAGCCTATTTCCACGATGGTACAGTCCACAAGTGAGACGTTACATTAACACAAACCTAAATAAAATGAGAAGAACTTTGCGTACGTAGAGACAGTATTTGTTTGGAAGGTATGCTTGAAAGTTTAATATAAATATACTTAACTGAAAGTCACATTTAACAGTGCAGACTTCGAACAATATCAAACACATTATTTTATACTGCGAATAAATGGCACGCTGAGACGCCTCCACATCCCTCTGTGGTAGTAGATTTAACGGAAAGGCTCCCCTGCGAATCTCACTCTTAACCACCCGAGAACGTGGCCTTCAACAGTTCAATCTATGCAACTTGTGAAAACTAACGGATACATAGTATATTGCTCAAACGTGTTATACAACTGTGTATATGTTGGCGCAGTATTGAGCGGGAATGGTGGCTCAGGAATTCACTGCAGAACACAAGCTTCAACGAATGCGTGAACAAAATTTGAAGAATTTATAGGCTAAACAAAAAAGTGCTTAGTTTATGCATCACACGAGCTTACGTATACAGCCTTAGAGACCAGAACCAAGATAAGAAGAGAACGTCCATATTTGTTTTACAATTATGACTACAAGGTGGGAAGAATGGCTGGTGTAAATTAGTAGGTAAGGGGGAAATTGGGGAGTCGATGAAGGAGGTTGATGTGAAATCGTTTCGGGGGAAGCTGGCGAGGAGTTGATTACTGTGGAATGAAGGGAAGGGGATCAGCGAAGGAAGAAAGCAGGTTGAGCTGAGACTGAAGCGATGAAATGGAAGAGGAAGAGCGAGATGAGTTTAAAGAGTACAATTGTTCTCTATGATACTTCGGCGATGTGACCAGCGCCTTGTGACCTCCACGATGTGACCAGCGCGTTGTGACCTCCGCGATGTGACCATCCCCAAAGTCAACACAATATACGTTTGGTGTTGATTGTGTTTGACAATTCTTGATCACTCATCCGTGTCGACAAAAGCACACCGACTGAATAAAGCGCAGCGTCACACTCCACGAAACTTAGTGAATGAGATACCAGGAGCGGCTGTGTGAATACATATCACACACAGTTCATTGACTCACTCATTCTCTCCTTCGCGCGCGCTCTCTCTCTCTCTCTCACTCACTTACTCACTCTGTCTCTCTCTCACCCACCTCCCTCTCATCTCTCTCTTTTCTCCTTCTATCAAACGGCGTGTATTTATACCTATACACGTGTTGCGTGTGCAGAATACACTTTCCTTCAAATTACACATGTGAGAATGTACTAAGCCAATCACGTGGCTACCGGTGTCAAATACAACATTGACGTCACGCAGCACCACAACAACAAATGAACCACGCTCTACTGCAGACAGTAAGTCACCGTGAACTTTGAGTAAGGATGTTTCGGTTGAATGGTGTCTTTGATATATCAACTGAACTAGTTTTTGTTGTTGATGCTGTTTATATGAATAAAGTGACCGACCATGAATTATCCCACCTGCTACGACTCGATCGATGTTAAATTTGACAAAGACGGTAGTTCTGTGACATTTCAAGATCCAGCCTAATGTGTTTATGAATCACACATACTATCAATAAGTTAACTTCTTGTGCGCCTCTATCCTCGGAAACCGAGCTCAGGTGCGCATCAAAAGAAAAGGGTCAACCAGTCGTTAAGCAGTGTTAAAGTTGTCCACACATGGAAATGTATATAGCAACACAATCAATGTTAGCTCGCAAGTCTTTCGGCAGCAGTTTTCGCGACAATTCATACAACACTAATAACTTAGACACGTCTAATTACCAGTCATATAATATGATGATCTAACACGGATCCGTCTTATCAAGATCATATTAGATCGGTCAACTCTAATATGGATGATGCAGTCTAATACCACCAATATAATTGGATCTGTCTAACATGAATCTCCCTAATCACTACCCATTTATCAGTTTCTGGCTAACATGGATCTGTCTAGTCACGACCCATTTAGCATGTCTAATATGTCTAACAATTGTCCGTCTCATCACTACTAATGTAGCAGGATCTGTCAAACGTGGATCCGTTTATCACTATCCATACAGCAGAATATGTCTAACATGGGTCTTTATACTGAAAACCAATAATATAGTATGATTTGTTGAACCTGGATCCGTCTAATCACGGATTCATCTCATCATTACACATATAGCAGGATCTGTCTAATGGGAATCCGTCTAATCCTTACCCATACAACAAGATATGTCGACCATGTATGTGTAATCACTACCCATACAGCCGGATCGTATGTCAGGGATCCATCTAATCAGCACATCAGCAATCTCCACTCGCCTACTTGGCAAACGTTGGAAGAGTTGCCGGATAGTTGACATCAGCACGTACTTAGTATACGTTGCACACATAAGTGTTTATTAATACCATAACTGCTATTTTTAGACCTGCATTGCCCAACAACGTGACCTTCAAATATAACAAAAATCACTACTACCGTAGAATACTACTTATTTAATGAACCAATCCTGATAATAACAATCAACATCCCTACCAAGCTGACCAACTGACAAACAGCGGTACTGCCAACTACCACATAGGTCCTCTACAAACTTGTTCAATTGCTAACTTTGTCCCGTACCAACATATCCCACTGTCAATCGGGTCCACCACCAAGACATCCCAGTTCGTTGCATTGGGGCCAATTGGGCCTGACGAATAGCTATATATACTGTACTGACTCGATGGAACACTGCCCGCAGCATACCCATATAACCATGTTATTATGAATCACAACCAAATAAAGTAACAACAACAGCATGGTCTTGAACTACACAAATAAATACGGGCGCTGCATTAACTGCAGCTAAACAATTCCTTTACAAAGAGGGAACCTGGTAAGCGTCACGAGTGCTTGTCTTGTCGGATTTGGGTGTTTTATAAGACTACACATTATTGCGATTATTGCTGTTGTTATTATCATCGTCGTCATCATCGACGTCACCTTTATGTACAATAGGGAAGGTACAAAATCAATACTCGGAACGAGACGCAACAAGTCTTATCCTCGACCCGTCTACTGGCCTACAGGAAATAGTTGGAGTTTGACAACGACCACGGCTCGGTGGTCTTTCTAACTGGACACAAACTGCCCAATACCAATCGCATTGACGGCGCTGGACAGACATTCTAAAATCACCTGGACGTGCATGCCTGAAAAACGGCACCGTTGTACTCACCCTCCTATCGGTTCATGCCTCCCCGGGGTGATGACCTCGGGGTCAGTATGACCCTCTGGCACGTCGCACGACGCCCCAAAACTCACACCGGACACACTGAGAAATATGTACAATACCAAGACCACCCGCACCATTATCATCAACCAGGTGGGGCGCAATCAAGACTTGATCCTAACGTCCACCACAGGACAACTGTTGCGTGCCGGTGTACCACGCACATGTACAACCGGCCGTCGATCACCCACGTTCCGTCGGGAACAAGGCACCGAGGCAGCGCGCAAAGCCGGAATAAGGAAACCTCGTATTTTGTTTTGTTCTGATTTTCCGTGGTGGTGTTTTTGGCACCGTCGGAATGCGCGTGTTCCACGGGGCTACTGGGGCAGTGCCTGTGGTATATGCAAACACCTGTCGGCGCTGTGTTCTTGTGTGCACGGACCGTGACGCAATATGAAAATAACCCGCCTGTTGGAGTATTGCAACTATTATTGCGTCGGTGAATGGCTAATGTGGGACACGTGGCCAGACAGTTATATGAGAGGGAGCAGAGTCTCATTACGTACCAACTGATGGAGTATTTGTTGGGGTAAAACAATGGTTTTGACAATAAACGCATGAACAGGAGAAAACACATGCACACGCTTGAACGCAGGAACACACACACGCGCGAACCTATGCAGAAACATACATACACTCACGCACACCCCCCCAACACACACAATCACTCACACACACACACACACACACACACACACACACACACACACACACACACACACACACACACACACACACACACACACAAACACACACACAAACACACACACATTTACACAAACTGCAAGTGTTTATGAGCAAAACTGCGTGTTACAATAGTTGTCTTGTTTTGTAAGTAACAGTATTGTTCTCATTAATCTCATCTTTTTGTTCCGTGATAGTGAAGCACCATCGCTGTTCAAAGCCTATTTCGAGAGCGCTGTGGGCCATGGACGCTTTGTTGTGGTGTTTTCTAAACCGATAGGGGATTTCCCAAGTCTACTAGCTCAGAGTGTGAGTGGCCTAATGCCGCACCCATTGTGAATTTATCAGTGATTCTGGTGGAAGCCACCAATCACACAAGGCGATTTCTGTTCAATGGGCAATTGTGGCGTCAATGCTTAGAAAGCGCAACCTTCTGTCTGATGCAATGGCAGTTATAAGTTCCTTTTGTGTACGCATATTTATTTCGAGCTATTTATGCCTCTCGAGAAATACTGCAAAGAGATAACGTGTTAGAAATAAATTTGTCTTGCTAAGCGGTATTTTCCAAACTAAATACGGCACAAACAAATATCAGACGTAACGTCACAAATTCCCTGCTTTGAATTTTGTTGAGTCACTGCATAAAACTGGGTTGGCAGGATTGGGTTAAGGAAATTGTACCACACACCATAACAAATACCCCAAACGGCGAAAATTATCTCGCCTTTTACGTTAAGCATTCGGCCACGCGGTGGTAAAGTGGTGCAGTGACTAAAGATTCGGACTCTCGACCGAGAGAACCCGGGTTCGAATCCTGTGCTGCGATGTCGAACCTTGAGCAAGTTCGTTCACCCTACGTTGCTCCAGTTCACTCAGCTGTATGAGTGAGTACCTGGCTATAGACAGTGGTGGATATTTGTGTAAGAATAATTTTCGCTCATTAACTGCAACGTGGCTGGATGCTTCCCAGAGAAGTCGAGATGGTGCTCGATTGAACAGGTCTGCCAGGGAGTAAAGTGTATAGCGCTTTGAACAGTCCTAAGGACTGGATACTGTGCTATTATAAGAACTTACTTTAACTTGTTTACTTCTTACAGACAGACCAACACGTATAATCGCTATCATGTGTATTAGAGTCAAAAACTAACGAACACACAAAAGATGATCTAGATTGTTATAGTAAGTAAGTAAATTTTATTTCCTCATTCATATGGTATACAACATATTTCAAAACAAAAGCAACACAGATGAGGTTGCTACGAGAGAAGTTAAAAACGTATCGAGCTTGTAGCCTATTAAATCAAACTAAATATAGTGCACTCCTGTATATAAACAACATTACATATATAAATATTATACATATTTAGGTTGACTTCATTTAAATAAAGCCAGAGACGCTGTAAGGGTAACTGATGCTTAAAAGCCTATTCATTACATATACATTTCAATAAGTTTAATTATGGCAATGATAAATATCCTGGTTTTATGCTTTAACATATTCAATGATGTTGCATTTTAAATATCTACAGTTATTGTGTTCCAAAGTCGTGTCCCTGTTATTTTCAAAGAATTATCTCCAATTCTATTTTAGATCTTGGTGTATATAAGTTTGCCTCCTGTCTTAAAGTTCTCGTCCCACTACTAAGCTTGGTGAAATAGACCAGGAAGTTGTTCCTACGCGGTTTGTACACACAAATTCAATGTATATAGTTCCAGAATTTTTGAAATATTAAGTTCCCCGAGTAAGGTAGTAGCACTATCTCGACGGTTTAGTTTAGCTATTGTTTTAAGTAAAATGTTTTGGACAACCTGTAGCTTACCTAATTTGGTCTTACACGCTGACCCATACAATTCGATCCTATAATATAATTAATATGGGGAAATACATAGGTATAATATAATTGCCTCACCACATTATCATTTAAGAACGAGGCTAAATGATGGAATGCACCCGGTAGCTTTGACACCTTGTATACAAAATTCTTAAATATGTTCAGACCATGATAGTTTACATTCCAAATAAATGCCCAGATATTTGGTTGAATGAACCAGTTCAATTTGTTTGCACTGCAGCAAAATGGCATAACTGAGCGATCTTCATGTCTACGAAATGTTGTTTGGCAAGTTTTATTCTGATTTAGAGTCAGCTTATTGTGCCTGAACCAAGTATTGAACGATTCTAACTCATCCCGAGCCGTACAGACAGTATCCTTGATATTCTTATCACTAACGAACATGTTGGTGTCGTCCGCAAATAAACGCAAAGATCCATTTTCTACGGCATTAGAAATGTTATTGATATACACTAAAAATAACGCTTATCCCAAAATGGAACCCAATGGAACGCCAGTTTGAACATAAGGATATCCAGATACTATGCCATTAACGTTAACCCATTGCTACCTATCGTTTAAATAATGTATATAATCCAATCACATGCATGACCTCTTATTCCATAGTAGTCTAGCTTACACAACAGTATTTCATGATCAACGGTGTTAAAAGCTTTACTTACATCAAGGTAGACCCACATAATTAAATCGCCGTGTTCGATATATTTCCTAAGGTTTTCTATTATTTCGATAAGCGCCAATGTCGCGGAATGAACTTTGCGAAATCCAAGTAGATGATTGAACAAAACGTAATTACTCTCCAGGTAGTCTAATAATCTTTTCAGCATTAATTTGTTAATGGTTTTATTGAAGACACTCGTCAAACTTATTGGTCGATAGTTAGCTGGTATATACCATGATACTTTGTTAAATACCGGTATTACGTTTTACACTTTTAATCCTCGTGAGACAATGGACTCAGATAACGACAAATTACATATGTAACTCGGAGGTTTATAATTGAAGTGCCAGACAGCTTAACAATTTTCGAAGGAAATTGTCAATACCCGATCCATTAGAACTAGCTAGCATGTTTATTTCACTGATCAATTCTTAATGTAAAACTGATTCAAGAAACATAGTATTGTTCATTGGGTCACTTAGAAATTGCCTATATTCATTTCCATGATTATATAATTTTGACATTTCTTTACCAACTATCGCCATGTATTTGTTGATTACATTAGCGATACTTTCATTGTCTTTTAATTATATTCCAATGCGTTCCAGATGTTCTAGGATTAATTTCACTCAGCGTGAAACGACGCATTCTAGATCAAAACTGGCATGGAGACAGAACAAAATAAGCTGTGATTGATCTAATATAAGAGGGTGGTGAAATCCATGCTCCAAAACCCACCACTGAACTTGTTTGTATAAATAATACCCCACCACTATTATCTGATAAGTATCCGATACCCACAAATGACGCTCTCGAATCACAAAGACAATGGACGTTTCCTTGTTCCTCGTTGCTGTGCTAAGCTCCGTGCTTGTTCTACAACGCTTCACTGCGCCACTCGACTGAGCAACGGCACGCGCGCGATGGCACGGCTACCGTGACTGCTTGGAAGGGCACCTGGACGCATTGGAAGTCGGCGGGGAAGAATTGTTCTTGACGTGCACCTTGTTGTCGATATTACTATACCAACTTCGCCTGTGTTTTGGGGCCACATGTATAGTACCTGACGGACACACGGACCCCGAAGTCATCAACCCGGCGAAACATCAACCTTCGGGAGGGTGAATAAAAAGGGCTGTACTACTCCTTTGTATAACGTATAGCTCCGCGTTCTATCTCCATATTAGGAACGAAGGATATGTGTCAATTGTTGCGTCACGTTTCTTTCCTTACAAGCAGGTTTCACTTGAATTGGCCATAGTTTTCATTCACCTAGTTTTCACACATTGATGTTCTTATGTGCCACAAGACAAATTGTTTTCTTTGACAGTGAGGGAAAATAAGACGCGTGTGGTTTTGACAAGAAAGTCATCTGTGGGATATCATGATCTCTAATACGTCTTGTGTTAATAATATACGTCTGTTTTATGAGAGCATGATCTAGCAGCAAATGTGTATGACTTGATTACTGTTTCTTTTCTAGGTGAAGACATGGTTATCGTTTATAGAAGTAAATATCACTGCTCACTATAAAAGGTCACCAATATATTTCAATTGGAATTGCATTGGTGTGTTAGTGTGTTAGTTGATTAATTAACTGTTCAGCACGCTTCCCAGGTCGAGCTGTATCGTCGCGCTGTCTCAGATCTTTACATTGGAAGACGGGGTGAGGGTGGCTTTGGAGATTTTTCGTCGGAACGTCAGCGGAGCGCTGTCTCGAAGATGGGTCGAGAAGGCTGTTGGACATTTTTCGCCTGAAATTCAGCGGTTCAGCACGGCCCCTTGAGAGTTGGTAGATATATGTTACTCCCTTCGCTCCTCGCAACAAAACAGTTGTAAATGCGTTTGTTGTGCCAATTAAGCCTACCGTAAGATACTAGGTACACCCCGCTGAAAAACAAAATAGTTCGTTCATGTAAGAATGACATACATAATAGAAAGTGTTAAACTGTTCGTTAAGGGACCCTGCGCCTTCCTGAAGACGGTGATTATATACACTAACAACGCAGTTCTCATCCAACCTTGTAGACTTCTTCAAAGACGACAGTCAAAATTCGTCAGGGCTGTGTGCTGTCCCCTGTTCTGTTCAACATATTCTTGGAGAACATCATGCAAGAGGCATTAAGTGACATCAACACTTTCATATCCATCGGAGGAAGACCTCTACGCAACTTACGCTTCGCGGGTGACATCGACCTTATGTGTCAATCTATAGCGACTGTCAACTACGTAGGCATCCCGTCAATGGACGGGCTTTTGGTAACAGTAAGATGTTCTAAAATAAATTAGAATGGGATACGCATTGCATTCGGATATAAGATTTAAATACATATAAACTGTACACTTGCATAATTCATGGGCACCCCCGCTGTTACAGAGGTATTGGATTAATTTCCCCTAGAACTACTCAGAATCAGTCGAAGGCAAAGAAAGTTCACAAACACGTCGGCGGCGATTTCATTCTGTAATGAACCACCCGTAATGTGGCGCCACCAGTTGGTGCGCCCACGAGAGCGGTATCGCGATTATCTATATTTAATGTCAGCAGTTTTTAACAAGTTTTGCTGCAACCCAAATTCTGGTAGCGATACTGGCTTAGCAACCCATGCTTTTAGAGAGTTAACTTATGCTAAATGATAGCATAAATAATGATCCATCAAATACACATGACATAAATAACAATAACGAGGCGATTGATTGTCAACATAAAAAGAGAACAACCATTTCAATTCGAAAAAAAGACTACGGAGTGATTCGGGACTTTCGTACGGTTTTCACAATGTTTCAAGGATAAAATATAATTATCACAAGTGAAGCTTTTGAATGGAATCCACAGAGCAAAGGAAAAACTGGAGAGAGAGAGAGAGGGGGGAGGGAGAGGAAGAGACAGAGAGAGAGAGAGACAGACAGACAGACAGACAGACAGACAGACAGACAGACATACAGACAGACAGACAGACAGACAGACAGACGTTCACAGGCGAATAGCCTTAGCATCAGCGTCATAAACAACTAGTCTGGGTTTTGCTTATCCATTTCCGGACGTTGCAGCCTTGATGGATTGTCTATAGACAGCTCTTTCGTTTGCCAGTCTCCCCACTCGCCAGATGTCGGCTCCTACCCATTCCTCTATGTCCTTCCCCCATTGTCTCCTAGGTCTTCCTCTGCTTCTTCTGCCTTCCACTTTTCTTTCCATTATTAGTCTCTCTAGAGACTGATGCCGTTTCACATGGCCGAAATAACTTAGTTTCTGTTTCTTTACAAAGTTCACTAAAGTCCCGGGTATAACACCAAGCTCTTCTGCGATGGATTCGTTAGTTCTGCGTTCAGTCCAGGAAACTCGTAATATCTTTCTATAACACTTGTTTCCAAATGCATTTATACGTTTAGTAATGTTCTTATTAAGAGTCCAGATTTCGCATCCATATGTAGCTGTTGGAAATATGCAGACTCGGATAATTCGTAGTTTCGTATCTTTGTTCGTTGCTTTCCACAGCTTCTTCATCTCCGTCAACTTTTTACTCGCCATTGCCAACCTCAGCTTGATCTCTTTCGTCCCATCTCCATCCGCTTCTATCAGTGACCCCAGATATTCAAAACTTTCCACTCGTTCTATTTCCTCGCCATCTACTGTGACCTCTAATGGTTCTCGACATCCCTTCACATCCATAATCTTAGTCTTCTTTACGTTTAGTTTCAATCCTTTCATCTCGCTGTGCTCTTTAACAGTAGTTATCAGTTTATCCAATCCCTCTTTTGTTTCGGATATTAACGCTGTGTCATCGGCATATCTCAATTCATAAATCTCCTGTCCATTCACTTTCAGTCCATTAAAAAACTTGCTTCTCGTGTCAGTCTCGACTTCTCTCATGATATTCTCTGTGTATAGACTGAATAGGTGGGGGGACAAAATGCACCCCTGTCTCACTCCCTTGCCGACTGGGAACCGATATGTGGTACAACACTCTAATCTCACTGCAGACTGCTGTCCAACATATACATTTTAGATAAGTGATGTAATTTTCTGGTCAAATCCCATGCGTATCAAGGTTTTCCAGAGTTGTTGATAACTAACATTTTCAAAAGCTTTTGAATAATCTATGAAACAGATCCTAAGGTCATGGTTGAATTCTCTGCATTTCTGAATTAACGTCTTCAGGTTGAAAATGTGATTTCTTGTTCCTCTTCCTGTCCGGAAACCAGCTTGTGTTCTGTTGACTTCACATTCTAATTTTGTTGTGATTCTCTTCATTATGATTTTTTGCATAATTTTGCTCGCATGGCTGATGAAGGATATAGTAATGTGGTTTGAGCATTCTTGTATGTCACCTTTTTTCGGTATTGGTATAAGGATGGCTCGTTTCCAGTCCATGGGCCATGTTCCACTTCTCCATATTTTCTTGCATGATGTGTGATAGATATCCACGTCTGCTTCTCCACTTGCTCTTATTAGCTCTGCAGTGATGTTATCAATGCCAGGTGATTTTCCGTCTTTTAGACTTTTTATTGCCCACTCCATCTCTGAACGCAAAGGCTCAAGTTCATCTTCTGGTTCTGTCCTCTCTCTGCTTTCATCCATGTCTACCTCTTCTGTTTCTTCTTTCTTAAACATGCTTTCACAATATTGCTTCCATCTTTCAAGTATGTCATCGCTTTCTGTCAGTCATTCCCGTTTCATCTTTAATAACGCCAAGTCTAGGTTTGAACGACTGTGTCATAGACTTGATTTCCTCGAACATACTGCGACCATCGTTCCTTCTCATACATAGTTCTATCTTTTCGCATTTCTTCTCTAGATATTTCTTCTTGTCTTCCTTACACATTCGTTTAATCATCTTGCACTTCTCTCTGTATTTCTCATGATAATCTCTCATTTCTTTGTTCTTCTTTAACTCTTTCCTTTCGTCAATCATCTGCAGTGTGTCTTTGCTTATCCATGGTTGTTTTTGTCTCCTCTTTTTAGTGAAGTGTTTGTCAGCTGATTCCATAATGATGTTCCTAATTTCTACTGCCAACTCTTCTGGTTCCTTCTCGTCAGCCACTCTCTGTAATACTCCGAAACGGTTCATAACCTCTACTCGGTATCCTTCTTTGATATCACTGACGTCATACCTCACTATCTCTTTCCCTCTCTTCATCTTTCTTAATTTTATCGCAATCTTGGCGATTAGCAATTCATGGTCAGAGCCACAATCGGCTCCCGGTAATGTATTTGCATTAAACACAGACGTCCTCCATCGTTTTGGTATCAGTATAAAGTCGATTTGATTTCTGTTCCGACCATCTGGTGTTGTCCAAGTGTACAGTCTTCTTTGATGTTGTTTGAAGAAAGTATTGGTGATCACCAGTTCATTCTCTATGATAAACTCAACAAGTCTATCTCCTCTCCAATTTCTCTCGCCTAGTCCATATTTCCCGATATTTCCATTTTCTTCCTCGTTTTGACAACTGCCAACTTTTGCATTGAAATAGCCCATCAGTACTACCATGTCTCTCCTGTTTACCTCGTCAACTGTTTGTTCGTTGCAGTGTATCATAAAACGTTTCTACTACATCGTCGTCTGCAGTGCTCATTGGTGCATACATTTGAATACATGTTATATTCGTGGGTTTTGCTCGTATTCGTATGGTAATAATTCTGCCATTGACCGGATTGTATCCTAATAGTGCATTTTCAGTTTTCTTTGACAGATAGAACGCAACACCACTCATCCCTGACTTAGTTGCTTGCTTGTATATAAACTTTCCTCCTGAATCCGGGCGAAAGTGTCCTTGTCCGGCCAACCTGTGTTCCGCAATCCCTAATATATCTACCCCATATCTTTCTGCTTCCGATGTTACCATTTGTAGTGTTCCATGACTCGTTTTTCTGATGTTCCATGTTGCCACACGGATTTTCCCTTTTAGCTTTTTGTTGCTGGTTTTATCTCCCGCACAGTCGGGCATACTACCGTCATCAGCTCTGGCGTTACTTCCAACATCTCCAAGCTCTTCCCCAGTATGTGTCGTCCTATCCAGCCTGGGGGACTCACCACTAGGACCTCTCTTACTGTCTGTATTCTCCATCAAGGTTTCTTGGGCTAATACAGCGGTAGTTGCCCACTGCTTTCCGCTGGTTTGTGTATGGTTAACTCCATTATTCCTTGACTAAAAAGTCTTGCACCGCAGGACAGCGGGTCACCGGTCCTTCCACATGCGTCTTGGTAGGTACCTTGCAGCCTGGTGAAAGGCTGTTGCTGTTTCGCCTTTGTAGCCGGGGGTGTAGCCAATCGACTGGCCGCCTACTCCTCCGAGACAGTCTTTGTGTACTGAGGGCAGACGTCCCTCGACTCAATAGGCATTAGCCTACAAGCCTTACTCATGTAGTTTTGCTAGTCAGCTGAGACCACTGCCCGGGTGTGGCCACTGCCGTACACTGGCAGTTCATAGGAGCCATACATGAGCTAGATAGACTGTGGAACCAGTGGTTAGAGCCTCCACAGAAGTGGAGCGGCTGCCCATCACCAAAGCGACTATCCCTCCAGGTTCTACCCTACACAACACATATTCAAAAATAAATATTAATGAAAGGCACTCTATATGGGGCCTGTAGCAATCTATGGTGCAGAAACCTGGTGACTACGATCGCAAGTAAGTAAGTAAGTAAGTAAATTTATTTCCTCATCCAAATAATATACAACGCAATTCAAGAGCAATGTAACACAGATGAGGTGGCTACCAGAGAAGTATAACTTATCGAGCTGGTAGCCAATTAAATCAAACTCATATAGGTTACTCCCACATACATAATATTACGTATATAAAGGTTATACAGTGCATTCAATAGCAAAACCTTCCCTCCCCTCAGTCTCCGTTCCTCAATCTTCTTCCCACTACTCTGCTCCTTCAGTCTCACAGTATTCCCAACTCTCTCCCTGTCGTCTCTCTCCATTCCACCTTTCTACTTGTTGCTTCTTATCTCCTTCACAATATCTACCAACCTCGCTACCTCCTTCTCCAGACATTCCACCTTTCTCCTTGCTGCTTCTTATCTCCTTCTCAATATCTACCAACCTAGCTACCTCCTTCTCCAGACATTCCACCTTTCTCCTTGCTGCTTCTTATCTCCTTCTCAATATCTACCAACCTAGCTACCTCCTTCTCCAGACATTCCACCTTTCTCCTTGCTGCTTCTTATCTCCTTCTCAATATCTACCAACCTAGCTACCTCCTTCTCCAGACATTCCACCTTTCTCCTTGCTGCTTCTTATCTCCTTCTCAATATCTACCAACCTAGCTACCTCCTTCTCCAGACATTCCACCTTTCTCCTTGCTGCTTCTTATCTCCATCCCCTTCACAATATCTACCAACCTAGCTACCTCCTTCTCCAGACATTCCACCTTCCAACACCCACGTTCTGAAAGGTAAATCCCTCTTCCTAGGTCTCTGCCCATGACTTCCCACAGGCGGATAGGGCAAAATCCGTCCAACTGTGGCAGACGTCGCAGACCAAGTGTCTCTTTGCCTTGACTTGCCGCTTGCATGGCTCCATATCAGAATTTATTTAATAATAATAATATAATTAGCTATTTAAAATAGTTATGTCAACTGTGTTTACACTATTCACTGTCTATGTAGTATTTAAGAAGGCTGTTTAATGTGCACAAATGTTACACTTTACATAAGATTGCTTTGTTTATTTCGGTTACAGTTTTTGGTTATAGTCACAGCTAGACTGTCTTATTTATTTAGGTTATATCGCGCCCTAGCAAATACATGGGACACTAGCTACATATACTTCTAGTTCGCCCGGTTATCGCAAATGCGTAATTTTTTACAACAAAGCTACCTAATCAAAATGTCTAGTAGGTTCTGGCTTACACAGATATTACCTTATGTAAATAATTTTATTAGTTTGTTACTTTATCACCTATATATTTTATCACATAATGAGGTTTGTTAAATCTTGTTTACACACTTATCGTAGGCTAACTTACCCTATTATCACTCACTAGACTAAAGTGTTCTAAAATACTTTATCTAAATAACTTTAAGCACAACTGCTACTCAATATTTTTACTGTTACTTTATGAATAATATTAAGGCAAGAATAATACTTATCAATAAGTAATTTAACTTGTTTATCAACGTTTCTGCACCACCAATGTCTACGATATATCTCCGCCAAATATAGCCTCGAAAAATGAGAGAGCACTGGAAGTTCTGTATGTATGTTTTATTGATTACATAAAGGCATTTGACAGAGTTCGTGATGAAGAAATCATATAAATACTGGAGAGTTTGAACATTGATGGGAAAGATCTGAGAGTGAGAAATTGTTGTGAGAAATCTGTAGTGGGAATAAACGGCAGCAATACGAATAGAAAATGACATCAGTACATTTCAAGAAATAAAACGTGGTGTAAGACAAGGGTGTGTTCTATTCCCCGATCTCTTTTCATTATAGTGTGAGATCATCTTACGTACATTAGAATATATGCCAGGTATTCAAGTAGTGGGATACAATATGAATCATTTACGATATGCAGGCAACACGGTATTGATTGGTGAGAGTGAAATAGCTCTACAACAGATGCTAGATACGGTAATATAGGAAAATAAGAAAAAAGGACTGTCCTGAACGAAAATAAAACAGAAACCATGGTCATCTCAAAGAAAAATTACAGTCAAACATGCAACATAGTAGCATATGGCACTGTATTGAAGCAAGTCGAAACGTTTAACTATCTGGGATCACTAAAAACATCCGACGGACGATGCAACAATGATATCAAGACACGAATTGTACTAGTCAAAGCAGCTTTTCACAACATGAAACACATTTATCAAATAAAAATATATCAATTGAAGTGAGAAAACGTGTACTGCAATGCTACATAGAGCCAATATTGATATATGGATGTGAATCCTGGACAATAACCAACAGTTCACAAAAAACATTGAAGCCACTGAAATGTGGTTCTTAAGAAGATTGCTGCGAGTGCCAAGGACGGCAAAGCAAAGCAATGAAGTCATCCTTAGGAAAGCCAAATCAAAACGAAAGATCATAAACAAAATTAAAACACAAAAAGCACGATTTATGGCCATATTATGAGAAAGAAAAAGTTAGAACATATAGGAACAACAGGAAAGATAGAAGGAAAAAGATCCAGAGGACGTCAGAGAATAAAAATAATAGATAGTATATCAACATGGAGTGGAAGGAGTACAACAAAACTTCTACAAACTACAAACGACCTGACACAGACATGGCACATAGAAGATGAAGAAAGCGAGAGACAGCCAGACCACCGATATTCCCACGACTGTCTCGGCTAAACTATGTAGCTTACTTTGGAGCAGCAATGTAATACCAGTCAATGCCGCCAACCCACGTCGGTCACCGCTAAACAACGTTCACTCATCGTGGGATAGCTAAGTAATCATGCATGACCTCACAAGTTGATCACACTAAATGTTGATGTTATTAATTTAAAAGTACATTTGACACACGTGAAAGTTGTCAATTAACTGCGTGCTCTAAGAACGATGGCTAGCTCTCCGTGTTTCCGTGTCATACCGGAATATTTACATTTAATCGACGACATAATTATCCACAATTATGTACCAAAGCTTTGTATGTACTGTGTGTTTGTGCGCGCGTGCGTGCGTGCGTGCGTGTGTGTTTAAGTGTGTTATTCACAGCGTAGGTCCTAAACGCAATACGTTTTAATCTACATCCATACAGTTCTACAGCTTAATCTGTATAATAAATGTAATTATCTTGGATATTTATGAGTATTGTATTACATACTGTAATAAGCATATTCCTGCAACGCTCTGGGTAGTGCGTAACATTATTCCCCGACATACTAATTTAGCCTGCTCATATATCGAATTATATTATGCATACAATATATCCGTGTTACAGAGAATATATGCGTACCTGTCGCAAGTAGAAAGCAAACCAATACAATTATGATAAACAGGTACACAAACCTAATTAAAATAAGCTCCGTTCCAGTCCTAGCGATTCTATTTGTGTCACTTTTCACCAAATTCCTCCTCACTTCTTCACCATGTCGAGATCTTCATACACGTTTTCGTTGCCATAATTAGCTGCACACATGTTACCTTTCCTCACACTTCCTGGCTGCTTCGCTTTATCTGCAGCAGGGTTTGCGCTGCTTGTACCCATTGCCAACGTGTCATAGACACCGCAGGCGGTTGCTCCCACTGGTTGAAGGCCTGTCGACGCAAACCCCTTACAGGTGTATGGATGAAGGGCCTCGGGTGATTGCGGGAACATGTTCCGATCCCTGCCGTATCGTGCCAGATGTCCTGGATACGGAGGCGGCAGACCAGGGCATGTCGAAAGTTCGTGTACCTCGACCCGCTGCGCTCGGTTCTGGCTGGTTCCTGCTGATGGCGCCGCGCTGTAGACGTTGTTCTCGAACGACGCGGTCTGGTCAACTTCACCCCGAGGTAACTTACGGCGGCGGCGCAGTGTGAAATAAGCGACGGCGACGACGACCAGGACGAGGAAGGCAATGACAGCGACGATGACGACCGGCAATAGGGCGACGTGGTTCTGCGACGTCTGTTTGTCCACAAATCGACCCGCGGAATTCGGCTCTACGGGGGGGGGGGGTGGAGCAGTCGGGGAGGCTAGAACATGGAATGAAGGTCTGGTGGAATTTTATGTTGGGAATGTATCGGTGCGATTTCATCAGCATATTTAACTTGCAAAATGTTCGCAATAGTTATCATCATTATCATCAGTATACGATTAGTTTGTGTGTGTGCGTGCGTTTGCGTGCGCATTTGCGTTTGCGTTTGCCTGCGTATTTGGTTGTGTGCGTGCGCGCGTGCGCGCGCGCGCGTGTGTGTAAATCACTAGATAATAAAAAACATGGTTTTCAGTATGTAAACTGAAAACAATACAAACAACGTAACCTAGTCATGGTGTGCCCAATAGTGATGTTATTAAGCAAACAGGTAATAATGCTGATATAATGCAATCATTAGCCTCACATTAAAACTTACGCTAAGACAATTTCTTACCTACACATGATCTTTCGTCATTGGCCAGAGTAAACCCAACCCGACAGGTGCAGCGGAAGACGGTGTCGGTGTCGGTGTCGGTGTTCGCACGTCTCCTCGCACGTCTGGATGGGCTGAGGCGCTGCTGAAGGAACACCGTCACTCAGTTGGTGAACAGAGTTAGGTTTAATAAAGAATGAGGTTGTAATCGATGGAATGGCATTATTCGTCGTGTCCTGTGTGCATTGTAACCGTTCTTTGTACGATACCACACGAGTGAATAAATCGCAAATGCTAGTCGTATAGTTATAAAGGATTCACTGAAGAAAGTAATCATCGGGGTACAATATCGAGTGCCTATATTCGTCTCAGTCATGCTGAAACTTTAAGGCGTAATTAAAGTATATTCTTTTATTTTACTAATTGTAATATACTCTTGTATATATATATATATATGTGTGTGTATATATATATATATATGTATATATATATATATATATATATATATATATGTGTGTGTGTATATATATATTTACCACATTGGTTATTTACAAATGCAAAATGGGTTATTAAATACGAACCTGGGATTTTGTTACAAGAGATGTGGTCGTCAGCGAGTGTGAAACCGGCGCGGCAGGAGCAATAGAAGCCACTGGCAGTGTCCACGCAGGTATGCGCACAGCCGCCATTTGCGTCCAGGCATTCGTTGATGGCTACGAGAAATATAACTTTTGTTACGAATCATTCACATTGGTCATTTACTATATCTGACAGCAAATACGCATCCACGCAGTACGCACAGTTTCAGAATCATGACTTTCTTTTGAAGTGTTTGTAATTGTTGATTGAATGCATATGGAAATTCTAGACACCGGTGTCACGGGCCCATAATAGGCAAAGCGCATTTGATCTGCTGTGACGAGACGCTTTTGACACTTGTGCTGAGACTCATCAGAAAACGATAACCCATATTCCGTAATGAGGCGTCACTGTTTCCCTCGACCAGTTTAGGAATACTACAGTTGTCTAGTAAACATTGTATCGAACAAGTAATTGTGCTGATTAATGGAGCAGCAATTCAAGAAGAAAGTGTTTATTGAACGCAACAAACAAACACACAACGAATCACTTTATTATCCACGTGATACATTCAGACTACTCACTAGTGCATGATCTGTTCTTTGTGTCGAGAGTGTAGCCTATCCAACATGTACACCTGTAGCTACCGACCGTGTTCATACACAAGTGCTGACACCCGCTGGTTCTCATCTCACACTCGTTTATATCTGAAAACAAACGATGACAATTCCATTATGGCCTAACTGTAACATGTTCAAATATATATATAAAAACATAAAGTTTCAAAAAAATATCGCCGAGGTGGGCTGAAATAGCCCCAAAATACTTTGGTGTTCAACGATTCCAATTTTCCTATGTTTAACACAACAACCTTCCTCTTACAAATTGTCACGCTGGCTCATTCTGGGCAAAGGAACATACCGTCTCGCTTTAAATAGCATTTATATATTGATCGAGAGTCGACATCAACAAAAATAAGAAATATGCCTGTCTTGGCGAAGTCTTATCGTTGACGTTATCCGCTTACATCATACAACAGCGTTCACCTTGTAATTTACTTACTTTGAAGTGCGATGTTGGACCTGGGTGTGATGGGAGGTGTGAAGTTGGTCCCCAAAACAGGGGTTTATCTGCCACACCCCTAGCTAATACCCTATACAATGTGTTTTGTAGAAATACAATAGCAATACCAATAATGCAAGTAGAATTCCTGCCGCCAGAATACGACTAGACAAGCCTTTTTAGAAATGTATGTAATAATTACAATGGAACTTACTTTAAATGTTTACGAAGGGTTTAACTGTCCACTGGAACAATAACTAGTAAAGAGTTTAATGGGAATATGGGAACGTTTTTAAACAGTAATTTATGATGAGCGACTACCGTTGCAGGTGCGTCCGTCCGTGTGTAGTTGGTATCCCGGCCCACACTCGCACCTGTAGCTCCCGATTGTGTTCACGCATGACTGGTCACATCCGTGGTTCGTCGTCAGGCATTCGTTGACATCCGCGCTAGATTCTGAAACATAACAGTGCTGCAGATGTATTTGGAGGCATAATTACACTTACATTAACATATGGTTTACTGTTTTTAAACCCCTTTCATAAAACGAAAGATCCGAATTCTGTACAAGCTGTAGCAATACGATTTCTTTTGTTTAACATCTGAAAAGAATTCGTAAAATCATTGTTGTAGAAAACACCACAATAAAGTTTCCCTATGTTGCATGCCACCAACACAATAAAGTAGTTGCGATATATGCGAGAATCCTGCTACAATTGCTAATTCCACACGAAGTTAACATATTAAAGTTTCAAATCACAACATGTAAGTCAATGACTTCGTATTTACCAATTCAAACATTGTACGTTATCGTGTGTATTATAATTAAACCACTTTTAGACTTGTATTATAGTAAAACTTGTTCCGAGGTCCAGCAGAAACTGGATGTACAGAAGGCAGGAAATCAACTGCATGTGGCGTTGACAGATCGTAACACGATTCTACTTCTACTGGAGATGGAGCGAGGTTGTGCGGACACAGACGAAGTGAAATCATGTCTTCTGTTCAGATGAGTCCCGTTTTTGGGTGTCCAGTTCAGATGACCATATAGGATTGAGGCGATACAAGATATACTGCATGACAAATGGAATAAACCGAGCGTCATGGTGTGGGCTAGTTACCATATCTACCAGTGCATGGAAGGAACTTATCACCATCGTCGGCGGCAACCAATACGACAAGACCAGAAATACGGATATGCAATTCTTATTCCTGAACTGGTATCATCCGTGCGCCAACGTGTGAATCCGCGCCTGTTCCAGCAGAACGATTATCTCATGTGGCATGATTTGTATAAAGGTAGCTGCAGTTCATATTATATAATGGCCTGGCCTTAGTCCGGCCTTGTCTCGCATCGAATATGCCTGGGATTAATTGTGGATCCGGCTTAATCAGCGACAACAACAGCCGACCAATATCCATCATCTCACAGTTAATATACGCTTGTAGACGAATGGAGAACCGTGTAGTTGTATCGACTGCAGACACTCACACGATAAATGTGATACAAAATCCGGACCTCTATTGTTGCCAGAGCGGCCACACATTACATCCTACTGAATACTATTTAAATTTGATGCAGAAGGTATCGTGTTCTACAAATAAATTATGCGATTTCTTATTTTAAGTATTATATAGAGCAAATGTGTACTTAAATAAATAACTTGTTTGTATATTTATTTGTAACATTCTAAATGGTTGTTCGAAACTTGTATAAACAACATATTTATCACGTTTGCAAATGAAAACACATGATAAAATGTTGATAAAAATGGTATTACGATATTATAAAAATCTAAAACAATTAATGCATTTAACTGGCTCCTTGAACAAACCGACGCATTCAGAGTTTCCGTTTTCTTCGTATCCTTTGCAACATGCTTTTCTTTCAAAGAACGTATCTATGTGTACAACATAGCACGATAGTTCGGTGAAATTCCTAAAAGCAAACATTTTCAACTATGTATAATCACCGATGTCTAATTGTGAAACAGTAATAAATAAATTATGTCAATTGCGTCAATTTGTAATTTGTTTCTAATATGATGTGTACCGCTAAAACACTTTTCTGAATAAAAATACATATATGTATCAGTGTAATATTTGTAGTAGCTATATTTGACATATAACCAGCATTCAAAATGACATAACAATTTGGGTTCATTATATGTTGACTCTCCCAATTTGTGTTAACGAGAAACACCCGCTCTTAGTGTACGCACACGCACATACACGTACTCACAGACACGCACACGTACAAGCGCACGCACACGCACGGGCTCTCTCTCTCTCTCTCTCTCTCTCTCTCTCTCTCTCTCTCTCTCTCTCTCTCTCTCTCTCTCTCTCTCTCTCTCTTACACACACACACTCATGTTTAGTTCTTAACCACTCATACAGGTGGCGACACCTACCCATCACAGTCGCTGCTCTGTTCGTGTATTTCGTCATGACAGTTACAACCAACACTGCAGCAGTATCGCGTCTCGCATCTCTTCATTGTCACTTGGTAGTAATCACCCACTTTGCATACCTTTCTGCAATATAGAAATATTGTCATTTAGGTCATCTTAGTGATGTCACCGGGGTATTTTTACAAAGCGTATTTCCACTTCGGAATAGTCCACAGGTGACACGTTGCATTAACAAACAAATAAATAAAATGAGAAGAACTTTGCATACATGGAAACAGTATTTGTTTGGAAGGTATGCTTGAAAGGCTAATATAAAAAAACTTAACTGAAAGTCACATTTAACAGTGCAGAGTTCGAATAATATCAAATCAATTATGTATACCGCGAATAAATGGCACGCTGAGACGCCTCTACATTCCTCTGTGGTAGTAGATTTAATGGAAAGCACCCCTTCCGCGAATCTCACTCTTAACCACCCGAGAACGTGGCCTTCAACAGTTCAATCTATGCAACTTGTGAAAACTAACGTATACTTAGTATATTGCTCAAACGTGTTATACAACTGTGTATATGTTGGCGCAGTATTGAGCGGGAATAGTGGCTCAGGAATTCACTGCAGAACACAAGCTTCAACGAATGCGTGAACAGAATTTGAAGAGGTTATAGGCTAAAAAAAGTGCTTAGGTTATGCATCACACGAGCTTACCTATACAGCCTTAGAGACCAGAACCAAGATAAGAAGAGAACGTCCATATTTGTTTTACAATTATGACTACAAGGTGGGAAGAATGGCGGGTTTAAATTAGTAGGTAGGGGGAAACTGGGGAGTCGATGAAGAAGGTTGATGTGAACTCGTTTCGGGGGAAGCTGGCGAGGAGTTGATTACTGTGGAATGAAGGGAAGGGGATCAGCGAAGGAATGAAGCAGGTTGAGCTGAAACTGGAGCGATGAAAGGGAAGAGGAAGAACTGTGAGACTTCGGCGATGTGACCAGCGCGTTGTGACCTCCGCGATGTGACCAGCGCGTTGTGACCTCCGCGATGTGACCATCGCCAAAATCAACACAACATACGTTTGGTGTTGATGGTGTTTGACAGTTCCTAGTCACTCATCCGTGTCTACAAAAGCACACTGACTGAACACAGCGCCGTGTCACAATCCACGAGACTCGGTGAATGAGATAACAGGAGCGGCTGTGTGAATACATATCACACACAGTTCATTGACTCACTCACTCACTCACTCACTCACTCACTCACTCACTCACTCACTCACTCACTCACTCACTCACTCACTCACTCACTCACTCACTCACTCACTCACTCACTCACTCACTCACTCACTCACTCACTCACTCACTCACTCACTCACTCACTCACTCACTCACTCACTCACTCACTCACTCACTCACTCACTCACTCACTCACTCACTCACTCACTCACTCACTCACTCACTCACTCACTCACTCACTCACTCACTCACTCACTCACTCACTCACTCCTCCTCACTCCTCATCACTCACTCACTCACTCCTCCCTCCCTCCTCCTCCTCCTCCTCCTCCACTCACTCCATACTCCTCCTCCACTCCTCCTCCTCCTCCTCCTCCTCCACTCCTGCTCCTCCTCCTCCTCCTCCTCCTCCTCCTCCTCCTCCTCCTCCTCCTCCTCCACTCCTCCTCCTCCCTCCTCCCACTCACTCCTCACTCCTCCTCCTCCTCCTCACTCACTCACTCCTCCTCCTCCTCCTCCTCCTCACTCCTCCACTCACTCACTCCTCACTCCTCCTCCTCCTCCTCCTCCTCCTCCTCCTCCTCCTCCTCCTCCTCCTCCTCCACTCATCCTCCTCCTCCTCACTCCGCTCCCTCACCCACCCTGCCACTCCTCCTCACCCCACCCACTCCTCCTCCTCACTCCTCCCTCCTCCTCCACCCACCCACCCACCCACTCCTCCCTCCTCCTCCTCCTCCTCCTCCTCTTTCCTCCTCCTCCTCCTCCTTCCTCCATCCTCCTCCTCCTCCTCCTCCTCCACTCCTCCTCCTCCTCCTCCCTCCTCCTCCCTCCTCCTCCTCACTCACTCACTCACTCCCTCCTCCTCCTCCTCCTCACTCCTCCTCCTCCTCCCACTCCTCCTCCTCCTCCCTCCTCCTCCTCCTCCACTCACTCCTCCTCCACTCCTCCTCACTCACTCCTCCTCCTCCTCCTCCTCCTCCTCCTCACTCCTCCTCCTCCCTCCACTCCTCCTCCTCCTCACTCACTCACTCACTCACTCACTCACTCACTCACTCACTCACTCACTCACTCACTCACTCACTCACTCACTCACTCACTCAGCTCATTATATATAATTGCAATGTGATATTTTCATTTAATTTGCCGAAAGTGATCATATTCACAACGATGTTTTATGCATTATTGTTCGGATCTATGGAACCCCGACATCGATATTCCCATAACTGACTCGAATTGGGAAACCATTAGTGTCGACAACCGCTTGGCACGCACGATGTCGAACTAAATGTCAATGCAAGCGCTTTTAATTTCCAAAATGGTGTTTTAAATATAAAAGTTGAGTGTGAAAATCGGTGACATAAGATATTAATTCCAATCACATTCAAATGTGGCATCGGAGGAAAATATTCCCTCAAGTCAGACCGACTAACCGCACGGCAGGATACACTGCGACTATTAACCATTTGAGTCAATCCGCGGCGGATGCTTGGGCATTTACTTCCGTACGATCTTATGTTAAGTTTGCCCACTTGTGTGAGGTTGTAAACTAATTCAAACCTGAAGAGTGTTAGTAGACGATTATCAAATCATCTACTTGGAAACCCGATCATCGTTCTTGCTCGAGGAACCGACTTCCAGAACAGTTGAGTATATTTACGTGTGTAGTTTATTGTTCTTGCTCGTAGTGAAAATTCCGGAAATGTTAAGTGTACATACTTTTTAGTTTTTCATTCTTGTTCGTAGTGGCAACTCCGGAGAAGTTGACTTTACCTGCAACCATGTGTGATATATATTTGAACTGTTGTACTCCTGCTAACTTTACCTGTGACCATGTGTGACTTAAGTGAACATTTGTCAGCAGAGCATGAAGAAAAGGCCCGCAAATACGCAAGTGCCGAAATGCAAATTAGCATGTTGCAGGTAACGGGTATAACGATCTTGCGACAAATAGCTAGCTCTTTGTGCAACACGGATTTTCAGCGTCATGACTGACGAAACGATTGACTTGTTAAACCACGAACAACTTGCAAGTTGCATAAGATGGGTACGCAATAAACTTCAGCCCCGCAAAGGTTTTAATGGTTTTCATAAATTATAATGTACTGATTTTTTTTAAACCGCAGCCTTGCTCAATGATTGTTTAACAGGAATAATAATAATAATAATATTACTAATAATAATAATGTAATTTGTTTTGCGCCTAATTCCTTGAAAACCAAGATGAGAGGCGCAACAATACAACAGGATTAGTTAATATCAGAATCGATAAGCCATACTAAAGTCGACAAAAGAGGGATCGATACGCCATGGAGCTAATGTGGATACGCAAGGTTATTAAGGTACGTTAAATGACGGCCAAATTAAGTAATATTTTCAACTGATCTAGTACTAAAACTGAGCGTATTCCTGAGAGTTGGCGCAGCAACAGAAAATGCCCTAGTTTCAATATTAGTATTGACTCTAAGAACAAACAGTAAGTCAGAACTAGATGTTCGAAGCTGGATAGGCTTTATTACAGGATTAGGCAATGCATATACATATATGTGCTGGTTGCTTGCATGGAAGTGTTTGGTAGGTAATGGTACAGATCTTAAAAAGTACGATATTGGACTGGAAGTCAGTGCAAATACTTCAGAAGAGGCACTGACAGAGAAAACCGCTGAGGCCGAGTCACAACCCTAGCTAAGCAATTCTGTACACGGTGTAAACTAATGAGATAGCCAACAAATAAATAATTATTTAGAATTAGCAATCCTTAAGGGAAATATTGAGAAAGTGCAGTAGTCAAGCCTATTAGTAACAAATGCTGTTGCGATAGTTTTTGTAACAGAAGCAGGCAAATAACGGCGAATACGTTGTAAATCACGAATGTGATAATAACAGCAGCGACAAGTTAAAAAATATGCCGTCTAAAATTGAAATTATCATCAAAGATAACTCCGACATTTCTTTTTGAAAGTGCAAGCGTAACATACTAGCTAAGACTAGGTGTGGGAAAAAAATTATTTTGTCACGCTGCCTCTCCGTACCAATAATAAGAAAAACAATTTGTTCAGCATACCTATTAGCTAATAAGAAAATCTGTTTTATCAGCATTTATATTTAATCTACTCTCAGTCATCCAAACGAAAACGTCATTAACACAATTTCTGAGCGGATCTAAGGAGCAATTAGTACTAGACGTAAATAAAGAAATTTAAATATTGGTATCATCTGCATAAAGAAGATGATTTAGATTGTGACTGTTAATAACTGAGCACAGAAGTGTTGTGTAGAGAATGAAAAAGTAAAGGTCCGAGGGCAGAACCCTGGGGAACACCACATGAAATAGGGAGTGCAGATGAAAGACAATCCGCATTCCTCACTGTTTCATGCCTATGTATTAGATATGACAAAAACAACGTAACGTTATGCCGGATACATCATACCTTAAAGACAGACGATTTATTAGAATGACTTGATCAACTGTATCAATTGCAGCAGACAAATCTAGCAAGGTAAGCGCTGTTACTTTACCTTAATCCATATTTAACGTAATATCATCATGCACATATAAAAGGGCAGTTTCCGTCGAATGAAGATGCTTGTACGCAGATTGCAATTTATTAGAAAAGCCATTTGATTTAATATGAGATCCAAGGCGTTTTCTACAACTTTTTTTTAAGTATCGTTGACAAGAAACTGAGATTGAAACAGGTTTATAATTCTTGAAGTTATCTTTAGGAATGAGAGGGAGACATGGCAAGCTGTGGAAATTGGAGACTGAATGATGTATCCTAATGGAACTGGGAAATAGTACATCAAAATGACCAGAACTTAACAGTTTGCATATAGAAAAGTCATTGTCCCTTAAAGCAAATGGACTGGACAAGAAGAAAACACTCAAGACGAATAATGGAGACATCATTATTATGCAATAAATCGCATTCATTTGACATATTTAAAACAAGACCTACATCTATACTGACAAATGGAAGAAACATCCGGTATATGTTGAATAGTGGCATATAACCATGTCCCACAAATAGCAAGCAACTCTTAATATACCGAAATGTTACAAACCAACTTACCAAATCAGATGTTTATAACAACAGTAAGTCACCCATTTATTTTATGTGTCTACTCAACGTAGAAATGCCGACTTTTAGAGCTTAATATATAATAATTTATTGTATATATCATTTAGATAATAAAAAGTAAGGAATATTAAGCCCAGAGTTAAGGCTAAAGCATATGTGAAAATCGTGTTTACATTTACAAGGATAATAGTGTCTCGATTTTAACAATAAAGCCTAATTATTTAATTAGAAAATAATCCAGGCGTTAGCCAGGGAAGCGTGCATTTGGGTCCGCACGATGTTTTTTTCATTTTCGTGACCTTCTACACCTGTAGGTCAATAATCCAACGGGTGCCACCCAGGCACCCTTGAGCGTTTTTGTATAAACCCATTACTATGCAAATTACTCATCGTCATTAAAATAAATACTGTTTTCCTGAATATATCGAATAGTAGACATCCAAAATAATCAAAATAAGGTGTCCAAGCTGATGTTTTCATGGTCTCTTGTTATTATTACGTCAGTGAACAAATCGTGGTATGCACATTTGTCACATGAATATGCAAATTAGCTCTGACCAATATAACCTCACGCTTTTCGTGTGTATCTCCTCAACAGGCAAGCGGTAGGTACTGCCTAACACACCAATTTAAATGCCCCCTCCCCGTAAGTGCAAAACGCTGAAATGTATACCTTTTGAAAGCACAAAATATCACCATCGCAATGAGGCCTGTCATAGAACTGCCAAGTGATGCGATAAACGTGACACCAAGGTCAAACAAGGTCACCGTCAAATGATAAATTTTCGAAATTGTGCGCTGCCGGATAAAAATGTCAATGATTGCATAAATACTTTATTTTAAAACAAGTGGGTATGTCATATATTTTTGGAAAGCTTATTGTCACCCCGTCACAATGAGATACGGCATGGAGCTTTTACCCGGACGGAATAGTAAGTGTAGAGATAAGGTCAAACAAAGTCACCGTGAAATTATGAATATTCGAACTTCTGCAATATGGCACACTTCATAAAGTTACAATAACTCTGTATCTGCTTCGTTTCTATGGACAAGTAATACACATTATGAAAGAAAAATTTCTTCTCGTCAAAATGTGATATGACTTGGAGGTGTTAGTTGATGGAGTTTGTGTGGAGCGACGATCAAACAGTATCACCGTCGAGTAATAATTGTTCGAAATTACGCCATCCCGTAAACGTTCTACAAAACCAATGGTGGCTTACACACGTTACCTATCTACTCATAGCCATGTCATATACCTTTGGAAATCCTACTATCTGCCCATAAAGGCGGGATACCAGTTTTCAAGTGGTGCAGTAAGTGTGGAGTGAAGGTCAAGCAAGTGCACCACCAAATGATGAATGTTCAAAACTGCGCTATTCCGCAGACGTTGTGCAATTACAATGTTTGCATATCTACTTTGTCTACCTACACTAGGCCATGTTATGCATCTATATGTGTACTGTCTCCCCGTCAAACTGAGGCAAGTCATAGAGTTGTAAAATGGTGATCTAAATGAGGAGTGAAGGTTGAAAGTGAAGGTTGAAGGTCACTGTCAAAAGATGCATCAACCAACGTCACCACGTTTGATGAGTGTGCAGACATTTTTGTTGTTCCACACATCATGAAGCACTTAATTCACTCCAACAATATTGGCGTCGACCGGGACACGTACCTCGCCAACAGGATCAAATAATCCACAAGAGAGAAGCTGGTAACGGGATTCTGAGGAAAGTAACACTGGACAACAATGTGCGAATAAACTGCAAATACTTTCATCGTGATGTTACCAACATACAGGAGCTATTTGCATTTCTCTCCATTAAAGTTGAAAAGCTCCACTATCTAGGTTGAAAGGAAGATTTTGACACTTCAGACACCTCAGCCGTCGTCACAATTATGACATGCTAGATCCAGTAAGACCTTGAAGAACCTGGCACGCAACTGTTGAGCCTTGTGCAAAATGCTTTGTGGAAATGGGATCAAAGCCATGCATGATTCGCGATGTGTTTCCGGTTGTTAGGAGTTAGGAGTTTGTCAAGTTTATATCCAGCTGTATACATTTGGATAGGCTTTTGGACAGGCAATAACGTTATTCATCATAATGGTAACGACATCTATCATGCTCTGGGAAAAGACCTGTCACGTCATTGCCAGTTGTCAATAGCATGGGAAACCCACATTTCATACCACAAAGGAACTATAGCATCCACACATCCATTTGGATCAGGATTCACGACACTTCAAATCCTGGAACGCATCACCATTTCCTGTAAATAGAGTTGCAGCGTGCGTGGTCTCCGTTATCGAGGCAATGAAAAATAAATTATGTCAAAGGAATAATATCACTAAGATATCCCAATAACCCCGGATGCTATTTAGCAGTATAAGCTTTTATTTGGTTGACCAGTCAACTGATTCATCAGCAGACACCCACACCAGATGGCTGGGGTGGACATAGGACGTGAAGAGGCTGTCATGTGCACAAGAACATAATCAGTTAATTAATACAAATATTTTGACACAATATTGAGTTTGTGACCCTCAAAATGACGTTCAAATTCAAAATTGAGGGTGGCATCCACCATCATCTATTTTCTCATCCCATGGGTGATGCAAACACGCCGTAGAAGAATAACATTACCTACAATCTGCGGAATTGCACGATTTCAAAAATGCGTGTATCTGTTGATGATGACCTTGTTCAATCTTCACTCCACAGTTAGACCACCACTTTACAATTGTATGCCAATCATTTTGAAGGGGATACAATACGCATAGGTGTATAACATGGCCCAGTGTACATAGACAAAGTAGATAATTATGCAATTATTGTAATTGTACAACGTTTGCGGAATGGCGCAGTTTTGAACACTCATCACTTGGTGATGACCTTGCTTGACCTTCACTCCACACTTACTGCTTTCAAAATATATATCACATGGTCATGAGTAAGTAGGTAACGTAGACAGGCTATAAGCCACCATTGTATAATGTTTGCGGGATGGTGCAATTTCGATCATTTATTGCTTGACGGTGACACTGTTTGGTCGCTGCTCCACACAAACTCCATCAACTGAAACCTCCAAGTGATATTTCATTTTGATAGGAAGACATTGTTCTTTCGCGGTGTATGTAACATGTCCATAAAAATGAAGTCGATACAAAGTTATCGTAACCTAATAACGTTCGCGGTATTGCAAAAGTTCGGATATTCATCATTTCATGGTGACCTTGTTTGACCTTAGCTCCACACTTACTATACAATGTAACAGCTCCATATCGTATCCTGTTTTGACCGATATACAATAAGCTTTCCATAATATATGGCATGGCTATTTTATTATTAATAAAAGTAGATATGCAACCATTGTGATTATAATACGTTTGCGGAAGCGGCCAAATTCGAAATATTATCATTTGACGGTGACCTTGTTTGCCCTTGGATTCACGCTAGTTCTACGATAGGCCTCGTTGTGATAGGGATATCTAGGGTTTAAAATTTGGGTTTTTGTATGGGGAGGGGGGCATTTAAGTATGCTCATTATGTAGTGCCTATCGCTCGCCTATTGAGGAGATATAAACGAATATCATGAAGTTATATTGGTCAGAGCTAATTTGCATATTCATGCGACAAATATGCATATGATTTGTTTACTGATGTAATCATACCCAGATACCCTGAATACATGCATTTAGATATATAATTTTGATTGTTTGAATGTTTACAATTCGAGATATTCAGAAAAATAGTATATATCTTAAAGACGATGCCTGATTTACATATTAATGAGTTTATACAAAAATGCTCAAGGGTGCCTGAGTGGCACCCGTCGGATTATTGACCTAGAAGGTTAGAAGGTCACAAACATGCAAGAAAACATCGTGCGGACCCTAATGCACGGTCCACCTTCAAAAGGGCGTTTGACTGCCGGACTAAAACGTTGAAACGGTGCCAACTCTATTATTTGTGTGTGTGTGTGTGTGTGTGCGTGCGTGCGTGCGTGCGTGTGTGTGTGTGTGCGTGCGTTCGTACGTGTGCCTATCCGTGTGAGCGTGTGTGTTTCTAGGACCTAGAAGGTGGCATTGTTTACCAACACCCGCAGTGAAGTGTTGCAACACGGCATTGCATACATGTCAATCTGTGAGGATCCAAATGACTGAGACTTTTTTGCTCTCGCTCCAAACAGAACACACAAGTAACCCGTTATGTCACACAGCATAACAAACAGAACACTCAGGTAACCCGTTATGTCACACAGCATAACAAACAAGAGACATATAGTAAACATATGTACATTTGTATAGAGAAAATGTGTGTCAACAGTGATTGGGAAATTAAAGTGTGTTCGTGTGAAGTAGGTTGTAGTTCGTTTTGGCTTTCTTAGACATATGTAGCACAGTCGCGGGTGGCTCATAGGAGTGACTGCCGTAGAGTTCAACTTCGTCTTTGCACCTCTAACACTAAGAGTCCTGCGGCCCATGGTCTTAATTTGTTTCTTCTTCTGCATACGCACAACGAACACCACTGGCTTGTGTTGTGTCGTGACATGCTCTCCAGCAATAGCTCTGCAGGCCTTAATCTTCCCTGGCTGCTGCCTCTGAACTATCAGCAGATCCAGTTCCGTCTTGTGTTGTCCGCTTCTGTACGTAATCGTATGGCTCTCTCGCTTCTGGAAGGAAGAGTTAACCACTGCTAAGTCATTTCTAGCCATCAATTCCACCATAAATCGACCCTCTCTATTCCTCACACCCCACCCGTGTCTGCCAACACTCTCCTCTTCACCTGGTTCCGCTACTCCAACATGTGCATTGAAGTCTCCCGCAATACACAACATCACCAACAGATCCACCGATCACATGAACCTCTCCAAAGCATCCCTGAACTCCTCTTTCTCTGCCTCCATCCTTCCTGTCTGTGGCCCGTATACAGACACAACACACACCAGCTGTTTCCTAATCATAAGCCATGTCATCACTATGTGTCCCTTCCATCTATCAACTTGAATCACCGTCTTACTGATCTCTTCTCATAAAATGGTGTCAACTACATTACTTCTTCCATCTCCTCCTGTGTGCAGTAGCTTGAATCCATCCATCACCATTCTCGCTGTATCCCTCTTCCATTTTGGTTCCTGTATGCACAGCTCTTCCAAACGCCTTCTCCCCATCATCTCCCCATCATCTCCACCACCTCAAACGCTTTACCGCTCGTTGAGCCAACATTCAAACTGCCGGCCGGACGATCCCCTTGCACTTCGTTGTCTTCTCGCCGCTGCCAAGGCAGACGGCGTGTCGGTTGCCCCAGACGCGGTAGCCCTCTCGTTCATCACTGTTTCTTGTACCATCATATAATTTGGGACATCATAGCCACTCAACAGCACTGCCCTGACTGACCTGCTAGTGCAATTTTATGTCAGAGTTTTCCTTCTCCTAGATCACATGCCTACCTTGGCTAGTGAGCATGATCTGCCCAGTACTATTTGTCCATAGTTGGGAGTTGGAATGGTACAGTATCTTGACGTATCCACACGATGGTGGGCTCTGCACACTGCACCTTTAAGGCTCCAACCTGCTCCGAGGTCCCTAGCACATTAGCCTGGGGCCGCAATGTGCCCAGTATACGCATTATTCCACAATGAGATTGGGGGTAGAGACTTGTCTATAGAGAGGCTATGTACCAGCAGGGGAGAATTACGCACTCGGCTCCCTTTTCACCACAAGGAGCTATCTGGTGGCTGTAGCTGAAAGCGAGAGTATGAAGCACAAACTACATACTACACACTACACTACGGCACTTGGCACATCACCATTCATAAATAGTTTTATATGCATATACCTAAACAATTGCCTTTTGTTTCCCTTTAAGTTTCATTACTCTATACTACACATGGGAATGTCTGTAAAAGAGTAGACAAAGGAATAAAATTAATATCTTAAACTATTTTTGGCATACTGATTCATAAGCTATTCGGATAATGACATTATCCCAATATATTGCACACTCAAATCCACTGTTCGCTAAGTTAAAACTATTAAAATTGGATGATATATACAAACATCAGTTAGGTATTTTTATGCATAAAGCAACAAATAAACAACAAACTCCCAGATAATATGTCATCAATGTTATTGTGAACTGATAATGTACATAAACACAAGCCGAGAAACCATAATGCATGTTAAATCCAACAAATAAGAACAAACAAACAAATTCACAACAAATTATTCACGACCAATATTCTGGAATGCACTACCTCAAAACTTACAACTAATTGTATCCATCAATCAATTTAAGAAGAAACTCAAAGAGCTGTTATTGTCAAAATATCATTAATTTTTCTTATTTTTTTAAATATCGTACGTTATAAATTAAGCATACCATCATTTTATCATGGTATAAATGATTAAGTTTGTATTCATGTTTTACTTGAAAATTTGTTAATTTATTCTTTATATATTATTATGTTATAATGAGTGCAATTTAATTAGTAGTCAACCTGTTCTATTTATGTATTGTTAGTAATGTGTGTGTATACATTAACTGCATCTATGAGATGATTTATTCACTTAATTCCAGAAGAACGTACTGTCCTATGTTTATGTTTTAATTTTATGGAACAAGGAAACTATTGTTAAATTATTATTTCTGGTGGTCCTCGCTATAAGCCCCTAGGGGTTTCTAGAGGATCTCCACGGTTGCAATATTTGTTTGTTTTTCTGTTTTTATAATGCATTGTACATGTGTTCACTAATTTGTACTTGTAACCGAAATAAAGTTCATTTGTAAGCTTGCATATTTCGACGTATGATTAATCAATCATGATATTTAAATAACAACATTTCAAGGACAAGTAAAGCTGATGTAAAAAATTTAGAATTGGTAGAATGACCCAAACTACTTTTGCCAATATTTATTCGGGGGCAAGCCAATTTTTGTGTATTGAAGTTTAGGTTATATGTGTAAGGTTCATTAAAATATATTGGATCAAACTATTAATGTCAGAACGAATGTATTACAAATCGATTCATTTAAAATCAAGGCATAATAAAACATAATATTACACGTTGCCAATTATGTCTCTGATTCGGGAAGTGCATTGCGCAATACGGACATGACAAGACACCTCGAAGATCTCAACCGGTTACTCAAGCGTCAATGTAGTCATCGAATGTATTCATCTAATTTGCCAGCGGGTACGTCTATGTCCTTGACATAGGCCACCCAGTGTTAGCGCTGCAAGCCGCCTCCGAGCGAGCCACTGGACCACGACGAAGCTCGCTGAGGCTCGATCATCGCTCGTGAACGCTGTGTATTCAGCTATTGCTGATTGCGGGAGTAGATAAGTCAGCTCTAGGGCGCTGTAGAAACCCGGTCGGCTCAGTAATATGGCGGCTCTGTTTCTACGTGGTTCTGTCCCTCTCTCTCTCTCTCTCTCTCTCTCTCTCTCTCTCTCTCTCTCTCTCTCTCTCTCTCTCTCTCTCTCTCTCTCTCTCTCTCTCTCTCTCTCTCTCTGGGGGTCATTGGCCAGTTGAACGACGCAGAGTATCTCAGTTGGATCAAGGCCAGGCGTGATCTTTACGTCACCATAGAAGCTTTGCGGTCATTCTGCCATGACCAGATGGACGACTTGCACCACCTGTTAAAGCTCACTTGTGGGGGGACCTGGCGCAGTGTTCCCTGTTCCATTGGAAACATCACTTACGACAGAAACACTAAGGCCTATTCGATGAACTGCCCCGACAACGGTATAAACGCGCTCTCGTTGTTTTATGTCAACGCGTTAAGATGACGAAGCTCTGGTTGTTCGATAAATCGAGGAGTTGGTATAAACGCGCTCTCGTTGTTTTATGTCAACGCGTTAAGATGACGAAGCTCTGGTTATTTGATAGATCGAGGGGTTGGTATAAACGCGCTCTCGTTGTTTTATGTCAACGCGTTAAGATGACGAAGCTCTGGTTGTTTGATAGATCGAGGGGTTGGTATAAACGCGCTCTCGTTGTTTTATGACAACGCGTTAAGATGACGAAGCTCTGGTTGTTTGATAGATCGAGGGGTTGGTATAAACGCGCTCTCGTTGTTTTATGACAACGCGTTAAGATGACGAAGCTCTGGTTGTTTGATAGATCGAGGGGTTGGTATAAACGCGCTCTCGTTGTTTTATGTCAATGCGTTAAGATGACGAAGCTCTGGTTGTTCGATAGATCGAGGGGATGGTATAAACGCGCTCTCGTTGTTTTATGTCAACGCGTTAAGATGACGAAGCTCTGGTTGTTCGATAGATCGAGGGGTTGATATAAACGCGTTAAGATGACGAAGCTCTGGTTGTTTGATAAATCGAAGGGTTGGTATAAACGCGTTAAGATGACGAAGCTCTGGTTGTTCGATAGATCGAGGGGTTGGTATAAACGCGTTAAGATGACGAAGCTCTGGTTGTTCGATAGATCGAGGGGATGGTATAAACGCGCTCTCGTTGTTTTATGTCAACGCGTCACGATACACGCGTTTACGGCCCAAGAGAACTATTATTTATGCAACGACGCCAAAAATGTTTGACCCCATGGAGTGCAGAGACCACACCCCGACGTCATAAAAAGGCGTTGCTACCTGCTGTGGGATGGTGGATTGCCGCCGAAACCACCCCTTGAAATGGGTAATAAAGTAAACAAATCTTCAACAGCACCCTCCCTTGAGGCCCACAAAATGTTGGGGGCTAAACGTATATCTACCACCCCCTTTACCTTAAAATATTTGGGTCTCGCGCCCTCCCCCTAAGCTACCCATTTCCGACGCCAGTGATATATAGTCACGTATAAACCAATTAGTGTACAGACTGCTCACACCTACACTGAACGAGAATTGTGTAGCTACTAAGCTTTTTGCGGCGTGTACGGTGGCGCCATCTGCCATACAACGAAATTCGATTCTGGGCTCGCGGTGTAATATCGACCACCTATAAGAGCTTGTGGTTGCCCGAAGTAGGGCCGCTGGATTTGTTGACATATAACCCAACTATATGCCTTTGAGCATTATTCTCTAGCGTCGTCTTCAGTAGTAAGCCGATTGCAAAATGATCGGAATACACTAATTTGAGGATTTACAAGCGTGGACATTATCAGTTATTGGTATTATAAACAGATCGCTTGATAAGTTGTTTTGAGAGAAACAACACTAAATCAAATGGCACAAAAAGACGCCATCTGCGATGCAAAAGCACACCGTAACAACGGGTTTCACAAATATGTTTTGTCACCAACAAATATTAAATATGTAATGTTTACTTCCCAGTCATCGATTCATCTTACTAGCTATGTATGTAACGCGAAATCCAAAAATAGTGTGCCGCTTTCGAATGAAACTATATTATCTAACATAGGGCTGACGAGATCCCGAATAGGAACGTGTTGTTTTATCGGTTTGTGAGTGTCGCCTAACTCGTACGGTACCAACTGCATTCGTGCATTTCAATTCTACTACCTTAGGTGCGAGAATCCAGAAATCGTATCACGCATACGTCAACCATGAAAATAACAGCAACGGATCTGTCCGAGTTCATCACAATGACGGTTGACTTGCTTCAAGATAGCCGCCATCTTGTGAACGACGCTGCTGCTAAACAGGGTGCATTGCAGGTCCATCAGGTAACATTTGTTTGGTATATTGAAAGTACATATTTATTTGGTTTCGTGAGTTGCATAGCATAAAAGCATGTGTATTTTGCATTTTGCACATTCTGTGGCTCAGAGTAATACATGGGATATATCTTGGTGAAACACTAGTATGTTTACGTGTGCTGATACATACGACATATATCGTTGTCTACTACTAAAACAATACCAACTGCACTGATTATTAGCCGCCTTAAGTATTGCAACTCAATGCTAAAGAAGGTTACTGAAATAAACGTAGCTAAAATCCAGCATACATGTGCAAAATTGTCGTGCACGTGTCGTACTCAAGGCGCCTCGTTTGTTACTGTAATGTTCATTGTAATTATTATCACAGCATAACCATACCGTGAGGTGCTGCCGTCTGGCGGACAAAATCACGTAATAACGCGTTGGATCTGGTCAGTGTAATCGGTGTATTACGCGGTAGTGAATAAAGATGGTGTCCGTTCAAGCCATGTGCTCGACTCTGGCAGTTCGTTCTAAACACGACTATACATGACAATCACCACCATTGCCCCTATTTAAACAGACCCTCTGGTTTCGTATTACATTACGAATGGAACTTATAGTTTCCACTTTTGCTTTCCGAGCTCTTTCTGAACAGCGGCCCCATATTTGACTAATCCCCTGGTCTTTCCAATATGGGCAGGCAGTTCAAATAATCGACCTCCCGTCAACAGGAACGAACTCCACAACACATTAACGTCAACTGAAAATACAGCCATATTCCCCTAAAGAATTGAAGATATATTTATTCAAAATTGCTTTTCCACCCAAATCGTCGGCGTTACCTGGCTTTTAATAATGACTGCTCGTTCCTCTTTATCGTTTTCTTAACGAATCTAACATGTTGCACCTTTGAGCGCGGGTTCCCGACTATTTAAGCGCTTCAGATTGTCATCATTATTATTATAATTAAATACATAATTTCGTAATTAATGCCATTCTCGCAAGGCTAATTACGTGCATTTTGTAGTTTGACCAATCAGTGCCTATTGTTCGTGGATACAACGGAGGTTTTGTCTAGATCCAGAATACTCCAATCGACGTGAGATATGCAACTTTCAATCGAGATGAACGCACGGCGTGGCAGCAGGCTCTTTCCGCTGCGGACATCCAGCACAGACAGGTAGTTCTCAAAGTCACCATGACGATCAAGTTACAAACTACATACAATGAGAAATAGCGGCAGGTTAGCAGCACAGTGTGAAATCAACTTTTGCAATTGTCAGGTCTAAACATAATGTCATGTAAAATTGTCTTGCAGGAACGTGTGTTTAAGTTGTGATATAACTGAATGTTGCCAAATATAGTCAGCTCACTGGGTTTAATATTGTAATTATTTACAATGGTGAGCATTTCCTCTCTGGGGCGAAACGCCCTCCCATCCTATCTACCTATAAGACCTGAAAATAGGAATTTCGAGGTAGACAGGTGAAGCTGCAGATCATCAAGTCTCTCTAGTTATAACAAGGGTGCAACAGATACAAAACACACATTACCATTTTACTAGCAGAATTACACACTTAAAGGTTCTTATCAATGGGGGACTGTATGCAGTAGCCACGATAAACTAAGAAAAATGATGCGAATGTGTCGAACATGGAAATAGTATTGTAGTAGTTGTGTAAATGTATCGGTCGCATGCAAAATATAACAACAATATAAACGTATTTATTAATATAAATAAATTTTAATATTTCAAACGTACACCTCACGGCGTTTTGCCACGTAGATGGGCATAATACCCCACGATAAAATAACTAAATATATTTTCAAAAACAAGAACGGTAAAAATGTCAACACAAGGAACGTTCCTAAGAAACCGAACTAGATTATCCATAACACGCAGACGATAATACTTCTAACATTTTCTCTGCATATCTCGATAACTAGGCGTTATGCCCCGACTTATTCTACCGCGAAAACTGAACGGTAAAACTACACAAATCTGATATATTATCCACATTAAGCATGGGAACTATTCCCTCTCGAACCGAGATTAATTTTCAACGCTTCCTCGAATCGAGAAAATGTCCCAATAAAAATAATCAACCACGCTACGGGTCTGGGTCGTATCGTGAAAAATCTGAAACTCCGTAACAAATGTTAACGTTACCGCTAAAAATCTCCAAGAGGCAGACTACCCTCTCGAATCGCGGTACATATCTAGCACTAGATTGTCGAACCGGAAGAAAAAAACCAATGCTACACACCGTCGAATTGCGAAAAAAAATCGCCGAAATCCGCAACCAAAAAACAAAACAATCACACCAAGGGCCTGAAACGCATGTTATAATTTATCTTTCCCAACGACATAATATTATAGCGAATGAAACTGAAACTAAATTAGTTCACAACCGACACCAGGTGACAGCACAATAATGATGTCGGTGTCGTCTGCTTAATTATCAAGTTTCACTTGTGGCAATATTGTATAATTTCGTCGATAAGGTGTGACTATGTAAGTAATTAAGGTAGCACATACAAAATGCGTTAGGTGATGTGAATTGAACGTTTTAACATCAGTTATACAACATTTCATTAATCTAGTTTAAGAGAATTTGTTTAGATTCCCGCTGGAATCGTGTTGCCTGTTCTGTTTGACTGCTGTCATGTTACAAATAACAAACGTGACTTTCCCGCTTTAGATCAGCAATTAACGCACCTAAGAATGTAGGTATTCGTGGTTACAACACATGTGTGGGTTTTATGAGAACAAACGTCTAAAAATACCAAAAAAAATTAAGTGTTAAAAATAGTTCAGCAATTATACAAAAATCAACTTTATATACTATGAAATGCCCAAGTACACAGAAAAAAAACAGTATTACAGATTACCCATTGTCATGCGTCAGTGAAGAATCGAATTATTATTATCTAACATAGGGCTGACGAGATCCCGAAGAGGATCGTGTTGTTTTATCGGTTTGTGAGTGTCGCCTAACTCGTACGATGCCAATTGCATTCGTGCATTTCATTTCTACTATCTTAGGTGCGAGAATCCAGAAATCGTATCATGCATACGTCAACCATGAAAATAACAGCAACGGATCAGTCTGAGTTCATCAAAATGACGGTTGACTTGCTTCAAGATAGCCGCCATCTTGTGAACGACACTATTGTTAACAGGGTGTATTGCAGGTCCATCAGGTAACATTTGTTTGGTATATTGAATTTACATATTTATTTGGTTTCGTGAGTTGCATAGCATAAAAGCATGTGTATTTTGCACTTTGCACATTCTGTGGCTCAGAGTAATACATGGGATATATCTTGGTGAAACACTAGTATGTTTACGTGTGCTGATACATACGACATATATCGTTGTCTACTACTAAAACAATACCAACTGCACTGATTATTAGCCGCCTTAATTATTGCAACTCAATGCTAAAGAAGGTTGCTGAAATAAACGTAGCTAAAATCCAGCATACATGTGCAAAATTGTGGTGCACGTGTCGTACTCAAGGCGCCTCGTTTGTTACTGTAATGTTCATTGTAATTATTATCACAGCATAACCATACCGTGAGGTGCTGCCGTCTGGCGGACAAAATCACGTAGTAACGCGTTGGATCTGGTCAGTGTAATCGGTGTATTATGCGGTAGTGAATAAAGATGGTGTCCGTTCAAACCATGTGCTCGACTCTGGCAGTTCGTTCTAAACACGACTAAACATGACAATCACCACCACTGCCCCTATTTAAACAGACACTCTGGTTTCGTATTACATTACGAATGAAACTTATAGTTTCCACTTTTGCTTTCCGAGCTCTTTCTGAACAGCGGCCCCATATTTGACTAATCTCCTGGTCTTTCCAATATGGGCAGGCAGCTCAAATAATCGACCTCCCGTCAACAGGAACGAACTCCACAACACATTAACGTCAACTGAAAATACAGCCATATTCCCCTAAAGAATTGAAGACATATTTATTCAAAATTACTTTTCCACCCAAATCGTCGTCGTTACCTGGCTTTTAATAATGACTGCTCGTTCCACTTTATCGTTTTCTTAACGAATCTAACATGTTGCACTTTTGAGCGCGGGTTCCCGACTATTTAAGCGCTTCAGATTGTCATCATTATTATTATAATTAAATACATAATTTCGTAATTAATGCCATTCTCGCAAGGCTAATTACGTGCATTTTGTAGTTTGACCAATCAGTGCCTATTGTTCGTGGATACAACGGAGGTTTTGTCTAGATCCAGAATACTCCAATCGACGTGAGAGATGCAACTTTCATTCGAGATGAACGCACGGCGTGGCAGCAGGCTCTTTCCGCTGCGGACATCCAGCACAGACAGGTAGTTCTCAAAGTCACCATGACGATCAAGTTACAAACTACATACAATGAGAAATAGCGGCAGGTTAGCAGCACAGTGTGAAATCAACTTTTGCAATTGTCAGGTCTAAACATAATGTCATGTAAAATTGTCTTGCAGGAACGTGTGTTTAAGTTGTAATATAACTGAATGTTGCCAAATATAGTCAGCTCACTGGGTTTAATATTGTAATTATTTACAATGGTGAGCATTTCCTCTCTGGGGCGAAACGCCCTCCCATCCTATTTACCTATAAGACCTGAAAATAGGAATTTCGAGGTAGACAGGTGAAGCTGCAGATCATCAAGCCTCTCTAGTTATAACAAGGGTGCAACAGATACAAAACACACATTACCATTTTACTAGCAGAATTACACACTTAAAGGTTCTTATCAATGGGGGACTGTATGCAGTAGCCATGATAAACTAAGAAAAATGATGCGAATGTGTCGAACATGGAAATAGTATTGTAGTAGTTGTGTAAATGTATCGGTCGCATACAAAATATAACAACAATATAAACGTATTTATTAATATAAATAAATTTTGATATTTCAAACGTCCACCTCACGGCGTTTTGCCACGTAGATGGGCATAATACCCCACGATAAAATAACTAAATATATTTTCAAAAACAAGAACGGTAAAAATGTCAACACAAGGAACGTTCCTAAGAAACCGAACTAGATTATCCATAACACGCAGACGATAATACTTCTAATATTTTCTCTGCATATCCCGATAACTAGGCGTTATGCCCCGACTTATTCTACCGCGAAAACTGCACGGTAAAACTACACAAAATCTGATATATTATCCACATTAAGCATGGGAACTATTCCAACATTCCCCCTCTCGAACCGAGATTAATTTTCAACGCTTCCTCGAATCGAGAAAATGTCCCAATAAAAATAATCAACCACGCTACGGGTCTGGGTCGTATCGTGAAAAATTTGAAACTCCGTAACAAATGTTAACGTTACCGCTAAAAATCTCCAAGAGGTAGACTACCCTCTCGAATCGCGGTACATATCTAGCACTACATTGTCGAACCGCAAAAAAATACAATGCTACACACCGTCGAATTGCGAAAAAAAATCGCCGAAATCCGCAACCAAAAAACAAAACAATCACACCAAGGGCCTGAAACGCATGTTATAATTTATCTTTCCCAACGACATAATAGTATAGCGAATGAAACTGAAACTAAATTAGTTCACAACCGACACCAGGTGACAGCACAATAATGATGTCGGTGTCGTCTGCTTAATTATCAAGTTTCACTTGTGGCAATATTGTATAATTTTGTCGATAAGGTGTGACTATGTAAGTAAATAAGCGAGCACATACAAAATGTATTAGGTGGTGTGAATTGAACGTTTTAACCTCAGTTATACAACATTTCATTAATTTAGTTTAAGAGAATGTTTTTAGATTCCCGCTGGAATCGTGTTGCCTGTTCTGTTTGACTGCTGTCATGTTACAAATAACAAATGTGACTTTCCCGCTTTAGATCAGCAATTAACGCACCTAAGAATGTAGGTATTTGTGGTTACAACAAATGTGTGGGTTTTATGAGAACAAACGTCTAAAAATACAAAAAAACTGTAAGTGTTAAAAATAGTTCAGCAATTATACAAAAATCAACTTTATATACTATGAAATGCCCAAGTACACAGAAAAAACAGTATTACAGATTACCCATTGTCATGCGTCAGTGAAGAATGGAATTATTGTTTCAAAGAAAGAGTGTTGGCTGGCTCCAATAGAAATGTGTGCCCAACAACCCGTGTAACCAGCCTAAGTGTAGACCCTACATTTAAATTTTTAGTACTGTTGTCTTTAAATTCCCGTCAAAACTGAAACGGAATCCTTCCATTCGCTACATGTTATCGTAGATTTTACACGCCTCCTGTTCGACTAGCTATTAAACATGTCAAACGTTTTATGTGAAGCCACGAAATTAATGTAATGACAAAAAGTGTCGGTCGCGTCCTGACACTCGACGACCCGAGTTGACGCGGGAATGTCTCCCTTCAGGTTAGCGGTAGAAACAACGTATGTAGACGACAGACGGACACTCGACAGAACGTGTCGAGGCTGGGTTGTTCTGCTGTCGTTTATTCCAAGTTGGATATCTCGCTATGTGGACGTGGTCGCGGCAATGTTTCTAAAATCTGCCTGTTATATATATGGTCGATGAAATGTTACGTACTTTATTTAGTGTGTTGGGCACGTTTTGTCTTTCTCAAGGTAAGTCCTGACTCGTGCTGGTAATAATGTATTGGTATTAAATGCAGACTGTCTACGTTCGGAGACCATTAACCAGTAGGGCCCAATAACGGTAGTAACGATGTAGAAAGGTGATTTCTGGACACATCGACGTGCATGTTGACAGTTTGTTTCATGTTCACAGCCTCGACTTGAACAACTTCCACGGGGCGGCCCCAGACAGAGCGTTGACGGAGTGTCTGCTGAAGGCGCCCTGGCTACAGAAGATAAGGTTTGTAGGTTACAGCGAAGTGACAATGTCACTCGCGTGTTCACTGTAGACTAACTACAATAATGTTGTCATTGTTACACAGATACGAACAAATGCAAGTATTAAGGAATGTCTGGACGATGATGTAAATCCTGACAAATGCCGTAACATTTCGATATTATATATATGTCTGTGTTTACACCCGAGTGTTGTCAGAAGTAAACAAGTGTTTGTTGTTGAACAGTCTACACCAGTCTACACCGACGACGTGTCGACGCTGACGACTGCTCTGGCAGCTGCTTCCGGGCTCAAGACGTTGTGCTCAGTGATATCACATTGCATACACACACGCACCAACACACACACGCACGAACACACGCATGAACACACGCACACACATACGCACGAACACATGCACGAACACATGCAAGAACACATGCACGAACACACCCACCAACACACGCACGCAGGAGCACACACACGAGCACATGCACGAACACATGCACCAACACATGCAGTAACACACGCACGAACACATGCACGCACAAACACACGCACGAATACATGCACACACGAGCACATGCATAACTCATGCACGAACACATGCACGAACATATGCGCGAACACATGCACAAATTCATGCATGCACGAACATATACACGTGCAAACTTATACACGAACACATGCACGCGCTCACACGTGCTCACACGAATACATGCATCCATGAACACCCACACGCACGAACACATAGACGCACGAACATAGCACGCATGAACACCCACGCACGCACGTACACGAACAAGTGTTGGTGTCATGAGACGCTAGTGCCGTGAGAGTGACACTTGTCGCCAACGCTGTACGAGACGATCTGTTGTCGGCAGGTTGTCGTCAAACTACGTGGATGACGTCGACGCTGTCGCTGTTGTCTCAGTCGTTCTCGAGTCACTCCCCAAACTGACCTGGCTTGAGTAAGTGACACGTCGACTTACTGATTGTCCCAGGTCAAAGTTCACCTATACCTGGCGACATCGACCACTTTATCAAGTTTCTGCTGTTAAAATTAATGTCGCTGCTAAAAAACGTGTCACTTTTGATCACGTCGCATTTATCTCCTTCTACACTCCTTTCTGAAATACATGTCAGTGTGGCACGACTACTCGCACAAAGCAAAGCATTATTATTAGTATTAGTTATATTATCATCTCCAACACATTTTATTATCACCAATATTTGTACTGATGATTGTTTCAGAAATAAATGTTATTCTAAATATTGTTTTAAAGATAAAGATTACTAATTTCTAATCTGTTGAGACAAACATTTTACAAGTGACTTTCCCCTGCGGCAATAAAGACGAGTGGCGACTGGGAGAAGATGAAAGACGTCAACTGAGGCTGGGTGCAAGAGACGGGGTGATGCCCTCACAGTGTAACAATGTTTATGTGTGTTTCTCTTGTTACAGTCTAATCAAGAGACGGGGTGACGCTCTCACAGTGTAACAATGTTGATGTGTGTTTCTCTTGTTACAGTCTAATCAAGAGACGGGGTGATGCCCTCACAGTGTAACAATGTTGATGTGTGTTTCTCTTGTTACAGTCTAATCAAGAGACGGGGTGACGCCCTCACAGTGTAACAATGTTGATGTGTGTTTCTCTTGTTACAGTCTAATCAAGAGACGGGGTGATGCCCTCACAGTGTAACAATGTTTATGTGTGTTTTTCTTGTTACAGTCTAATCAAGAGACGGGGTGACGCTCTCACAGTGTAACAATGTTTATGTGTGTTTCTCTTGTTACAGTCTAATCAAGAGACGGGGTGACGCCCTCACAGTGTAACAATGTTGATGTGTGTTTCTCTTGTTACAGTCTAATCAAGAGACGGGGTGACGCCCTCACAGTGTAACAATGTTGATGTGTGTTTCTCTTGTTACAGTCTAATCAAGAGACGGGGTGACGCTCTCACAGTGTAACAATGTTTATGTGTGTTTCTCTTGTTACATTCTAATCAAGAGATGGGGTGACGCCCTCACAGTGTAAAAATGTTTATGTGTGTTTCTCCTGTTACAGTCTAATCAAGAGACGAGGTGACGCTCTCACAGTGTAACAATGTTGATGTGTGTTTCTCATGTTACAGTCTAAACAAGAGACGGGGTGACGCTCTCACAGTGTAACAATGTTTATGTGTGTTTCTCTTGTTACAGTCTAATCAAGAGACGGGGTGACGCTCTCACCGTGTAACAATGTTTATGTGTGTTTCTCTTGTTACATTCTAATCAAGAGACGGGGTGACGCCCTCCCAGTGTAACAATGTTGATGTGTGTTTCTCTTGTTACAGTCTAATCAAGAGACGGGGTGACGCTCTCACAGTGTAACAATGTTTATGTGTGTTTCTCTTGTTACAGTTTAATCAAGAGACGGGGTGACGCTCTCACAGTGTAACAGTGATGATGTGTGTTTCTCTTGTTACAGTCTAATCAAGAGACGGGGTGACGCTCTCACAGTGTAACAATGTTTATGTGTGTTTCTCTTGTTTCAGTCTAATCAAGAGACGGGGTGACGCTCTCACAGTGTAACAATGTTGATGTGTGTTTCTCTTGTTACAGTCTAAACAAGAGACGGGGTGATGCTCTCACAGTGTAACAATGTTGATGTGTGTTTCTATTGTTACAGTATAATCAAGAGACGGGGTGACGCTCTCACAGTGTAACAATGTTGATGTGTGTTTCTCTTGTTACAGTCTAAACAAGAGACGGGGTGACGCTCTCTCAGTGTAACAATGTTTATGTGTGTTTCTCTTGTTACAGTCTATTCAAGAGACGGGTGACGCCCTCACAGTGTAACAATGTTGATGTGTGTTTCTCTTGTTACAGTCTAAACAAGAGACGGGGTGGTGCTTTCACAGTGTAACAATGTTTATGTGTGTTTCTCTTGTTACAGTCTAATCAAGAGACGGGGTGACGCTCTCACAGTGTAAAAATGTTGATTTGTGTTTCTCTTGTTACAGTCTAAACAAGAGATGGGGTGATGCTCTCACAGTGTAACAATGTTTATGTGTGTTTCTCTTGTCACAGTCTAATCAAGAGACGGGGTGACGCTCTCACAGTGTAACAATGTTTATGTGTGTTTCTCTTGTTACAGTCTAATCAAGAGACGGGGTGACGCTCTCACAGTGTAACAATGTTTGTGTGTGTTTCTCTTGTTACAGTTTAATCAAGAGACGGGGTGACGCTCTCACAGTGTAACAATGTTGATGTGTGTTTCTCTTGTTACAGTCTAAACAAGAGACGGGGTGATGCTCTCACAGTGTAACAATGTTGATGTGTGTTTCTCTTGTTGCAGTCTAATCAAGAGACGGGGTGACGCTCTCACAGTGTAACAATGTTGATGTGTGTTTCTCTTGTTACAGTCTAAACAAGAGACGGGGTGACGCTCTCACAGTGTAACAATGTTTATGTGTGTTTCTCTTGTTACAGTCTAATCAAGAGACGGGGTGACGCTCTCACAGTGTAACAATGTTTATGTGTGTTTCTCTTGCTACAGTATAATCAAGAGACGGGGTGACGCTCTCGCTGTGTAACAATGTTTATGTGTGTTTCTCTTGTTACAGTCTAATCAAGAGACGGGGTGACGCTCTCACAGTGTAACAATGTTGATGTGTGTTTCTCTTGTTACAGTCTAATCAAGAGACGGGGTGACGCTCTCACAGTGTAACAATGTTTATGTGTGTGTCTCTTGTTACAGTCTAATCAAGAGACGGGGTGACGCTCTCACAGTGTAACAATGTTTATGTGTGTTTGTCTTGTTACAGTCTAATCAAGAGACGGGGTGACTCCCTCACAGTGTAACAATGTTAATGAGTGTTTCTCTTGTTACAGTCTAATCAAGAGACGGGGTGACACCCTCACAGTGTAACAATGTTTATGTGTGTTTCTCTTGTTACAGTCTAATCAGTGACGTGATATTAAACCCGAGGACGACTTGTTAATATTGTTTCAATGTTTATGTATATTACTGCTGTATGTTACAGTCTATCAGTAATGATATATTAACACCAGGGTTACGTATCTCGAGTGACTGACTCTGTCGTTGTCGTGTTAAAGGACGAGTCCTTCGTGTCGTTGTAGGATCACTCAACTCCAACGTCGACTTAACTTGTACACTTTATCTCACACAACAGTCACAATAGTTGTAACGTACGTGACGTCACGCCAACAGTTGGCGTCTGTCACGTACAACAGACGACCCACTGCTGCAGTGTCTACCAGGCGGCGTCACTCGGCCCCTGACCACTCCCAAACTGACCACGCAAATATGACCCTAACTTGATTTGTAACATGATGACGTCGTGTAAGCCGTGGGTGCCCGCTAGAGTGCGCCACTCGTAGGTTGACGTGTGACGGCGAGAGACGACAGTTGACGTAGACGTGTCTTGTTGTAGACTCGACCTGCAGCACTCACCGGGAGAGTCCCGGGTCGACACACTGGCCTGGTGGCAGGGGTATCTGGCCCGGATCCATGATGTGGCCCGGCGTGTAAAGGCGCGCGAGGGGGACTGGGCCAGGGACCTGACGGAACTACAACGCCTTGAACAACACGCTGAAGACAACATACGTCGTCTGTTGCCGTATACTCGTCCGACACCGGCCACAGGTAAACAACTACAATCAACGTATGTGATTTTCCTCACAACCGGTCACAAGTCACCCGCTCACGTCACGCACTTTCTGGCGTGACGTCATCGGTCAGCGGGTAACTACCTTTCAGGGGTTAACTAACACAACATTCAAATTTAAAACATTTCATCTCAGACCGAACTTATACACAACAAAATTATAATGATTTATACACAACAATAATATCGTGATTTAAACACAACAATAATTATAATGATTTAAACACAACAATAATTATAATGATTTATACACAACACTAATTATAATGATTTATACACAATAATAATTAATGATTTATACACAACAATAATTATAATGATTTATACACAATGATAATTATAATGATTTACAAATATATGTTCATGTTTTAATATTCCGTCAGGTTTGAAGTTATTGAGTAACCCCACATTTTAATTAATCATCTCCCCGATTAAATTAATGTGTCGCAGCCAGATGTCACTTCGGCAGGTGTCAATATTAATTAAGTGTCAGACGCTACTATAAATAGATCGAGGGGTCGTCTCAAAACATCGAGTACAGATTCTCAATATACTTCAGTGGCTTGGCGGATCAATTTCACTGTTAGATAATTAAGGTTTGTTGTGTTACGTAAACAATTAACCAATTGTTATGTACCCAAGTGAATTGATTAATTAGTTAATTCACGCATTACAGTAAGGTGATGTTTATTAATGTAATTTATGTGTATACCGATAGTTTGAACGACCATTGTTTTGTTTACGTTATGACACTGTCTCTGTCTTGCATTTGTGCAATTATTTACAAACGATGCATATCGGTAGAGTTGTCTTTGATGGACAGTTTTAAATGCCGCGTATTTTCTTTCTTTGGCGTATTTTGCTATGTTCACATTTATGCCCGAGTTTGTGCATTCAAGTACCAATGGCGCGGTGTAAAGTCTTGTCTTCAGAATACGTTGTGTGTCTGTTTTCAGAGACATCACCTTCAGGCGGTGGACGACTCGTCACCGCCAGCCCGGAACTGTTACAGTGAATTGGCTATGGTTGCGGCCATACATGACCTCGGTGTTCCCTGCACTGTTCGGACCGTGGTCAGCCACATTGTGGGCGTCAACTCTGAAGAAAGCCCAATCACAACACTGGACCCGTATATTCTAAGCAAAATTCGTTAATCCGGACACATACATTGAGTAACACATTTTTATTTCTCATTAACGAGGTTCCACTCTGTGTCACGATCCAGTGAATAGTGTACTGTGTCACATGTTTTAATTTGTACATTTGATATTATTGTTGTATATTAGCGATTGGCATTGATGCTTATGTGTAATTAAGTGGCATTTCCTGATAAGGTTATTGTGGCCATTCGTGTGTGACATGTTCTTTATGACGTAGTGTGACATGTACTTTAGGACGTAGTGTGACATGTACTTTAGGACGTAGTGTGACATGTACTTTAGGACGTAGTATGACATGCTTTAGGACGTAGTGTGACATGTACTTTAGGACGTAGTATACGTAGGACCAATATATGTCAGCGCTGGTTGTACGCATGAAATTGTGTGTACAATATGGTAATATACCAGTGTGTATGCTGTACTCTAACGACGCAATCAACTATTCGCTCATCAATGTTCAATAGAACCACAATCGAACGAAACTGGGATCGAATCCTGTGCTGCTGTGTTGATCATTGGGCAAACTCGTTCATTCTGCGTTGTTCATGTTCGTTCAGCTTTATGAATGAGTACCTGGCTATATACAGTGGTTGACATTTGAGTAGGAATACTAATCGCGAACAAATTGCAATGTGGCTGAATGCTTCCCAGAGAAGTCGAGATGGTGTTCGATTGGACAGGTCTGTCAGGAGTAAAGTGTAAAGTGTTTTGACCAGTGTTAGGGACGGGGCATTGTTCTATATATAACTTATTTTTTATAAAGTGGACGCTATTCAGGGACGGCCGTTTCAAAGAAGTGACCACTTTGAGGGATTCAACTGCATAATTATATGTGACCGTCCAGATATCCATCATGCTGTAAATAAATTTCTGAATTTAAAATGTTTCGTCTCATCAGTCTTTGTTTTGATTGTTTTGATTAAAGATTCCTATGAAATTAATTTAGACCATTGACAAATATGTTAACTTCTATTATAGTTGGTAATAAAATATATAATGCGAGAATACTTTAAATAGTAGACTTTTTATTAGACTACAATCTACATGCGTTTAATGAAAAAAATTGCGCTTCGTTGCTGAAACTGTCGGTTCAATTGACTTTATTAATGGCTATATATCGATACCGATGATATGTCAGATTACGATGAATCAGGTTACGGGGGATTTATGTACTAAATAAGCAAACTATTCTTTATGCTTGTTCATCGCATGATAATGGCTATTGGTGTGTCATAGTTTTGTTAATTATATTAGGGGTAGATAAATTATAGTAAGGTGATATTACTGCTTGGACAAAGCTGGTCGCCGTGCGCTTACAATGATCCATTTTGCCTTCCTGGTAATGCTTCTCTCACGAATTATTGATTTAACAAAATGAAGTCATGAAATATATCAGTCTTTATAGGTGTGATTCTTTATAGATGTGATTGTATGAATCTATGAGACGTTATGGTGCCAAAGAAAGGCATATCGATATCGATACGTACTTCTAAATTTGGCAATGCGATGTGTGATTACGCGTTACGCAATGGGAAGCGTGCTGTGATGTACGACGAGACGCTGTATATGAGACACAATGCGAGGTGCTATATATGCGCGATGACCCTTCTTGGCTGTAGGATCACCCATACCGTCGCGCTTTGCATCGTTCATCGTCCATCGCATCACAACACCGCGTTGCGGAATTCAGAACGATACAGGATGGCTATTCTCGGCCATCACAGGAAGGGGGTATTGTTCGTATGTCGGGTTTCCGGTGCCAGCCTCGGTGCGATTACGTCGTTCTCGTACGTCGATTTCCGGTCGCAGAGGCGTCGTGACGACAATCCGTTGAGTGTAAGACCATAAATCATAGAGATTTGGAGCAACGTTCTTTAATCTACTGTAGGCAGATCGAGATCGGAGATATTGTACTAATTAATCCGTTATAACAATAACGCTTTTTAGCACCCTTCGCTTAAATTAAACGCGAGGTTCAGTTATGGACAACACCGTCGACTTCATTGTACAGCGATATATTGTGTACGGCTACTTTTTGTTACATAAGCATCCACGATCAGAAACTTGTATCAATACATTTTCCTTTAGATTTCAATGCAGTATTATATGTACACACATGTTCTAATAAGGTGAACAAAGACGTATATATCGTCTACATCGACTATTTTACGTGACATTACACATATATAAGAGAACCATCAACGCCAGTATACAAAAGGTCAGTTCGGCGATAATATTCGGAAAAATGATGACTAATTGAATATGAGACGTCATAAAACCATGACATTCTAACCATTATTTACACAGGCTAATCAGTTAATAAAACATTGTCGAGAGCTGGAAATTACTAGTAAAAGTTCTAGGTTGTGAGCGACAACTAGTGGCGCCATCTAACGGAGGCTGGTTACTCGCAGCTGGGCCGCGTCTAGAGTTCGCGCCCACCGCGACATCGCTTCTAGTCCCGAAAATCGATTTTTTTACGATGTGCTGACGTCGCGACGTGCGCTACCCCAGTGCGTCTCCAAAATTAGACTCTCTAGTTGGTTTTACATTTGATGGTAATTCTTTTTAATGGTATCTTTGGTAGTTTGAGCACTTCAGTTCACACTCGGGCATGGCAAGTTGAGATTTTACCGAAACCAAGATGTTCCTAATGACAGGAATGGCGACATTTGTAACAATTCAACTTCCGGCGGCGAACCGCGGCGGATCGCGACGTCGCAGGGCGAACTCTGAATAGTAGCCATCTCACTGACGCTGGTTACTCGCACCTAACTCCGTGATCCGCACGCACAAACGCCGACACGATATGGCGACACCTGCTTATAATGGCGACGTTCAAGTTGACATCAGCGACTGTGCGGTTCACATATTCCGTTTCAGCTGTACATGCTAACACAGCAAGAGTTTGGAAGATACTATCGAATTGTTATGCTGTTGAGAAATTAAGTGAGTTTCATTTAATTCAGTTTTAGTAAAAAATTTCTTCTAATCGGTAAACAGACCGATTGACCGATACCTCACATTATCGCCCATTCACCTATTTAATCGTGACCACCGTCATTTCTGGGTAAACTTGTATTTAAATGGCCCAGAGTACGTTCATCCTTCTGAAACTATAAGCCGCCTATCCTTCAACACAGGGGAGTACCTACATGGCGGATGCTGCTAATAATTTAGGCCAGAGTAAAAAACATTCCTATTTCTGTATCTGAAGACCCAACATCTACAAGCAGAGAACATAGTCAGAACTGAAACAAAGACTACAAATATCCGGACTGGCTTTGGGAGCTGCGCACGGAGCAGGGCAGTATCCGTTTGGGGGACCTGAAGCCTAACACATACATATTGACAGCAAGACACATATTAGTTGTGTGAAATGTGCTAACTTATTATTACGGCAGCAAATAACATATCACCCAACACAGATACCCCCACACATATTACTGTTAAAAGCTGTTTTCGCAATTCAGATTTCCCCAACTCATTTTATTACCTTTCTGCTAAAGAACAAACCTAGCATATGTACACTGTGATGTTCCAGTTCGTTTTTGCACATTTATTATGTAGTAGAACAAAACCTGGCCTGTGTGCACTGTAATGTTCCAGTTCATTTGTGCACATTTCTAGTGTAGCAGAACGATACATAGACTGTGTACACTGTAATGTTCCAGTTCATTTGTGCACATTTATTGTGTAGCAGAGCGATACATAGCCTGTGTACACAGTGATGTTCCAGTTCATTTGTGCACATTTATTGTGTAGCAGAACAATACCTAGCCTATGTACACTGTGATGTTCCAGTTCGTTTGTGCACATTGATTATGTAGTAGAACAAAATCTGGCCTGTGTGCACTGTGATGTTCCAGTTCATTTGTGCACATTTATTGTGTAGCATGCAGAACGATACCTAACTTATGTACACTGTGATATTCCAGTTCGTTTGTGCACATTTATTATGTAGTAGAACAAAACATGGCCTGTGTGCACTGTGATGTTCCAGTTCGTTTGTGCACATTTATTATGTAGTAGAACAAAACATGGCCTATGTACACTGTGATGTTCCAGTTCGTTTGTGCTCATTTAGTATGTAGCAGAACAAAACCTATCCTGTGTACACTGTGATGTTCCAGTTCGTTTGTGCACATTTATTGTGTAGCAGAACAAAACCTATCCTGTGTACACTGTGACGATAATAATAATAATATCGGAATGTATATAGCGCCCAAATCCACTTAAGATAAAATGCTCTCAGGCGCTTTACATAAAACTGCATCAATTAACTAAAACTATAAAATATGTGTTATTTATTTAAAAAAATAGCGTACAAGAACTGCTTTAAGCATAAAATTACACTTACAATACAAACATAAATAAAACATTACGAATAAATCATTAGCATATATATCAATGCCATTAAAACGAGAGCGTCACTCAATCACGTCAGTCGTACGCCAGTTTAAAGCTATGTGTTTTAGGCGTCTCTTGAGAGAGCTAAGAGTGTTCAGTTGTTTAATGTTCTCAGGCAAGTCGTTCTACAGTATGGCCGCGTGTCGGCTGAAACAACGTTCACCATAAGTTCAACTCCGTAGCACAGGTACGACGAGAAGGGACGTCTCCGTTGATTTTAAGGTACGCGTTAGTAGATGTTTCTCCACAATGTCGCTCATGTATGCCGGTGCCAATCCGTTGAGCGCTTTATACGTACAGGTGTTGACCTTAAAGCGGAGCCGGTATTTCACTGGCAGCCAATATAGTTCACGTAGCGTTAAGAACGGTATTAGCCGCTACATGAAACCTGACCAAAGTTCGACATGACAGCACAGTAGTCGAACTCGGGTTCTCTCGTTCAAGAGTACGAAGTTCTAGTCACTGCACCACAGCGCTCCAAATAACTATATATATATGACACACGTCCTCACGCCCTTACACCGGCTTCCATATTCACGCCGCATAGGATAACGATACTGTCCCACACATTCCGTGCCAACCACCGCCTGATAGAACGTAAGTTCCTGCTCCACACATTCCGTACCAAACACCGCCTCATAGAGTGCAAGATCCGTACCTCCCAAGCTAGAAAATGTATAAGATACTACCAGCTCTAATCAGAAACATGCCACCTAGAATTACGGAACAGGTCAATACGCATAGCCTTCACGGTTTCTCTTTATATCTGAAGAAATATATTTTGGATCAATACCAAGATAATTGCACGATTGTTTATTGCTATATATGTAGGCAACACAATATTATATAATAAAAAGCCTACATGCTTGTATCTGCATAAATTGATTCGAAACCACTCATATTGCCTAATGGTATCACCTTTTTACTAATAG